>OX454266.1:4104264-4704264 GCA_949715065.1 Periphyllus acericola
GTCGGAGCATCAAGTCCCCCGTCGTTCGTACGCACCCCTTTTTTTTTACCCCCGAGAATCTCACGCCAGACTCTTGTGCTCCTGCGCACATGTTAAAACACATGGCCAGCACTTGTCGCACGTCCCGAGGTTGTGTGCGTGTGTGTGGGTGTGTGTGCTTGTGTGCATGTGTGTTGACCTATTATACAAATAACCATATACATATATACTCACTCGCGCACACACAAGCGGCATTACACGCACACCTAAACATAACACATTGTAACCGTTAAGCGTGTGTGTGTGTGTATACGCGCCTGCAGCATGGGGTTAACTGCAGTTACGAAAATATAATGTGTAGTACATTCCGAAAAATTCTGTTCATTAATAATATATACTATAATTATAATTGTTATAATATTCTCGTCACATCGCTACTGTTCGCATGATATATATATATATATATATATATATATATTTTAGTTTGCATACTCCATATGTATAAAAAGTTAACTTGCGCGTAATTTGCCGCCACACGGTACTGCCCCCCCTCCCTCATTACTTATCCTATTATTTTTTTCGTTCTGTTATTTACGTTTAAATACGTGTACTAGTCAATTATTATTTATATTTCATACCAACGTGTACACTGCAATTACATAATACATATTTATATATCTATATTATATACGTGTCTCATAAAGCCCATACATTGTATGTTCCGGCCGTACTGTATTATTTATGTTTTCTATTTCCTACGATGACGTGTTTTATCAAATAATAAAATGTTATTTAAACACCTATACATCTTAATAGAGCCCAAATGTGTACGTACTTATTTTGACCTTTGCACCAATCACCGGATTGCACATCCATTGTTATGCGCTACGCGTATAGAATTGTGGTTAGAACTTTAAATTGTGTTACAATCGAATCGCGAATCATCTACCATGATTCATGACTATTGTTGAGATCGTGAGGAGTGCTGAGGACGGCAGACCAAAATTAAGGCGAACGCTCAACGGATCATAACAACGTCGGTTCCCACAATAGCTACAATATCGTATCGTTATACATACCGGTATACCACGCGGTATAAAGACGTTTTTAGGTTCAAATTGACGAAATTATCGATTTTTTTTTTTTCGTACCCATTACACGTACCGTAAGACGTTATGACGAAACACGGGCAACCGTTAAATACCTCGAGTGTCGATACAATCCGGTCTGATTTGATCGCGAAGCTATGTGTAATAAACATTTAATAAGCGTGTATTGTACATATTATATGGTTTTCGTCGAGAACTGCATTCGTGAAAGTCAGGTTTTCTGTCTGAGCCGCTCTGTTATAGGGGATGGAAGATAAATGCGCCACCCCAATACTCACGCAGCAGCGATGGGACGAGTTAAGTGCAGTACTGCATCAGTATAGTTATTGCAATTAACAATAATAAATTATATCTATGTCGAAAATATGACACGACCCGTTCGTGATTATAAGAGTTGAGTGACACGTGGACCGCGTTTGAAAAATAATTAGTTACACCGAGACTACATTAGCACATAATACGTGCGGCACACGTGGTACATATTACTTATTATACTAATATTATAGACCAATACACTGTGTATATTGTTTAATACAACCTTGAACAACAGGAAATAAGGGTGTCGTGAACCTTGTGTTAAACAAGGCAGGGATGGGCGAAATACTTGAAAAAAACATTTGACATTTCCAAAAGATGCTAGATATATTTTTCCCCTTTAGATGCAATACATTTATTTATTTTTAAATAATTATTTTATAAGGTAAAAACCACGATGTTAAACAACAAATAATACTAAAACATTCTATCTTTCGAAATTTGTATAAATATATATTTCAACATGGCCAGTGCAAAATCAATCGATTTCAACAGATATATTGGCTTGGCTTTACCGCGCATTAACCAAAGTAATCTATTATCTCGTTATCTGTGTTCAATGTTTTTTTTTTTAAATTCAACAATAATTTGTACTGTATATTACAAAGTTGATCTCCACCCCTTTTAAAATTGTTTTGGGAAACATGTTTTTTTATGCTTATATCATAGTGAACTATGGAAATGACATAATGAACATTTTAAATTGACTTATTATTTCTTAGAAAAAAATGTATTTTTGTACATCATCTAGATACAATAGGCACAAGCTACGATTCATAAATGTAAGATACGAAGTACAAATGTGTCTAAGATACTGTCCATCCCTGCACGGCAACTTCGAATCTACTGAAAAGTGAAAACATCTAAGAAATTGTTGTATCTCATGGCCATTGGTTACTTAGCCTGTATACGTAGTAAATTTAAAAATCTTAGTTTCTCACTGAAGTTACATTTTTTATAGGTATAGTTTAAAAAAGTAATGAATTCAACAACTTATAGGTTTTCAATTTGGCCATGGCTTATTTTTCAAAACTAATATATTAGTTGCAAATATTGAATGAGGGTTAATATTGTGATTCGTATATATTTACTAAGAGAAGGTAAAAAGTCGCCATTTTTGGGAAACACTGCTGTACAATCGTAAGTATTGATGGACAATAAAAATAATACAACAATGGGCTTATATTTTCATGATTTTACGAGTAGATATATAAATGCAAATTTTTCAATCAAATCACATGCTTTACGAACAGTGAATCGTAAAACTCTAACTGAACGTTAACATCAGATTCTTATTGTACGGTTTATAACATAAACATCATTCATTCTTATTACCATCCTTTTTTTAAGACATAATTTCGACAAGCATTTGAAATTTATTCAACCGATTTTATTCGATCATATTATACTAATGTGTTACATCATCATTATGTTCACTGAAATACGCATTTTATGTGTTAATTCTTCGTGAAATAAGGTCAATTTGAGGAAGAGAAAGTCACCGAAAAATCTCAATATTTTTATAATCCATGTTCACCACTATAGGTTGAACGCACAATTTTATCTTTTCGAAATTCAAACTTCCAGTCTAGGATGATTGACGACATGTCTTATGTTTTGAATACGCCGTATAATGTCTACTTGGGTCTACCGAATAAATAAACTTGTGTATAAAATGTACATCTAAACATTTTAAACTGCAAGTAAAATATGTTTTTTTTAAGGTTTGAAACGGTCATCCGACTTATGATGATATATTTCTGCCGATTTCACGGTTTCGCACTTTTGCCTATAGCCGTTGCACAGTAATCAATTACACAACATTAACGTATTGCATTACAACAACACAATATTATTGTCATCCGTGCAGCTATTAATCATATTATTTAGATAAGAATATTCGGTAAGTTCAGTAACGTTCACCTAATTTTCGTATCGACGTGTTGTTTTTTTAATAACCCAAACGCACGAAAAACAAAATATACTATTCTTTTACTCGTGTATACACGCTTATAAATTGCAATTACTAATAGCACAGAGCGCATACTGCGGTACAATCGAACTTGGTTATCTCGAACTTCTTTAACTCGAAATCGTCGATACCTCGAACTTTTACTCCGGTCCCTAGAATTTCCTATTTAAACAATGTAAAAAAATCTTGCTTGACTCGAATATTTTCGTTGATAACTCGAAGTTTTGAGTTTTATTAATACGTATATTTATGTATTATAAAATTGTGATACAATTTCCCTCATTTATCTATAAAGATCATTAGTCATTAATGTTATCGTTACCGATAAGTTGTTTATCTAACTGGTTTACTCAAACAAAAATAAATACCTTTTTTAAATAATTTTTTAACCTCATTTTTGTTTATACATGCCTACCTTTTTAAAATTACATATACATACATATAAATACATAGTAACTAATTTTTATTACATTACATATTTTATTTATAATAAACACATAGGTATTAATATACGTATTTTGTACTGTTTTTAAATTTGTTTTTTTTGGATAACTCGAACTTTTACTCCGGTCCTTTCAACTTCGAGTTAACCAAGTTCGACTGTATTATTAATCAAAGTTTTAAAGTTATCCGTTGACCAAATATAAAATACGAACAACTATAATATGTATACATAAATTACAGAAGTGTGTGTAAGCACTCATCGCGTATAAGGTATAATATACAACGCAATATTTCTGTGCGAACTGTTAACAGTAAAACGTACTACACGCATTTATACTGGATCAACTCGCGCGTGTACATGCATATTGGCGTACTGTTTTGGGAGTATTTACTGCTAACATTTCAGTACGCAATCTTTGTACGTACGTACGTACGTAAAAATGTGTCTCCGCGGTCCACGACAAGGTCGCCGGAAATGATTGTAACATCTTACTATAGCGTGTTCCTCGCGCAGCACGGTGTTGTTTTACAGTTTACCAAATTGAACAGAGCGTAATTGGCTAGTGCGCGAAGTCCATTCGAGACGAACGGTTGACGTATACGACCTATAACCGTATACGGGGTTCGTGTGCGATGTTAAGAGTTGCGGACCAACCGACGCGTGCGGGGCAATAGGTACAATCAGCTGCGGGTGGGACCGGAGGCGCGCAAGCACCGCCAAAGGGCCTCCGTGTGGAAATAAATGTGCGACCCCGAAATTCGCAGAACGCTATACAAGTCTAAGAAGTACATTTCAGAGTAGGTACACGTGGACGGTAAATAATAAAAGCCGAAAGGTAAATCAAAAGGTAACGAAAAGTCACGTTGACTGCGTCGTACAGGGCACACGATGCAGTAATGCGCACATCGTACCTATTACAATACATGGTTCCTACGTAATGCTCGATTTTGGCAATATAACAGGTGATCTATTTTTTCTGTTGCAATATTGAATGTTGTTTTAATTCTAAATAATATCAGTTATGAAGTGTACAGGTTCCTGTGTACGGAAACAATAGTTCAAAAAGCTTTCATCGGAGCGAGTATATATTTTATGGAAGCGTAAGGGCCTCGCAATACGTAGTCGCGGCACTGCAGGCCAACACATCTCAGCGGATGAGTGTTTTGCGAAAGACTGCGCAAAACCCGGTACCAAAGTGTTTCGTTCCCGACCGTGAAGTCGCAAAAACAACTGACCACCGCGCCGACAATACGACAGCCCAACGGGTAATTCAAGGCGAGAGAAACATGACTCGATGAATTCAATATTAACAATTTACTGATCTGTTGAAACGAGCGTTTTACATTTTTTTAAAAAACTCGATCACGTATATTAGTGTGGGCCATCAGTTATAAAACTAAATGATAAGCTAATGGTTTTAATGAAAACTCGAGGACATCATTGTTGCAGGTGCACACACTCGGTATGGTTCTGGCCTAGTTTCTGTTCTTAAAAACTATTCAAATCGGTGTCGTTCGTGTTGGGAAAAGTTGAGCTTATGTTTTTTTTTTCTTGATACGTGGTGGTGGACTCGACACATTACTCTTACGGAAAAGGATATAATGTGCCTTGTTTTCGTTACATTATTACGCTAGATTTTATAGTACAAGAACAAGGTGAAGTCGACTAAGTTACAGCAGTGTAGCCATCGATGCCGTTTATAACATAAGAAAAAAATCTTTCTCAGAAATATTATTTCGTATTGGTCAAAAAACATTATAATATAAATATCAGTGTTTCCCAACGGGTGTGCCATAAATAATTGAACTATTTATTTAGAAAAAACGTTAAAAATTTAAGTATAAAATATAATTTAAAGCAATTCAAAAAATGAATGAAACTCCTAGGTTGGCTGAGATATAAAAATGGGTCTTTTAAACTTGAAACCAATTTCTACCATTGCTCTAGAAAAATTGATTATCATTGAAAGAAGTCGGTTGGATCAGTTTATAAAAAGTAAGTTGAACTTATAATGTTCTAACTTTTGCAAAAAATAAAAAAAATGTTTCGAAAATTATGAAATTTTTATTAAATGCTAATAAAAGTTCTCAGTATAATATCGATTTATTTAAATTAAATCTTATTATATCTATGTTATTATATAATTTGTAATTGTATGTTATTTCTAAATGCTACTCATTCGAGATAGTGCGAATTTTACACTTTTCGTACGCACTTTAAAATGTTAAGAACTTCGAATTTTGACTACTTTACATAAAAAAATTCCAGAAAAATTAACTGAAAAATATTTAGCGCACAAAATATGATCTTCCCATTTCAAAAAACAAAGTTTGTACTGCCACAGGACACTGTTAACTTGGCACGGAAAAGAAAAGTTATTGAAAACATAAATCGTATTATGGTAAGGTGAACATTTAAAAAAAATCCAGATTTAAGCATTTTAACGGCCAAAAAGAGGGTGAGCATGGTTAAAAAGTCACCCTGTATAAATGTACACGCGCGCGTATTTATATATACCCTTTTAGCCGCGCGTATAATATGAAAAAAAATATATTCTTCCTGCTCGCGAAGAAACGGTGGTCCAAACATCAACAAGCCTCGGCGTCTGGGAATGAATGCGACTTTCTCGTACAGGGATTATAAATATACGCGTACCTTCTCAATAGGTATTTAGTGCGATCTATATATACTCATTTTTGGGCTTGTGCCATTCAATATTTTTGATCTTCAGACGCTAAACACATGCTATTAACTTGCACTTATTCATATATAAGCGTTGAACTCGCTCGCATAACTGCATCGTTTGCGTGCACTTTAACCGCGGCTGCAGTGATATACGCTGAATACGTAGGTAGGTACGCTTTGGAGTGATTTCGAAAGGAGAAACTGCCACCGGGAGGACCTTGCAGTTTAAATCCGGTACTTTTGAAAATTCTATGAATGTTTGTTTTTAATCGACCAAAACTAATTCGTACCGTTCGGTTTAATTGTTTTCTTTTGATGTACCTAATATATATAGATGGCATATGTACGTATATCATAATTATATTCGTTTTTTGTAACGAGAAATGTGTAGGGAAACAGTCATGGCTGAACATTTATAGGAAAATTTCAGAAATTATACAGAAACAAATTGTCCATTATAACACATTATCGGATGGCGACAAATCATTTCCCTCTCTCTTGCTTGCAAAATGATCTCCCTAAGTCCTAAATAAAATAAGAGTTTTTTTAGCAAGTAATATAAAAAAAAACTTTTAAAAAAAATTTTTAATAAACTTTGCTAACAATAGTGTTGAAAAAAAATAAAAAATACTAGGTGTAAACATTTTTGACGAGATTTCTATAGGTATTGAAACACTGCATCATTAATTGTTTAAAAATTAAGTCAAGTGAACAAAATTAAGTACATGAGGATTTGTACCAACTGTTATAATTCTAAATTTATTAGAAAATTATTTGATTTTAGCAAAAAAGTAAGACGTTAAAAAGATAATCGGTTAAACAGTGCATTACTAATAACAAATTCTTCAAAATAAATATTTTATTAAATAAGTGACCCAGAAACATTAAGGGGGAAGAGAGGGGGGGGGTTGCTGGCTACGGTACTGAAACAATTAATGATTCAGATGAACACCACATTCTATAATAATTTATTTCATGAGCAGGAGTAGCCGCAATTTATTTAATCTTTTTTGTGTTTATAATATTACACCGCCATACACGGACTTAATTTTAAATTAATATATATTGTACGTGGTATCATTAATTTTGACATTCATAGTGGAAACAATAAATATTTCGGTCAGACGACCAGCTTGTGTCTAAATTATTTATGTTCGCACGGGATGAAGTGGGGAGCACTGAAATAGACATTTACTGAAATTTGCTCATTTTGAACCATTTTGCCGTGTATAGTAATGCGTGATACAATACAACTTATAAACGTAATTAAAGGATACCGGATAAACATCTATATATCAGCATAACACGCGAGATTCGGATCGATCGATTTATGAAAATCGTTTCCTCCAATCGACAACGGTTAACTAAACTCAACGTCGATTGAATAATAATAATAATTTAAGATTTTGTTTTTGTCAGAATTAATTAATACTGAATAATACAAAACAATAATGGTTGGTCAATCGTTTAAATAAGTAATTAAAATCTTCTTAATATACAATGCTGCCACGTGCAGCATAGTAATTTACTAATTTAGCCATAATTTATTCCTTTAAATTTAAAATATAAAAACGTCTGGTTTCCAAGCTCTATTATGTAGTACAATATTAAATATAGTTTTTGTATGCAGACAAGCAGGCATCCAGTGATATTAAAAATGATCAAATAGTCAATTCGCAATAACGAGAATACAATCGAGATTAATCATTGCTTGGATGTATACAGGGTGTCTCGCCGGGATTTGCGCAGAGCGATATCCTCCCGCGTTAATAGAAATAATCATCAAATTACTGTTTTCTTTTCTTTTTTTATGAGCATCCCTGAGCAAAGGCAATTTCGCTGACAATCGCTTGGTAAAAATAAGTGTATTGTTAAAGATGTTAAAAGATTAACCTTTTATTTTATAACTTTTATAAGTTTTAAAGTTAGCCATTTTATAGGACCTATTATTTTTCGAAAATAAATATTATACAATCAGTAAATAGTTCTACTTTTTTATTGTTTGTCGTTATTGTGTTCAATGCGCAACGATAATATCTCAGATAACATTTTAGGTGATTTAACCAGGGCGCAATTCGGATACAACGTCTTACAAAAACCCGAGACGCAATTCAGATTGGACATCTTTCATAGTTGTCTCGTATATCCTGTATAGGAGTTTCACTGGTTCACATATACCGTTAACTAGGCACCAGTAAATCAACAACTTGGTTGATTACCAATATCTATACACTTCTTCTCTGATATTATCAAAAAAACGTTTTTATCTCTCTCAATTAATTTGTTAAAAATAATATTTTATGAATGTATATGAATATGACAAATTGTTTTATGTGAGCCGTGGCCCCGTGGGGGGGGGGGGCTGAGGCCCGTCTTATAAATCTCATGGGGTCTGCAGCCCCCAAGCTCCTCTGTACATGACGATCCGCTGCCCCTGATTGAGGTCTACAATACTCTATATAATCAATCCTAACGTTCAGGAAAATACTGTTACGTACCTAGGTACAAAAAAAGATGTGGGCTTGCGGTAGCTTGGTACTTAAATAAGTTGACATGTAAAATTCAGAAAATCATAATACTTAGGTAATTTTAGTTTTTGAATTCAAAGCAATGTAAAATACACTCGTTGGTGTTCAACTTAAATTCAAAACAGGTTATTTAGTGCTAAAAACATTTTATAGACCACTTACCAGTTATTATAACGATAATGGCTACTGGTAATAAGTATGGTAATGACTATAATAATCATAATTAAATGTCTATACTATTATACGTATATGAAGGATATTTCACTAAGAGTGAACAGATAAATGGTCAGCAATATATTTAAAATATTTAACTACATATTTATTTTTTGGAATACCAACCTAATTTTCTCTATTATTTTGAAAATGATTACTAATATTTAATTTTCCATGGCAATAAATCTAAAACAGTTTAAAAGTTAAAAAAAAATAGAGCTTTGAATGTTAGAAACAATGCACATGCAATTATTATAAATTAACTTCAAGTGTATCTGAGTGGTCATGTACTACATTGGTTTATTTAAATTTATAGCAAAAAACTGCAAAAAATCAAAAAGGATATGTTGATTTCAATAAAATCTATATCAATAATGAACTAACCAAGAACTATTTACAACTCAAGTCCTAACTACCTGATAATTAAATGGATGAGTCAATAAGATTGGTTTAGAAAAAAGTTATTGCATGAGTAAATATAATATTTTAACTGTCCACTAGCAACTTTGTACAGCATAATCTATTTATTATTTAATATTTTCACAAACTATTTTACATCAGTTAACCAGTTGACATTATGAAAATGTAAGTAAAAGGTACTTAGAAACTTTTACAAAAAAAAAAAACAAAAATGAATAAACAACACAGTTATAATGAAAAAAAAAAGTATAATTAAAAAGATAAATTTTACATAAACATTGATTAAATATACAATATATATATAATCAATGACATAAACATAAATCAGAATAACAATAACATAAAATATTATGTACACGATAGGAATGACAAGAAATAATTTATAAATAGGTTTAAACAGGTAATGAATTGGACACTTTACTTCTCACCACGGACGAACAAATACGTCCAAAAAACGATAAGCCTTTTTGGCCAAATGGAATAGAATTTAATAAAAACCAAAATATAAGGATCAGATGTATCGTTAACGACAGCAATGTTAATGGTGTGTTCTTCATCCACAATGAAAAGTACAATGTACCCAAAAGAGTTGTGATGTAGCCAAACATGAAGGGTAGCTTTTCTTTGGACGTCACATACTTATAGTGATTCAACGGACCGGTCAAAAACGATACGCTAGATTAAAAATTGTAAAATAATTGTTATTTAAATATTATCAATCAGTATACTGAGAAAATAAAATAACAAACAAAGTATTGACATATTATATCAGGAAATGAAGTAAAAATATTAACATTAAGTATACGAGTAGCAGTTATTATTTACAATATATAGCTGAACGAAATGTTTAAGTTTTGAACCCAAATGGTACAGCTAATATACATAAAATTAATACTGATTAATGTAATGCTTGAGAGATTTTTTAGTCTACAGTCAATCCCACTACTGCACGTATTACACAATAATACAGTAGTTTTCAATATAGAACATATTCCAAGAGTAATTCAATTATAATACTGAATTCATTCGCGAGTATGTCATTATTCTGGTTACAAACACAAAAGTAGTATTGATTTTCAAAGGTAGTTTACCTGGCAAACGCGAAGATGCTTCCGGTGGCGTATAAAATGGCAAACTTTCTGGCTTTGAGCAGGAGTACGGGCAAGTACAAAGCCGATAACGAGAACATCAGGCAACTGATTGCTACGCAAACCATAAAGCCCATAATTCTTTGCGTTTTACTCTGCAAAATCAAATAACAACAATGAGCACGACAAGGTAACGAGGGTACAGCGGCTGTAATCTTACCAGCGACGGGAGATTGAAATAGGCCTTCTGGGAGGAATCCAGCAGGTTTTCCGTCTGCTCTCCCGACTCATTGTTAAGAAGCTTCTTGAACACCTTGGGGATGTGCACGTGCCCATTGCTGGGTTTGTTCTTCTGCGCCTTGTTGAGATATTCGTCCAGTTCCAGTTTCAAATTGGCCATTTAAGCTGATATTTTTACCAATTACATAGTTCAACGTTCAAATCGGATCACTCGGGATGAGTTGACAGACCAACACGAGCGAATAAATTACTAGCGGTCAGTCGCGCGGTTTGAGAGACGGTTTCAAGCAATCCACACAGCCGTTGTACATCAAAAAATTCGCAAAACCATCAAAAACGGCTTCACGTATTTCTTTCAAATTCGTTGATCGGAATACCTTCGCGTTCGACGGCTCGTCACTATAGTCCGACTCAAAAACACCATTATCATTTATCAGTCTTATCATTTACCGACAACCGACAAGTTTATTATCACGGTCGACGTTCATATGTTGAACAAACCTTGAAGTTTCTATAACTGCCGATTTCGACGAACATTTAATTTTCCTCAGGACTTGGGGGTACCCGGGGCCGGATATAAGAGGGGGGAGAGAGGAGCGGTGAGAAACGGGGCACTCACCCCGGAAGTGTCTTGGTCGGGGGGGGGCACCAAATCACCAAATAATAAATGGATACTACATCAACGGTATTCATTCGTTACACGACGAGCACAAATTACAATTTTCATTTGACTTTGGCTATGAAAACGCAACAGTAAACCGTTAAAACAACTCCTTGAGCTACACCCTAAGAAAGGAGTCGCTTAACGTGTTTCTCGCACGGTATTCAGAACGAATTTCTGCAAATTTTATCGGACTAACACGAAAAGGGAAATAATTACTCTAATAAAAAGTGCTAAATACTATTACATCGACTTCACAGCATCTTGCGAACGCATTTTTAGTAAATCAAATCCTATTCGAACCTTCAACAAACCAAGACAAACTCAACCATCTTTCAATTATTTCAATCGGAAATGAAGTAATCAAAAATGTAGATTATGACGTTATTATAACCGATTTTGATGCCAAAAAAAAATCGGGAAACAACAAAATTTAATGATAACTCACAGTCAAAAATATTTTTTAAAAAAAATTATTTTCTTGTGTTAGCTAACAAGTCGAGCAATAGTTTTTATTTTAAGATTTGTATTCAACACACATTTTTCCTTATTTAGTATCTACGATTTTTTTTTTTTTTTTAAGAGATTAACTGTACATAAGTACATAAGTATAATAGTGGCATAATAGAGGAGGGACTGAATTATGAGAGGACTCATACTTTGCCCTGGGTAAAAAATATACTAGACCCGGTACTTTCGGTACCTACGATTATTCGATAATAACA
Source organism: Periphyllus acericola (assembly GCA_949715065.1). NCBI lineage: Eukaryota > Metazoa > Arthropoda > Insecta > Hemiptera > Aphididae > Periphyllus > Periphyllus acericola. Next base: position 4,116,645 of record OX454266.1, read on the forward strand.
AATCATGATTATTCAAATATTCAATTAATTTAAAAATCTGAAACCCAACAGGTATATACGAGTATATGAATATAATAAATTATACAACTATGTCAAATACTTAATATTATTTTTTATAGGACTATTGGATAGAAACAGACGGTATTTTAAAAATCAAACTCAAATTTTTAAAGTTTAATACTGCTCAAGTTTTTATATTAACTTTCCGATACAAGTATCTATTGAATAGGTGATTGACTGTAATATTGCAGTGTTTGTTTTTTATATACAGATTTGCCCGTACAACTAAATAAGTTCTTATCAATAAGTAAAAAGTATTGTTGTTTAAAAATTAGGACAGGTTTTAAACAAAAAGCACACTTACCTTTAAATATCAATAACAGTGAGACTGCAATAAAAAAAAAATGTTGGTTGTCCAGATCTAATCCAACAAATTTTCACCATTTAATTTAGTACTAAAATTTTTCAAACGCATCAAGTAAAAAAATCTATTTCATTTCTGGGTTGGAAACGTTGAGCTACCTTCAAATATCTATTCTCTTGTGACACTTATCAAACGCACTTTTACGCATTTTAACACACAGAGATTTTGTCATATCACAAATTCCATAATTTTTAAGAAATTACAGAGAAAATACTGAAAACCATTGTTCTACATTAGACAAATTGAATAGCAGTGTGAATTAAATAAATCCAAAAAATTTAAAAATTATTTGATTTAGTTTACATGTATAGTACCATTGATACATCTGCAGCTGCTTTTTTTTACAAATATTATATATTCATTAAATCAATTGTTTTATATCAATTGATTATATTTCAAATGTAAAATTAAGATAAAAGTTTATGGTTAAAAGAAATGACATTTTGAAATAATATCAAACATTTTGATAAAAACACATTATTATAAAAATAAATAACTATTTTGAAGAACGACACTTGTCTATGATAGACCCGATTAAAACAGGAACTCGTAAAATTTTCTTGGCAGGGTAATACATTTATCCTTAATCTTATGCGTCTGTATGAAAAACAGAACATTTAATATTGCTTGTCCTTTGTGATGCATTGTTTAAGTTAATTTAAACTTAAGAAGGTATAAAATTACTTCATAATCAAAATGTTTTATGTAACATGTATAAAAAATACAATTTACATTGTACATATCAAGCTTTTAAGAATAATATTCTTATTTAAAAGATACACTTTCAAATTGAAATGGGAATCCGACTTTTATATTTTGATTGAACACAAAAAAATTGTAAATTTTTCAAATAAAATGTAATTACGAAATATTATAAGTTGATTACCAACAATTATAAAACTATCAAACTATTCAAAATAATTTCCGAGGATAAAATAAAAAGAATATTACATTTTCAGATTTTCAAAAAAATTTAATTTGGAAAAAAGGTAAGGTCATTCTAATATTTAAAACTTCATTACAATAATATTTAATAATATAATTTACCATTTGAAAAATAAAATAATCATGAGATCAACTATTTTATACAATGAATACAAGTAGGTAGGCTGCTTTTGACAGCTAAAAATATTTTTCAGTATTACAATAATTTGCTACTTAACACCAGTAAATAATTTTCTACACATAAAAGAAAAAAGAAATAAAGGTATGTTTGTTTATACAAATAAAAAAAAAAATTGGGAAATTTACTTAAATCTAAATAAAGATAATTTTTTTTAAATATTAAAAACTTCAAACTATAAATTAAAAGCAATTACTTATTATGTGAACTCAATTTTGTTGTTAACATGTATAAAATAAAATGAATTAAATATGTAAACCTATTGAACACATTTTTTAATACAACATCAGTACTAATAGGTGACAAAGACAAAAAATATCGACGTAGTTTATGGCAGTGATTAGTTGTCTAACTAAATGTGGCTTAAATTAAATTGGACTAAAAACATGTTTGACTAAACTTGGAAAAAATTAAATTAATTAACACAACAATAGTTTTAAATTAACTAAAGAGCGAAATTTATGTCCAAAATATATTTTATTTATATAAAAAAAAAAAAATTAAATAAGGAACCCAAAATTTGACCAGATGAAAATTATACAAATAAATTAAAAAATATATATATATAAAGAAAAATGGAACATTATTTTTACTTATTTTATGAAATATAATTTTGAATTTTAATTTGGTTCATTATATAAATAAAGAAGAAAAAAAAAGTACAACTACACAGAAAAATTGTTATATAAATATTCATGCATAAACAGTAGTTACACTCAGATTAAAAAAAATATATATAAAACTTGATGCAGATCTTTTTTGGACCTCATTATTTAACTACAACTTAGTTTTAAAATATAAAGCTCATTTTTGTTGTACTACTGTTCAAAAAATTTAAGTTAAGATAATAAAACACAAACCAAGTATCTTTAAAATCTCATGACTGCCAATATAAAACATAAGATTTTAACCCCAGCAAATTTGTACTTTTAAAAAATAATTTTAGAAAAAGGCACAGGAAAAAATATTTAGTTAAAAATTAAATAATAATTTGATTTTTCAGTACAAAAATATCATGTTAATAGAACGTTTCAGTAAAAAAACATTGAGATCGGAAAAATTCTAGAAAAATGTGTAGCTTATATAATTGAATTATAGTTTACATATATACAATAATTTTCTACTTATTTTTAGTTATTACACATTTACTTTAAATGGCATTCACAGTCCTTTTAATTTTGTACAATTTACGTGAACACATGTGTGCAATGAGCTGCCATAAACTATAATACAAATTTACCACACTAGACAATTACATGAATGGAAGTTTACAAAAACCCCTTTAATATTCCAGAACTGTTTAATATAATTTATCAAGTATTTAAAGGTGTTAATAATATTAATATAAATGAGATGTCACTCAGTTCTTAAGTATTAATGTTTTTGAAATCTACAATTTAAAAAATATATGTAGATTAAATTTGTTTATAAAATGTATACAAATATAAAACTTTAGTAAAATTATTTAAAGAAATATAGCTTATATAACAATATTAACTGAATTAAGAACTTGTCGCAACCATATTTTAACTGATATCACAATAAAACTAACTATAAAATTCAACTACATTTTATACATTTGTGTATAATTAAATGTAATGTATTCCGAATAGATATAGAATTGTTGTCATTTATTTTTATAAAATATTATGTGTATTATATATAAATATATATATTTGAAGTACAATAAACAGCCCAGGAATATATTTAACAACAATTAAAAATAAAGATATTTATAAATAAAATTAAAAACCATTGATGTTTTTGATAATAATCCAAAAATATACATATTATGGTCGCACAACTTTAATGTAACTTTGTTCAAAATTAAAATTTATAGAAATTATTGCTTAAAATATTAGTTACATACTTAAACATTCAAGTCTTCTAAGTACTTTAATACACATGTATAATATATGGATATATATATTTTTAATGCAGCAACTTACGTTAACTGTGTTACAGTATTATTACTAGGTGGCAGTGCAGGTGTAGTATTATGACAATGAAGTACAAAATTATTGTAGATTTCTATTAGTTCAGCCATTTTATACTCTTCTAGACACACAAATCCTTCTAAATTTGGGGACTGTTTCTTTGCACAAATAACACAATAAACGCAGTGTTTCTTCTCTTGTTCGCGGATTAAAAGTATATTGAATACTTCCACCTAAAAACCCATACAAATTAAATATAACCATGAAAAAAAATTTAAATCTGTTTAATATAATATAAAATATATAGTAAATTTAAATTCATGTTATAGCAATTAAAGGATAAGGGAAATTTATTTTTTTATTTTGTTTTTCGTGAGTTTGTCGTAGTGACTTATAAATTATAAAAGATTAATTCAGCAGTGCTCAGGTAGTTTTACTTTTTTAGCTAGGTAGTATAGATTCTACAATACTATGAAAATCAAAAAATTGAGGTTAAGTTCAGTGATAAAACAATTGGTTAACTTCAGTAATACTTATTCCAATTTCTTATAATTCAAAAGAAAAACTGTTTTGTAGTTACTTAGTCACTTATTAGTCGTACCACATTTAAAAGAATCAATTTACCATAGGTGTTATTTCAATTGACACACCAACACATTTATTAACTTTTATGTATCATAAGGATAATTAATTATTATCATAAGGAAATTATAACTAATTTTGTGTTATCATCTACAAACCACGAAGTCTCCTTTTAGGTATCAAACAAATACTAGTATTTTCGTGATCAAAGATGTCATAGTAAAATTGAAATTCTAAATTTTAGAATTATTTGAGATTCTCATTTAAATTCAAAAAATATTTAACACTGAAGTATGATAATATGCTCAGTTAGTAGCAGAATACCAATGGGCATTTTCAAAAACATAGAATGACAAATTTATTTTTTGAAGATGACATACATCAATAAACTTAATAATTAAATAAACAAAAAAAACAGTACTTACATCACAATCATGACAATAATGTGAAGCTTCATTCTTGCCTCTTCCATGAAAACGGGTTTGTATTTTTTTTACTTTGATAAACTCCAATGTAATACCACATTGACGCAGAGAGCACATTAAACACATTCTATACAAATTTCAAAAATAATTATTGTAATAACAATTAACTAGAGAAAATATATGATAACTTACTTAATAAGTTCGTAGAGTCTTGGATCTGATACTTTGATGTTTCGAGCTAAATTCCAACTTAAATGTATCATAGGTACAATGCTTTTATAACTCTGTAGCTTATTCCACTCATATCGTTCTATAGCAAGGTTGTATTGTCTAGCCGTTAAAGGACCAACATTCCATGCAATATTATTGCACCAACCAACAGCTTGAACCCAATGGACACAACCTAACGGCGACATTTAAAAAAAAGGATAGAATTAATTCAACAGAACTTTTTATTATTGAAAAGTTATTTTACCTGAATTTACCCAAACCATATCACCAGGTCTTTGTAAAAATCTATATAAAGGAACATTAGCTGCAAGTAAATCTTCAATCAATGGCCACCATGATCCGTGTAAGTAATTTAACCCATACCTAGATAAAAATTTAAAAAGTTAATATTTTATTTGCTACTTATTTTCTTAAGATGTTATTTATAAGTTTGATTCTATCGAACTATATATATACACAAACTTACTTTTCACAAAGATTGTTAATGACACCCCAATAAGCATCTGGTACAGCAAACCACTCACAATCACCGGGACCAATATTAATATTGATCGAGCAAAAATTATTATTCTCTTGATGCCCAGGTGTTCGACTACCAGGAACCTTACGAAAAATAAAAATGTTTAATTTATTTTCATTTTATATAAAAATATAAAAAAAAACCTTACCTTCATATATAACTGAACTGTATTCATGCCTAAAATAGAATGCCCAACATGGGAAAGCATATTAGCAGCAGAAACAACTCTTGCAAATGCTGGAAGCTTGGTAAGTTCCTGAAGTTGTGGTCGCCATTTTTTCTCATCAGACAAATCTACATTTGTACCAAACTTAAGCATTTTACTACCAGCAGGAGGTTTAACACCAGGCAAATTCTGAAAAATAAAAAAAATTTAACAAATGTTAGAAAAATAAAATAATTTAGCAGTACTTACTATATTCTTTTTTCTTTTTTTTTCCATTGTCATTGAATCTTTGGAATCAGAGTCTGATAAATTAGAATTAGGAACTGAATGGATATTTGTTATACCATCTTTTTCATCCTATAATTTTTAAGAGTAAATGAGTAAATACATTTAGAATATTTTAAAATAGAATTTTAGCTTATGGCAAACAAGAAATGTAAAGGATTCAGAAATTTAAAATACTAACTCTTATTGATTCATGAAAACTAGAAGCTTGGTATTGAGCATATTTAGAAATAGTTGTATGTGATCGATGGCTAATACAAGCCCATCCTCTTCGATTTTGCTTAACATCCCAGTTATCATCACTGCTCTGCATTACTTGTGTTCTAACTTCAACAGAATGATCTGGGTTGGTTTCAACCAATGATCTAGTTGAAAATAATCCCAAATCTAAATAAAAATTAATAATATTAATAATCATTTTAGAAATTAAAAAAATATATTCAATAATTTATTTACCTAATTTTAGGGCACCAGCTAAACACCGAACAACAGCAATAGGGTTTTTTAAACAAAACTCTTGTAATCTGGGACTGAATGCATCTTTTTTGTTTTCAAGCATAACTGATGGTGTAGACGGGAGTAATTGTTCGCGTGTCAATTGTTGAGGAGGAGGATCCGGAGGGGTAGGAGGTGGCCCATTTGGACTCAATACATTTCTATTCCACATACCGGGTCCTGTTTCTTTCCTGTAATTTTTAAATAAAAATTCAGATGGAAATATATTTAGGTTTAAATTGTAATTAAATGAAAAAACTTTTAAAATTATTATTTCTAATATTTCATAATAAAACATAGATTCGCATGGTATATTAAATTCTAATTTTGTAAACACAATTTTAAATAGAAGAAAATGCAAATAAAATCAATCAAAGGATACTCATATAAAAAAGTTAATTATATAATTGTATTTACTACATACATATCTTAACATTCATGAACAATGGACTTCTTTATGCTTAAATCATAACTCATTATTTTAAGCCACAAATTTTACAATAATTATAAGAATGATAGATTAACTGCGTTAATTATGGCTTTTTAATGTACTACAATAACTTATATTTAGCACCACTATATGAAATTTATTTCAAAATTAATTTTTTTTCTATAGAACATTATCCTCGATAAATTTATAAAATACTATGAAAATTTAACAAATTTTTTGAGCCTTCAAATTCAAAGTTTGATATAAATAAATAAGAAATGAAAAAATAAATGTATTAGCATACAAATTAAACATTAATAATTCTATTAATTTAAAGAAGTACTTGCTTTTTTGACAACTATACATTTTAAGTATGCAAAATTATTAAAATATGTTATTTTTAAATTTTAAAATTATTATAAGGAATATATTTTAACTCTGAGCTGATATATATGTATGTTACAGTTAAAACTCAAAATTCGTCAAAACTAGAATTAACCAGGGTTTCAATGTCAATACTAGTATATTTATATTGATTGTTTGACAAGGAAAACTATCGTGGTATTAAGAGTTATGTAGCTGTTATTAAATCAGTCAAAATCAATCTTTGTGCGTCTTTCGTTCAGTTTTTGTCTGTGTATGTCAGTTTGTCTACATTATTTAGATTTTTGTAAGATTAAAAATACGAGTGTTACGAAGAAGAAAAAATGAGTTCACGAGAACGGTTTTTGATGACGCTTTGGGAATTGGCAAAAGACAACCATTATAATATTATTGCAAAAGAGGCCTACCACTCCATTGTGAAAGAGGTCAAGGACGCAATATCAACGCCCAAAAAAACATCTGCTCAATACAGAAGGATAAAAAATGTTTTAATGTAATGGCAATTGGTGATTCAAAAAAGTTGGTAACCCGCGGAGAACCTATTAAGTTTTATATTCCAATGGAAGACATTTTTGATGTCATTGAGTCGTCACACGTTAATGTAGGACATGGTGCAAGAGATAGGTTAAAGGTGGAAAGAAAGTACGCTAACATTACTACTGAAATGATTAATATCTTTTTGTCTCTCTGTGAAACGTGCCAGAAGAAGGAACTTGGAAAGAAAGGGCTAGTATCGAAACCAATTTTGCATGATGAATTTAATAGTAGATGTCAAATTGACCTCATAGACATGCAGTCGCAACCTGATAAACAGTATAAGTTTATACTGAGTTATCAGGATCACCAGTCAAAGTTTGTCCAGCTCTGCCCTTTGCAGACTAAGCGTGCACAAGAAGTTGCAAGCCAGGTATTAGACATTTTTCTGACCTTTGGTGCCCCGATTATTCTACATTCAGACAACGGCAGAGAATTTGTCAATATCGTGATCACTGATCTGAAAACACTACGGTCCGAATTGAAAATGGTGCACGGAAAGCCGAGACACTCGCAAAGCCAAGGCTCCGTAGAACGTGCCAACCAAGACGTAGAGCGAATGCTCATCTTGTGGATGACGGACAATAATACAAATAATTGGTCCATCGGCTTAAAGTTTGTCTATTTTATGAAGAACAGAGCACACCACGCCGGAATAAATATGACACCTTATAAAGCCATGTTTGGTGTTGAACCAAAAGTGGGGCTCACAACAATAAATCTGCCCAATTACGTCATTGATACAATACACGTTGAGGATGATCTTGAAAAACTAAAAGACATTGGACGTGGAGATGATAATATTCAGGTCTGAATTTAGTTGTTGTAAAGAAGTATTTATTACTGTCAAACAAGTTCCTGACAATCAAATTACTCTTCGCGCAGCCGCAACAAAATCATCAACGGGATCAGGGCAAGGATTTATAAGGTGTACTCGTAAAAAGTCATGTGGGACAAATCGCTGTTTTTGTAAAAAAAAAAATAAATTATGTAACTCAAAATGCTACGACAGTTTGTCTTGTCAAAATAAATAAAGCAAATAATACTTATTTTAAATTTAATTTCTGATTAATTCTCCAATTTAACTAGTTAAAACTAGTTTTGACGAATTTCGGGTTTTAACGGTAACATATATATATGACCTAAAAAATTAACAAATACTAATGATGCATTAAAAGTGCTCATAATATGCACTAACAAAAATATTTTTAAAATAATTAATATAAGTATAAAGAAACGTCTCAGCCATCTCCTAGTGAATAATTTAAACTATTTTATCCAAAAGAAATAAAAATAAAGAGAGGGATATTTGATTAACTGTTAAATGATAAATTGGGTCAGTAAACAAATCATGAAAAACCTATTTTGTACACAATAAGAAAATTGATTAATAAAAGAAATTAACAATTTTGGTCGACAAAAATATATATCTAATTAATTAAGACAAAATAAAAAAATACTAAAATCTTTTCAAATACTTAAAATATGTCATATAACTGAAAACTAAAATACAAAAATATGCGGTATAAACCATTTAATATAAATTAAATACATTTTGAATTTTGAAACATACTATTAAGTGAAAAGTATAAATTTAAGTATTGAGAAATTAAAACTGAATAATCAGAAACATTCAAGCAGACAACATTAAAAAATAAAAAAAAAGATTAATTTAATAAGTCCATTATTTATACATGGATTTAAAAAAAAATAAGAAATCCATTATTCAGGTGGCCCAAGAACAAATGAAACAGGTGGTATGTAAACACAAAGAACATAAAATCACCTGTTGGCCATTATTTTTCATCAGACTTTTTTCACATGTGTTAAACAATATTTTAATATTTTACTTTTATCCATGAAGCAACGTACATTTCAAAAATTTGAATTTTAATAAGTTGTTTAGGAATTTATAGTTGCATTTTCAATAGATCATAGATATTTTAATAATAGTTACTTTAATATGCTTATATAAAACACTTCCACATTGTTATAACACCCCATAAACAATATTTAACATTTATATTTAATGAATTTGTTATATTTAACATTTGTTACTTTAATAGTTTAATTTGGTACCATTTTTTAGGTACCAATTTTTATTTATTTTTAAGCATTAGACAACTCAATCTATAATTTTTTGTAATAAAAATAGCCAATTGTAAACTGAAAATATTAAGCTTGTTAAAATATTAAATTAAATTATTTTGTTCATTTACTTACTGGGCTGTAACTAGAACATCCTCAGCAGTTAAGCTCAATGAATAATCACTGTCTGGTGAACTTGAATCTTGATATCGAACAACATTTTCAGTAGTTGACTGAACATTAGGCGTAGTTTTAACTTCTAGAATAAGAAAATAAATAAAGTTATTATTTAATTTGATGTAGTTGTTTGATTCACATATATAGTAAACATTTCATCAATTATTTTTCAAGACTCATTTAATTAAAAGGACTCCTGACATATATTGTACTGTTTCCTCACAAAATATTAGTAATTAATTAGTCCAACTAGAACCCATCTAAAATCACAAAAGTAAAAGAACACTCTACCGTAAGAAATATAATGGCTACATTAAAATTTGTCTTTTTATTTTAAATACTTAAATTGTTGACAAAGGAGTTAATTGTGTATTTAATTTAACCAAAAGATTCAAATTTAATTAAATAGATATAAGACTTGAGAAAGATTTATATAATTTAAATAATATGTATATAGAAAATAATTTGATGTAAAATATGCAAAATAAATTCATTTAAAGTGGTGGTGTAACATTTTACACAAGGGATATATTACTACATAAGATAATTATTTTTTGACATTAATATGTCATGTTTGGAAGTCTAACATTTGTGTAGCAACATTTTCAACTAAAAACATATTATTTCAAAAGGTAAAAACTAACGAAGTGACATGTTCTTCCCAAATACACATTATGAATATTTCCATATTGAACATTTACAAACACAAAGTTATATCTTGTACTTTTCCTATCATAAACCATTCCTTACATATACATGTAGATATAAATAAATAAACCTCGAGATTAGTAACATGTTTTAAGATCTACCATAAGACATATTCATGATCTTATATTTTTCCCAAAAGAAAAAGATTTAAAAAAAAATTTAAATAGCTTTTAAAATTAATATTTTTATCATTTAATTTCTGTGTTAAGATGGGCTTCCACCTCTTAAAGTCCTTAGGGTCCCCAAGTTTCACTCTACGCTACAATCAATGTTTAGCAAGTCTTTTATTGAATTACATAAAAGATACACATAAAAATGAATCAAAAAATTATAATACCTTGGGGTGGTGTTGTATTATCAATTTCATTTTTAATATCTAATTCATCTGATGAACCAAACTGTTTGAGCAAATCTTCAGCTAATGAAGTTGTTAATTCTTTTTGAGATAAAAGAGCCTGCAACTCTCTATCTAATTCCTGATTTTCACTAGTTCTATCAATTAAATCTGATGATTTTGTATCTCCTCGATTTTGATCAGGATACTGTTTGATTACTGATGGATTTTGATACTGCCCTTGTTGACCAGAGCCATTCTGTTGTTGTTGTTTCATTCTCATTTGCTGTTGATGTTGTTGCATCATGCGATAATTATTCTGCAACTGTTGTAACAAGACCTAGGATTCAAACAAAATAAAATATTAAGTTAATTTACTATCCACAACTACATCTATCTAAATTACATACTTGTTGTTGATGTGACAAATTATGAGAATTTTGTTGAAGAACATTCATAGTTTGAATTTGTTGATTATTTAAATAAAAAGCAGGTTGTTGATTACTATTACCAACGGCTTGAGGCTCAACCTTAAAGTGAAATAAGAAATGTAATTTAAATGAGATATATTTAACCAACAATAAAAACAGTACTTTGATTCGTTTAGTGTTATTTTCCAAAACATTTTCTGGTTTAGACGAATTGTAAGGAGGAGGCTGCCCATGAGGTGAAGCTATCATATCTTGAGATTTTTGATAAGGAGTTTGTACAATTTTCTGTTGTTGTTGTTGCTGTTGCTGCTGCTGCTGTTGTTGTTGCTGCTGCTGCTGTTGTTGTTGCTGCTGCTGCTGCTGTTGTTGTCTTGAAGACATTTCTGCAGAAATTGGTAAATTCCAAGCCTCTTCAATAGATGGTAATTGACGACGTCTTAAGTTTATAAAAATTAAAAAACAAATAAAAATTAAATAAAGTATTAATGTTAAAAGTATAAAAATAACTTACTTGCTTGTAATACTAGGCATCGGAGCATTGCACAAATGAGTTTGTAAAAACTTAATACGTTGCCCGAGGTTAGGATTCATATTAGATATAGCAGATGCAGGAACATTTATAGTTGTTTTCAATAACGATTCACTTACTGTGCTACCTTTTGTTGCATTTACATAACAAGCGAGTGCATCTTTCGGCTGGTTACAACTTTCATATAATATACCTATAAACAAAATGTGTTTTATATTTTTCAAACTTAAATCTTAGATAATGAAATTGACATTACCAAGATTGGTCCAAGCTGCACTATGACCTTTATCTAATTGCACTGCACATATATAGGCTTGCAATGCATCCATAGGCTGATTTTGTTGTTGATAGAGTACTCTTAAATGATAATTAAATTAGCAAAAAATTAATTTGATTTTTATAAGGTTTCAACTGTAAAATATAAACTAAAGAATTCTGATAATTTGTAAATAACAATACTGTTATAAAACTATAAACCAACCCAATAGAGCACCATGTGTCTGCATTTCCCTCTGATTTTTCAACAGAATTACGGTAAGCTATAAATGCATCATGGACTTTTCCAACACTTGCGTAACAACGACCTAGTAAATAAAGGGACTGGCCTGACTTATTATCAGCTTCAATAGACTTTTGCAAAAATTGAATAGCTACTGTTTCTCGATGGTTTTTATCTCCCAGGCATTCACAACTGTGGTACATCCATCCTATCAATTGAGTAAAAAAATAAATAGAAGTTATTACATTGTTATTACTATTATTTACATTAAATTATCTGTAAGGTTTAAAATGTATTACTTACCCAACTGTCTACAAATATCAGCACGCAAATGAATAGTAATTTTTGTATCATTTAAGAGTTGTTCATAATGATCTTTAGCTAATTTATACTTCCCTTGAACTTCATATAAATGTGCTATATGAAAGCTTACTAAAAATAAAATACATAGTACTGTAAATTCCTTGAAAAACATAAAAATTAAAATCTTACTTTCAAGTTTGGAAAATGTGCTTAAGCTGACATCTGAATAGGCATGCTTTAAATGTTTTAATGCAGTTTCCCATTCATTAAACACTTTGTACATCAAACCCAATCTAAGATGTACTTCATTTGCCCGTTGGTAATTCGGGTCGATATACAATAATTTTTGAAAAAATTTAATAGACCTGAAAATAAATAAACAAAATAATTAAATTATATTTTACTAGTTAAATCTAATAAAAACTTTACAATTATAATACAAATTCAATATATTTATATGCTGGGAGATGAAAATAGCTTTACGAAAGAATGAAGAGGCGTTGCATGATTTTTGACAAATTGCCAAATTGGCAAGAGTTATATGATTAAATGTAATATGCTGGTATATTTCTTCAAAATCACTGTTTAAATTATTTAAAAAGTGGATTTAAATTTTAAAACTCTAAATAAATTAAAAATGTTCAGAAATTATTTTATATTGTACTTCCAATAAAGTAAATGCATTTTATTCTAATTATTTCTTAAACCTTATGAATTATTCAAATGGTAACTAACGTTTAATTATTATATTATACTTTATCAAATATGATGGCATTATCAACAGAAATAATTAATAAAGTATTTACAGAGTACCTACTTAGGTGAAAAATAAAAATTGTTTTTAAAAGGTAAAATAAATGATTAAATAACAATTAAAATAGTATTTTCTTACGGAATTTAGTCATAACATTAAAAGACAGACACAGGTAACACATAAACAAGATAAACTTTAAAAATCCATTAAAGCCATGTATTGATAATTTGGAGTATACACTTAATGGTTAATATCATACAAAAATTACCGAGCATATTAAGAAATGTAAGTAAAATATGTAAAAAAAATAAACTTATGATTATGAACATACCTAATTAAATATTTATTTTTAATTCATGTTTATAGAATATTATAAATGAAAAATACATAACGAAAAAAAAAATGTAAGAATTTGATTAATGATAATTAATACCTTCTAATAGTTTTGAAACTATTTACTATGTAATTTGTTAGATATATAATTCCAATTTTATACAATATATTATTTTATACTTCAAATGTTATTGTATTTCATGATAATAAAAATATTTTGAATAGAAAACAATAGGTTCTAAATTATTCATCATTTATTTTGTAATAATTGTTAGCTTAGAGTAGTATTAAAACCAACTATTTAGAAAAAATTAAATGTTTCATTGTTTTAAAAATTAGGTAGGACTACTGCCTATGCAATAATTGTAACTTTAGTCACAACACATAGTAATAAATAATAGGTATTTAAAGCTTGGTGTCCTCGAAACAGAAATAGTATAAATTCTTATTTTCAATTCATATCAGTTAGCTCGTAAAATATTACAATTATTGTACATTGATAATAAAACCTATTATATTTTTAACATATACTAAATGTAAGCAAACATTATTAAACCATGACATAACTTCTTCGAATAATTTAATTAACTAAAGATAACATTTTAATTATGATTATAAAGAAACAAAGGTTCTGTTAATTCCCCACGTAGAAAAGAAAAAACCATAAACGAATAGCAAAAATATATATCGAATCTAGTACGGAAAAATAAATTGAATTTTCAGAACGGTAATTGAAACAAACAGATGAATATGGCTAATGCATATTTATTTATTCAAACACAACCGGTGTTAAGCCACAACCAATGTAATTCCTCTACTCTGTGAAACTACGAGTACTACCCAAACGCCCAACAACAATGTTTAACGGTAAGAATATTTGTACAACAGCAATGTTACACTACTCGAGGTACCTATAATAGGTCGACAGCGAAAACAATAAACAACAAAGGCTATGTTGAACACATCATGATATTTACATAATACATAATGTGTAATACATATAACGTTGCGGTACGGGTACATCATGACCGTGGTATTACATAATATTTATTTACGCACACATAATACGGATTATGCGTAAACATCGGATGGCACTCGTATGGCAATCGGCGACGGCTAAAGGCCAACGCACCCGGTGTGTGCCTACGTGAGAGACACCGGTTCGCGTTTTGTTTACGCGAGGCGCGCGTCCCGACGGACACTATAAGTACGAGATGATGCAGATGATGATGATGATGCAACCGCGCAGGATGCATGCGCGCGCGCGCGCCCGAGCAAGAGAGAGAACAGGATGTGTGCGTACACGCGCGTCAAAGTTTACCTGAGATAAGAGTAGACCGTGCGTGTGCGTACCCAGTGGTGTACGCGAGACGTGAACACGAGCGTGCGAACGTGCGATTCATGAAAACTGCGATCTCCACGGCAACGACGGCAACGACGACGGCAGCGGCGGCGGCGGCGACTTACGAACTAATGAACACTAAACGGCGTGAACGCTACGTGCGTGATTAGCGATCGGTAAAAATGCGAGACGAGTGAACACCACATTTGAAGGAATCGAACGAGTAGTAATATTACGGGTAAAGAAGGACTGTGCGAGTACCGCCGTCGGGGACGCAGTACTACGATATTATCGTACTACCGACGACGCGCGGAGGCGAAAAAAAACAAAAAAAAAAAAACAACAAATAAATAAATATAATGTACAGTTGCAGCCTGCAGGTTGCGCGGTGCAGAGGACATTGTCGTCGTCGCCGACGTGAAAAGAGGGTCTTTCGACGGTGTACGTGCGGCGGCGGCGGTGTGCGCGTCCCGAACGTGCCGCGGCGGTGGGGCGACGGCGATGGGAGGGAGTGGGCGAGTGAAGGGTCGTGGCGGCGAAGGGAACGGCGGCGCGCGAGTGAGAAGGGATGCACGGGCAGGAGTAGGGAAAGCGACGAGTGCGAGTGAGCGAGCGACGAGGAGGAGGACACCGCGGCGACTGCGCATCCCTACTACACGCGCGCTACACGATAATGGTGTACGGTCGCCGAATACGAGTCCGATGCGCGCGTACAAAACGCTAAACATTGACCTGTGGGACGCTAACCTCGGCGAGTGAGACACTTCAGTGGTTGCCAAATTGACGAGCGAGCGCGCGACAGTGTTATTTCCAGTTCCCACTGCGCAGCCGTGTACCGCCGCCGTCGACACGAGCACCGGGCCGCCGGACGAGATTGTACACCACGCGCGTGCACGGCGCAAAGGACGAACCTGCACCACCGCCGACTACGACCGTTCGCCCGTCCCGGCAGGGATTGTTATTATTATTACGCGCGCGCGGCATCGTCATCTCGGACAGCAGGTAAACGGACGGTGGGTTCACGCCGCCCCGTTCGCCCGAGTTCGGAAACTGGTTTAACATTTTTCCGTCCTATTGGCTATTACGTCCGCGCGGCGTGTATTATTACACAGATATGTTTTTTTTTTTCTTACCTCTCTCTCTCTCTTTCCGCTATATAAATCTATAATTCTCTCCATCGCGCCCGTCATTCCGTTTATAACCGCCCGCGAATTTACAACAACGCGTTATTACACGACGCCCGTGTTATTATTGCATAATTTATGCACGTATTCCGGTATTCGACTCGGCCCGTTTCTCTCATTATTTACCTAATAATTTTTATATCAGACCTTGGCATCCAAGGGTCACTGACATAAACATTTTATGTATTTTTAATGCTGCCTTGTAGATAAAACTTTATTTTCAGTGTCTTATTATTTATAACATACCATTGACTAATGATTAAGCAATTGTATACATACATATAATGTGATACGTATACTACGCATATTTGTACACATAAGTATACACACAAAATATAATATACAAAATCACCAACTATTATAGAAATTAACTGATATGAATAACACGAATTTTAATCTAATTAAAAATAAATAATATGTAAGATAACAATGAGTTAAAATTAAAAATAATCTTACCATTGATAAGAATTGAAGTGGAAATATACAAGACCAAGACCGTACAAAAAATTTGCATCTTTCCAATGATTAGTTTCTGCATCATTATAATACTTGTGGTATGCAGACATGGCTAAAACAAAATCAACATTATAAATATACATTACAAACATTTGAAGAGTATAATGATTCATAGCAACAATAAAATTTTAATAAGTTGACAGAGAGCCTGAGCAATTGTCCTATAATTCACTCCTTAGACAAAATATTGGTTGTTGACACCAAAAAGATAACTAATTTATATGATGTATAAGAAATGGAACAGTATGAACTTTGTGTATGTACCATGGTACAATGATATTTCTATTATACTGTACTATTTTATACATTTGAGATCAATTACCAACCATTACATTAAAAATACTATTTTTAGCAAATGTATTAATTCATGGAATACTTTACTTTAAAACAATTCTTACATAAGTCTTAAAATGTTTTACATAATAAATAAAAACTATATTACTGTATTCATAGGCGTGCACACGGGTGCAGTGAATGCTGCTTTCGCTGCACCTGACAATTTATTTTGGATTTAATGGACTGATGTTTACATTTTAAATATTCATAATTTTGATATATTAAAATGTAATCTCTGCTATTAGATTATTAGTTAACTTAGATAATAAAAATGAAACTTTAACGTTTAAAAAATTATACACATATTGTTCAATTTCATCAGAAGATTTATGATGTGAAATTAATCTTTTAGGATCTACTAAAGATATACCAAGAGGTACAAACTCAAAGTTCTGTACAAAAATATCTATAACTAAGACAGTATGGGAGATCTGATACTTTTAAAAAAAAATGTCACTGCCTTAAATGTTTGTCAACATTTTAATCACTAGTTGTAGCTTTTTCAAAACTCAGCATTATTAAAGATAAATTAAGAATTACTAAGACAAGAAGGGTTGAACACGCTTGTGTTTTTATTTGTAGAACAATTAACTCTTAATTGGTATGATTGTTAATCATGTAATTGATGAGCTTAAACATTTGCTACCTAGTAACCGCAGACTAATATTGTAAATTTATTCATATTTGCTTTACATAATTTCTAGGAGTTCCAATACATTATTAAATTATGTACCTAACAGTTTGATTATGTTATGATTAATATTATTATATAAAGTATATGGCAATATATTGTATTATACCTATATTAATTTTACTTCTTATATCCAAAATGAAGGAAATAAGTGGGTTGCTTAATATTCAGTTGGGCCATTTAAAAATATACGCTGCACCTGACACAAAATCCTGTGACTGGATTAATACATGAGACATGAAGTTTGATATTTATTTATCAAAAAAAGTATAACTACAAGTATGATATAAAAATGAGTTTACATTACATTTTCAAGTCAGGTAAATATAAATGAAGAGTTTCCCTTTTTTATTTATTTAATACAAATACATCATCATCATTTAAAAAGAATAAATTATAAATAAAACTTTCACAAAAATAAAAACTTAAAACCAAATAAGTTTAACACTACAATGTTATACCACAAAGGGCTGAGTTTAGGATAAGCGGTGCCCCTAGCAAATTATTATAACTAAATATTTCTCAAAAATAAGCAAAAAATAATAGTTTAACTAGTATTTTAGTAAATAAAACACAAAACTAAAGAATAAGTTTTTTTCAAAAGATATTAAATCAAGTAAATTAGAAAAAATTATAATTTTTCCATGATTTTAGGAAAATGAAAATTATAAAATCACCGTAAAACTAGTATACTCATTGCTTCTATAAAGACTTTAAAGTAACTAATGATAAAAAGTATAACATTTAAAATGAAATTATTTTAGTTGATAATATTTATAAAATTTTAAATGATGAAATTATGATACGGTTATTTAAAAAAAAAAATTATAAGTGATCATACTTTATATTTTTAATTATTATAATTTAAAAAGTATCAAACTAATAATTGATAAATCCAACTATAACATTAACATTAAATTACATTTTTCATTAATAAAGTGTCATTTAAGTAAATAATGTAAAGTAGTAATTTAAGTAAATATTTCATATTATAGTCCAATAAGACATGTTTATATATTACTGATGTATGATATTTTCTTTGTTTTGTTTTAGATGTAATAAAACAGTAAATATAGCCTATACTCTATAGAGTAACATCAATGTAGATTTACCAGACCTTGAAACTATTGAGGAATCTAAATTATAGGGCATAACAAGTTTTTTGATTGAATATGACTCAGAGCCAATTCTTAAACATGTATTGAACATAAATTATAAAATACCTTTGGAATAATTTTCTAACAATAAATGAAAATGTCCTAATTTGCAATAAGTTTTGGAATCAATACTGATTGCTTTTGACGATTCGTCTTCTGATTTTTCTTTCTGCATTTGCATTAACATTCTTTCGAGGTACTTTATTGCCTAGACAATAGATACACAATATTAACATATAATTTAAAATAAGTTAGTATAGGTTATATAAAAATTTAATAATTATTATAAAGAAAAATTAATAATAATAAATTAAAAACTACTGAATATTTGGTACCAAGTTCAAGTATCAAGTTAAATTAAATGTCAGCAAATTATTATCAACTTAATCTAAATTATTACTAATCTGTTACTAAATAATATAAATTCTAAAATTTTAATATTGGTTATTTTATTAAGTACACTTAACAAAAAACATTTCAACAGCAAGAATTTATATTACCTACTAATTATTTTAATTACCTAGTGTAAAGAAGTTGATCAATTTACATTTTTCCCTTATATAATTTACAAGCAACAACAAAAACTTTGGAACAATATAGTATATGGTAGGTAAATACAATTAACTATAAGAATTAATTATTTTTCTTTTAAAAAAAAAGTAATTTAGGATGAATTGTAGACAAGGGTAAAAAAAATAATTATACAGCTATACAGAGCTTAAATAATTTAAATTTTAACCATAGGTCATTCAAAGAACAATATGAAAATATAATATAAGTTGTAGAGGTAATAAATATTAAATATAATTTTTAATTATCCTTAATTGCTAATATGAGATTTTACTGTAGTTTTTTTTTAATTACCAGATTAGTACAATCTAATCACAAAATTAAAGACTACCTTTTTTAAAATAGATATAAGGAAACAAATTTAAAATTATTTTAGAGTTTTTTCTGTTATAATTTAATATTCTATTTTAGTTAATTTTTATTATTAAAGTAATCAAGGGCATATGAGCCAGATAGATGTGTTCGGAGTCCAATTTTAATAACAATTATGCATTACAATATTTTTTTCGAACATAAAAATGTATTTTTAATGAAAGATCTATAAAAAAACTTGAAAAAAATATTGATTTACATTATGGGAACTAAAACTAATTATAACATCCAATAGTAAATAGTTTTAAAAACTTAACTAAAGTTATTTATTTATTATGTATTTATATAAATTATATAAGAAGCCTTTTTATGGTGGGAAATTAAAAGTCAGCTCCTTATGCATATTGAAAACTTGGCACTTATTTTCAAGACTCTTTAATTAATTATTTTTGTCAGAGTACAAAAACCTTGAAATTACCCGCACCAAATTTATTAAATTAATATATCATGTACAAATTAAACATTTTTTTTTTCTGGAAGTAAGGATTACAAGATGATATCTGAAACAAATTTATGAATTGCCTAGAATATTTAATATTCTGTTCTTAAAAATATGGGATCATTTACTACCATTAAATTCTTGATTTCTATGTACAAACACAGATATAAATTATTAAATTCATAAGTCTACTCAATCATCTAATAAGCTATTTTTAAAATAAGATTAAATAATTTATAATTAAAATATACATACTTTTAATACTAGTGTTTTTTTCTTATCCTCTTTTGGATCATTTAACTTCAAAAATCCATACATACGACTGAAATTAAAAGAAACATTTATATTTATTAATTAAAAAAATCATTATTAATAATTAAATTATAAAGTATTGCAAAAATACAATCTGATCTTATATTTATATTCAAAATATTATAACAAAATATGCTAACTCAGTAAAAGAAGAATACCGTAACAAAGTAAAAATTGAAGTAGATCATAAAAAATTTCTAAAATATAATGAAGCCTTTTTATGGATAGCTCTTAATAACAAATATCTTACATTTAACATTTTTCTATTAAAAATGAGAATTTATCAAGTATTCTTTAACAATTTGTCTTCAAAATAACTGTTATAACACACACCTCAGATAATTATGATGTCCCATTCAATTGTATTTTATTTAAAGTTTCAGAGTACAATCTTTTCATACAAAAGCTAAAACTTTTTTGAGGCAATTGATTTACAAAAAAAAATATGATAAACTTTGATTTTTTGAAAGATTTATTACATTTATAACAAGTATGTAATATGATCATATTTCACTTTTAATGGAGGATTTTGGGGGATTTTTAATCAATATATTACTGTATTTAAACATACAGGTTTGTTATAATCACATAATTACTTATACAGTGATTAGGTTAGTATTTTTATTTGGTAAGAATACATTTTACAATATAAGTTTATTTTGGACTTAAATATCACAATAACATATGTTCTCAATTTTATTCAATATTAGTAGGTATATATAATAAGATAGATAATATAGTTCTATAAAAATAAAATTAATTACATTAAGTACAACAAAGTATAAATTAGAGATGCGGTAAAAAATTATGTCTTTGATGCCTTAATAAAAATAATAATAATAAAAAATCTACTTATCCAAAATATGAATAGGCAAATATATAGTGCAAATTATCTAGCCATAATGACTTTCAAAGTTCAGGAAAATGCAGGGGAAAATATTGCCATTACAGTTGTAATAAAAGTACAATAAAAATAACATTTCAAAAGTATTTTTTTTTTTCTTTAAATTTATATCTTTTTAATATGCCTGAGGTATATTTTTATTTATTACTTAATTAGAATTATATGTTTTTTTTCAACAGTAAAAACTTGTATTCATTCATTTTGAAACTTGGACATTGACTAATCCTAAAAAGATAATAATTGTGAATAAAATATGAATCATTACTGCAACTACACTATGTATTATCTTTATTACCTATGATTAAAGTTTACTATTATTCCCTTTCAAATAATTTAAAATGTAAACAGAAGCTGTTAACTATAAGCCTATAACAAAACAATAATTTATATATTACAGTAATAAATTTCAAGTTAGTAAATCAGTTTTATGATTACCTATCGTAAAAAATCCTTAACTGTACATTTTAATACTTATAAGGAACATTTTTAACAGTCTAAGTTTAGTAATTATATAAGTAAGTACCTATAACAATAATAAAAAATAATAATCATTAAGTTTCAAGTAGTGAATCATTTTTAATTTATAATATTCCAAATAATTTTCACTTCTGGTATAAAGGTTATAATAGTAATCAATTTTTAAGAGTAATATTTGATACTTTTGAAGTCATGAATTATCACAGTTATAAGAATACCAAATATATAAAACTATATTATTAGAAGTAAAATAAATTAAGAAGTGGCCAATAAATATAAAAATGTAAACATTAAGAGTGATATTATGTTTATCAGTTAATCTACAATAAGTATTAATCGGTTAAATGTAATAAATTTCAAGAACTGATTAATTAATTAGCCAAGCATTTTTTTACATTTTATTTAGTGAATTTCAATTGGGTTTCACTTTAAGTTAAGAAAAAATTCATGTATGTTGGGTACAGAAATCTAACTTAAAAAAAAACACTAATAACTGGGTCCATCATTTTTATAATTTTGAGTAAGCATATAATTACACAGGTAACATTAAAATGAACCAAAAATACAGAAAAATAACCCTGTAAAGTATAAAAATTGAAAAATGAATTAGGTATATTTATGAAAAAAATTTATTGAGAAGTGATTATTTTAAAGTTTCATACTGTACAAGTTTATCAAAAAATGTAGATCACTGGTGTTGTGTACACATATTCTGTAAGTCTTTTTTAATGAAAAAATAGTATATTGATAAATTAAAGATTACAAAAAATAAAATCTTTAACAAAACCTGAATAAAAGTATACCATATTTACATTTAATATAATATATTTTGACTTTTTTTTTAATTACTGATTGAAAAGACAAAAAACATCAATTTTACATAATACTTTTTCAATTAGATCATTAAAACTAATTAATGATAGGTACATCATTACACAATCATTATAGTATAGAATTAGTACTACATTTAACATTTGAAAATTGTAAGGTTCAGAATTTTCTAAATGACAAAGTAAGTTATTGTTATTCTTCATTACATTATATTTACAACAATAACAGTTAAGTTAAAAGCATTGTGTAGCTTAGTAGATACATTAATAAATTAATTGCCGATTCATATAAGTATACCTCAAAATAATAATAATATGCATTATTCCAAATGGATGATTATCTGGACCAAAAACCAACATATAATATTCACTAAAATCTAACCCTGGTACCACACCTGCAAAACTTATTTTTCTATCAAAATAATATTACATAATCTAACTTATAGAACTATTGCCTGTTATTCAATATTTATAGTAAATCATAAGACCATAAAAAGTAAAAATATATACTGAAATAAATTTACAAAATTACTGTATTATGATTACCTAAATTGATAACAATAATATGTTCAATTTAGGCAATACCAATCAGTATAGTAATTATACTGAAAATATAAATTGGCCTTATAACTGTATGCAAACGAATACTACAGTTTTAATTGATTAGCGTAATTATAAAACGGTAAAATAAAGGTGTTATAAAGACTGTCTAAAAATTGTGAAAATTATTTTCAATTTAACTATAGTTCATCTTCAAAATAAATAATCCCAGAATTAATTATAAATCACTTCAAGGGCCCAAAAAATGAACTATTATAAATTATTATTAGTTATTGTAAACATTAAGATATCATCTCGACTTGTTGTCAATTTCGGACACCACCTTCTTGATAACACCATAAGCATCACATAAAATTAAGCTCTACCGTAACAGTTCCCAGTACTCAATCGTACATAAGTCACAAGGTACAATATTTCTTACCTGTCCAAGTCCGACAACATTTGCAATTCTTGATTGGTTAAATTAATTTCTCCGTAATCTTCCATTTTAATAAACAATACAAAAACAAAACGCCCAAAGATAAAATAATTTAAGATACTATAACGATTAAAATAAATTGCTATTATTTTTTAAATATAATATTAGAAAGAAAGAAAAAACAAAACAAATTATCTTATAGTAGGTAATCAAAAATAAAACTTTAGAATAATTGCACTAAGTTATGAACGGTATAGCACGTACTGAAAGCACACAAAACATTGTAAATTTTAACAGGTCAGCGACCCATTAGAATCGAATGTATGCATTATTAAATCTTTAAAAACAAGATTGGTAGGCAGACACGGCGGAATGTTAAAAATAATAAAAAGTAGAACACGGTCAGTAAGTGCTACTGCCTACTTCTATAATCACACACATCGAAAATCCGTCGCGTACTATCCGGTTGTCGGTGGACGGAAATTTGATAACAGACCGCCGCCGCCGTATCGGGTATTTGAGGTTATGGTTGGTATAACGTGGATCGTATGAACGGGCATTACGCGGTTACCAAGGTCAACAGTGGATCTTTTGTCGAGATCACGGACTGACGTGCCGACGCGCAGTCACGCGATGACGCGTACTGCCACAGCACTGAGCACACACTCCATAGACTCCATGAGTGACATGACTCACTCCCGGGTCGTTCAACTTTTCCGGTCGTAAGGTTAACGCACCTGTCTGTTAATAACGTTCACACACGATAATTCACGCGATGGCGTTGTTCGAAATGCTTCTACTGAAATCGGAAAATGATGAAAATCCGTCAAACGACATGTAGGTAAATACTAAATAGGTGTACCCGCGTAATTATATTATCGTGAATTTTTTTTTTGTTATAATATTTTTATTACACGATCTATAATTTATATTTTATAATAAGCGTAAGTGAGGTTGAGATGATGCGGTCGTTGAAAGTTGTTGAGTGAAGGGCCCACTCCCATGGGTGGTACTTCGGCGTATTTAGTTGGTTTTCTCACTCAGCTGGTAGGTCGCGACACCACTTGCGCTTAAGTCGCCTTCCAGGGTCACCGGGAACGGTTGGAACTAATAGACCAGTAATAAGAGGGTTTGGATGGTCTTGTAGGCGGGAGTGGAATCTTTTATATGAAATTTCAGCGACTTTTTGGATATGAGGGATAGAGAGATCTTGATGAATTGAGTGGTTGGGGACATAAAACGGAGCTTTGAGGATTTGCCGAAGGCGTTTAGATTGAAAAGTTTGCATACTATTTAAATAATTGGAAGGTACATTAAATGTCCAATTTTTATATCGTACGTTCGCACGGTGTACACGTGTGAATGCCATATGAATGCGCATACTCGGGTACGTACGCCTAAATGATAAGTACACAAGGTACACGAACGCAAACACAACTCCTCGTCCCATCACCACCCCTCGCAGCGTGTTTACGTTCTCCTATCCACGCACAACGCACGAATTCACCTGCAACGATAGTTGCTATGGATTTATGCGAATACCACAACAATACGAAAATCCGATGAGTGGTGTTTTTCAACGTTCAGGTTAAGTCAATATCCATGTATGGATGATATGCGTTTAAACGTCAGACCGAAACACTTCATAATATTATATAGTTACCCGTATGAAATTATTTGATAATCGCGAGTAGTACGCTGCTACTATCGTGCCCAGTTAAAATATGGTAAGACAAACATTATGATGAAAAATAAATGCATTTAGGTACTACGGCCTTTGTAATGTGGGCAAAACGAATTTCAGTTCCGCACATTAACTGAGTTTTACGCGTTATTGGCGGAATTTCATGGGACTTTAAACTGTTTTTTTAGTTATTATCACGTGTTAAACCAGCGGTAGAACAGCAACCAGAGAAAACTCAACCGACGAATCATAAGGTAACTGCCAAGGATTTCATCGAGAAAAGGGACTACACTGGAGCGTTGACAATTTTAAAAGTATATTTTTCATTATTTTTTAATTCAAATAATCTACATAATAAAAAGTAAAATGTATAGTAAAAAAGCATAAGTATAAATTACCATGGAATATGGCATATATGGCAGTATGTCACATAGTGCAATTAGGGGGTCTATTGGCGCCGTCTATGGAGTGCCTTGCATTCCGAATATCCAAATTAGCAACGCTAGATAAATACAATTACAATACAATTCGGTATAATATTTTTCATACAAGTATATCACTTTCAGGCAGATATATTAATATATTATTCGCTTCTGCAACATATTGTGAGAGTTCATTTTCAGTCATGAGAAGGGTAAAAAATTAGCTTAAAACAAGTGACAAAATCGTTTCTCCAACCTGTTTTAGATAAATTAAAGTAATCTTAATAATAAAATAAATACAGAGACAATTTTTAACAAGCTTGCATTAACTAAATTAATTTATTGTAGAAAATTGTATACAATAAAAATATTTATTATGATTGTTTAAATTATTGTTTAATATTGAATTGTTTTTTAAAAAATTAAATTGGTAAGTATAGTATGTATGATAGTGTGTGCTACTGTGTAATTTAAGCAGTGAAAGCACCCATCCTTCCCCCACGGTACACTTAAGTGGGTGTATAATTTTAGCCATCACAAAAAAGTTACTCTAGTTACTTAGCGGCTAGCGCCCATGATAGGTATATGGGTACAGATTATAATTAAAAAAGGAAGGAGGCTCGAGCGAGAAACACTATCTCGTCATTCATAGTTTAATCTGATTTAATTATTTTAAAGTACACTTTTTAAGTCATCATTTTTGTGGAGCTAAGAAAAACAAAGAGCGTAGAGTTGTCAAATTTCCACGATGAAGTACAAGTATATTAACACGAAGCAAAGTTGTACCATTTAAAATCGTGATAAATTTGTGTAATTTCTTTGCTCAGCTCTACAGGGCTAAACAGCTGAACATAATAAGTCGTATGATGTATCAATCGATCACAAATATTATGCTGATGGGAATAGGCTAACTTTCAAGCCAATTGGTTAAATATCTTATAAGTCACAACGAAAAGTGTTAAATACTTTTTTCGGCCGATTTTTCATATTCGCTGAAAAATATGCCCACCGATCCACCACCTATCGTTCACACTACGATAAGAGCACGCCGCCTCATTTATTTTTTCACTTGAAGTTAGGAGGAGTATTTTTGGTGATATGCAATTATTCCTGAACCAAAGGCGTACATATAGTAAATTAGTGTATTACAGCCATGTAACCTAACCTACGGCAAACCGATTCTATCTCCTGTAATCTTACCTTAGACTTTTTTGTTTCTGAAAATAAGTTAATACGACGAAATTTCGTATTGTTATAGGTACCTATTAAGTAATTTTAAAATATTTTTTTTCTTCGACATTCAGAAATAATAATATAATATTATACATAAATAAAATTTAACTTGCTAGTTTAAATAATACAATATACGAGTAGTCTATACTTCATAGGTAACTACTTTTATAAATATCAAAAACTAATGAATAATTCATAATTTAATAATAAAAATTAAATATTCATATTAAACTGTATATTTATACGAATATGTCCAGATCTAAATGTTTGATGTTCTATGAGTGCTCAAACTCACATGATTTTAATTGGCCTGCGACCTGCGTAATAACTCTGAATAATATTGATTTTATTATAATTATTACTAATAGTCAATACAGTTGTAATTTTTTATCAAAAATCTTCATTTGATTCTACAATATTTATATTAAATTTTAACACTTTTTCAAACAAAGTTTAAATCTGTACCGCAGTTTAGCAATAGTAGCACAGACATTGAGAAGTGTGGTAAGTACTATTAACTATGGACAGGTATTTTTCAATTTTCTCAGTAGTTTTTCTGAAAAACTTGAAATAATAATATGAACAATTTTTTTAAAATTCTTAAGACATTTTACTTAGTAATAAAAATGCAAAATATTAAGTAGAGAAACACTAAGTAACTGAAGATCTATAATGACTATTTATGATATTTATTTTTATTTTCAATTTGTATAGTCTATATTTTTTATTCGTGTGGCTTCTTGGATGGCTTGGTAATTTTTTTTTTTACAAGTTTATTAAAAAATAACGAAATATAATAAATTATGAGGATTACCATTTAATGAATAAAATATTACAATTTAATAATTTTAAAATTGATTTTATTTTATATTATTATTCATTTTATGGGTATTATTAAAGTCGTTTGTTTAAAGTTTTGTGTTTCCACCAGTATATTTGATTTCTTAGCACTTGGAATATTTCATATTTGATATAATCGAAAATCGCACTCTTAATTATTTATGTAGGTATCATTTATATAAGTTTATGATGTACATAGTTAAGTCTATACATAGCAAAGACCCATCCACCACCACCTACATCGATTTAAAAATTGTATATAATATTAGAATGCCAAAATAATGAATATAATAAAATATAATTTTACATTAGGATACCAGGTACTATTTGCTTAATTTTTCATTATTTATAGTTTGACATAGAAAAATTAAAAGAAGAGGAGGATTTAGAACAATGGCTTGCATATTGCTATTTTCATTTGGGCGATTACAATAGTGCAATGATAATTTACAAAAACCTTAGCGAGCTTTCAAAACCAAAACATGTATATGTTAACTTGGCATGTTGCTATTTCTATTTGGGCATGTACCCTGAAGCTGAAGAAGTATAAGGCACATGATAATTTTACGAATTTGATTAATGATATTATTGTATATACTTATTAAAATAGGCATTAGAAAAGTCTGATATCTCTGAAGTCAAAATCCGATTACAATTTCATTTGGCGCATAAACAAGGCGATGAAAAAAAGCTTATGGAGTATCATGAAATTTTAGCGGATGTGGTTGAAGACCAACTGTCATTAGCAGCTATACATTATCTCAGATCGCATTATCAAGAGGCAATTGATATCTATAAAAAATTGATCATTAACAACCGGTACTACATAAAAATTTTTTTTTCTTTTCACTGTAAAGTACAATTATTTATTACACCTATTAATACATTACATTAAGTAATGATAACGAATAACGATTAGATATTTACATGTATGTACATTTTACATGTAAAAGCAATCAAACATAATACGAATAATAATATTAATATACCTAACACATATTTGATATATTTTGATACGCTTTATCTTACAGGAATTTTTTAGCATTGAATGTTTATATGGCTCTTTGTTATTACAAATTAGACTTTTATGATGTCTCTCAAGAAATTTTAGACGTATATATAAAAAAATATCCTGACTCTATGATCTTAACTAATTTGAAAGCTTGTAATTTATACAAATTATATGATGGAAAAGCAGCTGAGGCGGAGTTAAAAAATCTCATTGTAAGTTACAAAATAATGTATATGAAGTTAATTTCAATAATTTTATATCGATGTTAATATGCTTATATTATACATCACATAATATTGTGTAAGGCAAGAAGATCATCAACATTTAAGTTTTGTGAAGATTTGATCAAACACAACATGGTTGTGTTTCGGGAAGGAGAAGGTGCGTTACAAGTCTTACCGAGTCTTGTTGATATTCTTCCAGAAGCTCGTCTTAATTTAGTAATATACAATTTGAGACAAGGTGAAAATGAAGAAGCTTATGAGTTAATTAAAGATTTGGAACCTGCCATTCCTCAAGAGTATATTTTGAAAGCTATTGTTAACGTGGTTGTTGGTCAAGAAAAAGGAGATGTAAATAAAAAATGTATTATAAGCTCAAGGAACAGATTTCGAATTCAGTATTCGATTTAAAATTTTTAAATCATATTTAATCTCAATCTATGGTGAACGACAATTTTAGATACCTATTTTGGTGACAGACTACATAAATCCCTCGGTATCATACAAACTTATAAGTTTTAACCCACTACTTACATGCTACCGCGATTACCAGTTGAACGTTGATAAAAAATTAGATATTTTATCAAGGTGAGGATATCATGAGAGTATAAAATATAGGTACCCATCTACTCTCCTAAAATAGGTAATATTTATTTATATGTTGGTATTTCAGTTATTTGACTATTAAAGAATATTTTCTGATATTCTGGACATCTTTCCAGTATTTTTACTTACACCGTTTCAATTTTTATTTGTTATTAAAATATTCTATTCTATAATTAATATTTGTTAGTTATTACATAACATTTTTTGTGACGATTATTGAATAATTATGTGAACATTTTACTTTGTTCTTTACATTATTGGTTTTCTGGTTTCAGTTAAAGAATACATTTTATACCATTGTAAGGCATAGACATTAGGCATGTAAACAGTAAACACAATAATATAATTTATAATGATACACACACACAGACACGTTTTGAACCGTAATGTAATACCTGTACTGGCTGTACTGACTTTATACCTCTCATTATATCAAATTTTATATTATAATTATTATTATGCAAAAACTACGAAAACTAAAAATATTTATTGAACTAAAAGAATCTGTTCCTTAGTTTTATTTTTACCAAATACATTGTACAGTTGTAATTATGTGTAATATTTTTAGACAAAGCAAATTGAGAATGGACAGAGTTTATTCAATATGGTAGGAAGTAGTTCTAGTGAATGTGATACAATACCAGGTCGACAGTGCATGGCTTCATCCCTATTTTTAGAAGGGCGGTATGATGAAGTTAGCTTATACTTGAGTTCAATAAAAAGTTATTTTTCAAATGACGATAGTTTTAATTTTAATTTTGCCCAGGTATTTTCATTATACATTGCTTTTATTTTAATAACATGATAAACATTTTATTAAACTTTTTAAATACCTAGGTCAAATTAGCCTTGGGTGAGTACAAGGAAGCCGAAGAAATGTATTTGCAAGTTAAAAGCACAAAAATAAGAGAGAGCTTTATTTTTATAAACCATTTAACACATTGTTGTAAGTTGTTTTCTTACAAATATGAAATAATAAATTAATATAGGTATTTAAATAAAATAGATTCATGATCCATGATGAATAATGGATTTATAAATTATAATGTATGAAGAACATACATTGTGATTTATGACTTACCTATGTAGGTATCTATGTATTGTATCCTATATTACTTATATTATTATTAGTAATTTACAACTACATGGCCCTTTAAACTTTAAAATGTATACTATAATAATATCATTAAAATTAAAAATGTATGTAAAATTGAAATATATTGTATATTTTAGTTATTATGAATAAAAAATCTCAGTCAGCGTGGGATTTATATTTGAAAATGGAAAATTCACAAGATTCATTAATAATATTGCAATCAATTGCAAATGACTGTTATAAAACTAATCAATTTTGGCAATCAGCTAAAGCATTTGATATGCTTGAAAGGTTGGATTTGTTGCCTGAATATTGGGAAGGAAAACGTGGTGCTTGCACCGGTGTATTTCAACAAATTGTTCTTGGCAATCAACCAAAGTGTGTATAATTAGTAATTACTGATTCTTTTGATTTATTGATCTTATAATCATAAATAATACATGTATATACATATGACATAATGTACATATGAACTATATATACCTACCTAGAACTATGTATTTATTTTGTAGGTATATAATACATCAATCATTTATCATATAAAAATTCTCTAAATTATACTACAGATTATATTACAATGCTTAAGTCCCAGAATATGCTTCTAGGTATTATTAATATAATAATATCCACTAGCTTTCAAAATAACATTTTATGAAGGATATAGTTTATTATTATTTAAAATTAACCTATGGTATTTGATTGAATGTTAAAGATTTTTAATAAGAGTTCAATACAGTTAATATTTTAATAAAAATATTCTTAATTTTATTAGTCCACCTTTTTTCATACATGAATTAATTCTATCCTATATTTACAATTAAATAGGTGCTAACAATTTTAATTAATAATCTTTTTGTATATTTAAGGGATCAAATAGCTGATGTTATTCAATTATTAAGAAATTCAGCAAATTCTCAAGTCGAACAAATTATTAAAATGATGAAGAAATGGGCAAAAAATAACAAAGTAGTTGTTTAGATGTATCAACAGGTATGTTAAATAAATATGTAGACACATTTCATTTGTACCCATAGGCATACACAGACTAATTTATGGTTGAGCCTCAAGTCCTGAATAGAGCACAATATATATTTTATGTATGTAATCAGTAGGTACTGTACATGGGTAAAATACCTAAAAATAACTGATAAATTACATGCACATTGAAAAATTTTCTCTTACAACCAAATTTAAAATGTATTTTATAAAAACTTTTCGTTTGTATTGTACATTAAAGTTTTATACTATAGGATTACTTAATTTACAAATTTAGTTTGTAATTATGTTAAAGTATTTTCAGATATGATTTTCAGTATAGGTATTTTTGTTATACCTATCGCATTATAATTGTTGTAATTTAATAATAAATATTTTGAGTTGATATTCCTAAGTTCCCTATTCTTTGTAAATTTAATCTCTAAAAAAATGTTTAATTGTGCCTATATAGACTTGAACGCACAACTATGAACTATGTATATCAAGTGACTTTGTTGGTTACAGCCTTACAGGATACCTATGTCCTATATAATAATGTAATAATGAATTATGATGGTACAATACATAGGTATATGGTAAATATATTAACAACTAATTTTGTAATAAATGTTGATTAATATCTATTAAATTATCTACTATGTATAATCATTGTAATCTACTGGACCGATTGCCTATGCGGTATAATATCTACCAAATATTATGTACTTTGAACCTACAAACATTTAATTTCTATTTGTAATTCACTTTATAGTTTTTTATAAGCTTATAAGTTATAACAATGTTTACTACAGATAAAATTACATTATTTTAAATTATACAACTAAACTTATCTTTTTTGACAGTAATTGTCAGTATTGGAAAAATATTAAAGGCCTCTATCGATTTTATTTGTTGTGGCTTTTAAATCTACTTAGCTCAAGCTTATAGATTTATGCATAGCCTTAAATTTACTACTTAGCTCGATAATTTGGTAAGTATAATTATTATTTACTGTTTAATGATATTTTTAAATCGCATAAATTATTATAATACTAAAATATTTAAACTTTAAATGTTAATATGATACATCGTAATTCTTAATAATATTAACTAATTAATCGTAACAAATTTTTCGATTATAGTTATAATGATTTTTACCAATTAATAATTTATACATGAAAACAACGTAGATCAGTACAGTGATAAATTATATTTTAGAGATCTACATCATAATTCATGAAGAGTAGAGATCTCTATAAATAAAATAAAATATTTAGCCTTCATGATCTACATTGTAGTTCATAATTTTAAATAATATACCTATCGTATTTCGTTTTATATATTTTCTGATGTAGACACACTGAACAATTTTTTTACTTGTTGATAATAAATTATGAATATGTAATATTATCACTATTATCTCTTATCAATTAGTAATTACACAAATTACATTCAGTCCCTAATTTTAATTTTTTGAATTTTTTATTTTTATTGTTCTTGACTTCATAATTTTATAAATACTTTTAATTTAAGTACTATCTAATTGTTATTTTATTATTATACGAAATGGACTTATTAATTTCTGAGATGGAAAAGTTATTAGTTTTAGATAGAGAAGACTGTGACATTCAAGACATTATAGGTAAAAATGTATTTTATTTTACTGTTTACTATAATTGTAATTTTTTTCAGATTTTTTTATTAAATTAACTATTAATATTATATCATTATTATTTAGTTTTAGTTCAAACATATTCTGATTAATTAATATAATTTGTAACTATTTACTGACTTATATACTAATGGTTTCAGGTGAATCTGCTGGTAAAAATATTGATGATTTGTTAATTGAAGCTGATAAAATAATCAGTGAAACACTTCCATACTTTCAAACAAATTCAAATTCAAACAAAGTAAAAGTTTCTAAAAATTTGAATGACACAAAAATGAGTTCTACAAATAAAACAATACCATCTAAAAGTCATCAAAATGATACAAAAAAAGTATTTTTTAATTTAAAAAATAACTCTCATAAAATACCTGAAAAAACATCAGAAATTTCTGGTTTGTATGAAATGTATATTATTTTATTAATTAATTTGTAATAAATAAATACAAACATTTAGCTAATAAATATTATTTTTTTTTAGGAAAACGAGATACAAATAAATATGTTTTAGATGAAGAGAAAAAGAAAAAAAGTATTTGTTCTTCATCTTTAAAAAATTGTGCAACATTAGAGTTTAAGGTATTTCTATAATATTATTCATTATTATTTTTACTATTATATTGTGAATTTATTTCACTAGCCAATGTTGAAACAGCTACAAAAGCTTCTTTTCCAGTAGTTAAAATCTCAGATGGTGGTAAGATGAATCCATATTTTCCTGTATCTCTCAATTCTATTGTGTAAGCATATTTTATTTTTGCTACACCTTTAGCCCAATCATCAGATGCTCCTACAAATGTTTAAAAAGTGTAATATGTACATTGTAAATATAAGGTTGTAATAAAGAAAAAAACAATGTGCTTACCAGCTGCAGGATATAATAGTGTTGCACTATTACCAACAGTATACTCTACTGATGTAGCCTTTTTGATTGCTGTGGCTAAAACTTGACCTACTCTATGTACTTCTGTATGATCAGATGGTACTCGTTTGGCATAACCCCATGGATATAAAATATATTGTCCATAACTATGGAATGTCAGAAATCCCTAAAAACATAAATTTGTAGTAAAAAAGTGATTTTAAAAATTATAATTATATTTGTTTAAATTAACTAACTTTAAATATTTTAGGGTTTTTCATAATATATTTGACTATTGCTTGGGTTTCTGGTTCAGATCCAGCTGTAACTCCTCGGTAGATTTCGGAACATGAATATTTGCTAGTACCACTTTCGCCCCAATGATAATCCCAGTTACGATTCAGATCTGTTCCTACACATGAATTAGTCGTGGGCTTGTTTCGGTTTTTACGCCATAAACGTTCCTTTTCATGTGAATGTTTGTACCTACATAAGAATTATTCATTTTATTACAGACATTTTACTTGCAGTTACATATAAAATAAATACTGACCCATCAGGATTTACGATTGGTAATATATGAAATTCAATGTTTTTCATATGAGGTTCTAATGATTCTCTGTTGTATACTAATTCATTGATTAGGTATAAAACTGAAGATACAGCAATCCATTCTCTTGCATGTATTCCTCCGTCAACCCACATAGATTTAATATTAGTTGCATTTTGATCTGGCTTAATTTTTATTACTTTTAATGGGACACCTAGGAATGAGTTACCGATATTTTGGACTTCTACAAAATCTGAATATTCTTGAGATATATATTCAATGTAATTATATATATCGCTTATTTTATGGTAATTTTGAAATGTCACATTGTGTCCTAATAATACAAATATGTTGTTATGCATTTAATTTATTAATATTGGTCTTGAAATTATTAAGTCAAGTAATTTGTGAAGTGTAATTATTACTTAAAAAAATATTTTTTACCTTGTCGTCCAGATAGTTCATCTTCATTTATGGATGGATTTTCTTTATTGATGGCTTGTTGTATATCATTAATAAAAACATCAAATGATAATGAGCCATTATTCAATGCATTTTTTACAATTCCTGAGTGGTCTTTTTTTACCATTATATCTACTGATGTAGAATTGGTAAACCATTTTTGAATCACTAAAAATAAATATTATTTTTATAACTTATTATATATGAAGACTAGTCATTGAAAATTATTAATATCTACTTACATCCTTGATTTTCAAGTTCCTTTATTGTTTTCCTTTGCTTAGAATTAACAGTTTCTACTCTTAGCACTTGATCTCCATCATAAGTTATTTTTTCTTCAATAATTTCATGTTGAACATTCTGTGAACATATAGTATATTTTGATAGAGCTAAAAGTGTGAACACACAGTAAATAACTTTGGAACAACCATCCATTTCGAACAACTAAATGAGGATAAACTAAATTAATTCTTGACCACAGGGAACACTTTAATGTTAACAGAAACCGGTACTGTGCTATGGTCTCAATCCAAGCCACACCTATTTGATGTTTTATTTATACAACTAAAGTGGTTATTGACCAAAATTTCTACCTACTGACCAAAACATGAAATGAATATCTTTTTGTTGTAATCTTTACTTTGTTCTTGAGCTTAATTACTAAAAAAGTATAAAACCTAATTTCTAATATCTACAATAGATCCTTTCATACTAATAGCTATTTAATAGTAATTGTATTTATTATCTTGAGTTAATTTAATAAAAAGAATAATAGCATGTATTAATTTAAAACAAAAATGAAAGGTGAAATTTATTTAATTTAACATTTCTAATTTCTTAATAACTAGAGGGTGCCAAAATATATATTAATGATTATGAATTTATGATATTATGTGGTTCAAAAGAAAAATATTAAGTTTATTTTAGTAGTTGATAATTACATTTTTACAAGGAAATCAAACGTTTATAAATAACTATAAGGCATTGAAAAAGAGGTGATAAATGTAATATGTTGACAGTTGGATATGTCATTAACCCTATACAACCAGTTAATAAACCACATTCCAAGAAACCAGCTGACCACTGGACATACTAATGTTTGTAATTTATTAATTTGATATACCATGTGTATAGACTAATACTTTTTTTTATAATATATTCATTTCTTGTATGTAGGTCATAAAGAGTCAAGGTGAAGTATTATTTGTAATATTTTGAGGTTGAATATTAACTATTGTATGTCTGGATCCCACTATTTTATAAACCAGTCAATAGATGTTCCTTTTTCTTTAGGTTTTTGTTTTAATAATTAAAATAAAACATCAGAATCCAAATAAATCAAATAACTTTATTTAATCAATTATTATTCAATGTGCATTTGATTAATTACTGGTATACTGATGATTGATGAATATCATATATTTTTTAATGATAAAAATAATTATACCAACAATTTTAAGTTCCTTGCTGTCTAGTAAATTGTAATTGTATATTACTGTGTTGACTGTTGATGTTTAGGTCTAGTAATTATTGATTATAAATGTTAAATTGATATTATGATTTTGTGTATTAATAAACTGGATACATATGAGTAATAATAGGGAAAAAGTTTCAAACTGTGCGTTATGGTTTAATAAATTGGTGTTTAAAATTTTTATAACTTGAAAACTATATAAAAAAAGGAAAACTTAAAATTGTGGTATTAAATTACAATAACGAATGAGTATTTATTTAAACTGATTGAAATTATTCAAAGTGTTGAAAGTATTTATTGAGTAGATAAAATAATCTGTTTAAAATTAGCAATGTCCAAATATAATTAAATATTTATTATTTATCTGTTCTAGGTTCCTGAAGTGAATTTTATGAAAACCCAATTACAAATTAATTCTACTATATTAGAAAATCATAATAGACTTCAAACTATGTGTAACAGACATGATAAGCTAGCAAATAATTTAGAAACACAGGGCCAAATGAATAAATTAAAATTGGAAGAAGAATTAAATTATTATAAAGTAAAATTAATCATTCAAAATAATTATTGTTGTATTTATATGTTTTTTATTGACATTTTTTAGTTGCGAAATAATGAACTTGAGAAAAATCTTAAGTTAAAAGAAGAAGAAATTCATAATTGGGAAAATCGATATCAGCAGTTGAATCAATATTGTGAATTGTTTTTAAAAAGAAATGTATGTACTTTTATGAATATTTAATGTATTTAAATTTTTAAGTTAAAAAACAAGTTTACTTTTACCTATATATTGCTATGTGTTAGTATTTAATTTCACTTAATTGTTTCTGAGAATTAAAATTTCTTCGCACTCAATTTTTTTTCAGTATAGTTGAAACTATAAATTTGTTAAAAGTAGGTTAATATTTAAATTGTTTTTAAAGTATCTATTGACTATGCATAATAACCAATAAGTATTAAAATAATTGCTTATGTCTCGTCTCAAGATTTTACCAAATATCTTGTTTTATTTAATGTTGATTGTACTGAATAGGTGCAGTGGCACACTGACAAAATGGGTTATTGAAATGATAATACTTCAATATGATAACTTTCCAAATTTAATGTTTCAATCGACACCTATTGTGAATAATTTTTTTTTGTGATACTTTCAAGTTTTTCTGACTTCTTTTTAGCTGGCCACCCCTATAGAATATTATTAATTATTATAGTATCTATATTATATTTTGTTCAATATTATGTTTAATATACTGTTTTGTATATTTGTCCTTTTAAACGATAGTTTTAGTAAAGTGATCTGAATTCTTTACTATTAAATGTATAAATTGTTGATTTGAATTATTCTTAATTAATATTTATGTTGTATATTTGGCTTATGTATTTTTTTGAAAACCATTATTGATTTCATTACTTATTATTATTATTTTTATATTTTTTTTATGCTCTAGATTGAAGATACATTAAACAGTTATGGCTATCAGTTAAATGAATTAATTGATCGCAATATGACTAGAGAATCAGAATTGCGTACCATTATTAGTAATCTCCTGGAAGAAATTGAGCAGTCACATTTACATTACAGAGTTAAATTGTCAGAAAAAAATGAACAGATACGCAAATATCTTGATTACATACAAAGAATACTTAATAGTGTTTATGAATTTAGAAATAAAAACATAAAAAGATAATATAAATAGTATTTTAAATTGAAGTTGTGTTTACAAACAATCTTTTCAAAAAATTTGACCATTCACATAAAACTTTAAACAGTAAAAATCAAAAATATAATCGTAACAAAAATTAAATTGTTATTAGATTATAATTATACATTATTATACTTAGATATATGAAGTACATACTTGTATTTCATGTATAATCATATTTTTAATTAAAAGCCCAAAGTTTTGTTTAGATAAGCTACAAATTTTAACTACACTATAACTTATTTACAATTTTTCTTAATACCTGAAAAAAACTGTTACAAATAAAAAAAACTTTGACTTAAAAAATATTTAAAGAGATGGAAGTACTTTATGATTTACTATAATATCAGTAGATTTATAACAGAGCTCTTAAAGGAGAAATCAGTTTAGGTGATGATTGTCAATCTTTTTAATTTGAAAATGTTTCAAAACAACTGATAGCCAAACAGGTAAAATTAAGAAACTAGCTATAATGATATATAAAAAATGTAAACAAACTTTTTTTTTATAGATATGGTTGAACGTGATAAAAGATCATACATGGACTGATAAAACAATGAAATTTATAGTCACGAGTGTATATATACTGTTTTTTAATAAAACATTAGTATGTTAATTAACGTGTATATTTCTATTTTGAATTGAATATTATTTTTATTTTACTGCTCTTAGATTATTTAGGTGTGAATATTTAACTGATTTATCAGTTTACATCCTAACATACATCCAGATTTTTCATAAAATTCTTATTCAGTACATTAGTGAATACTCTATATTTATATTGTAGGTACATATTATTAAATGTATATTTAATCAATGGTATTACTACGCAATATTAATTATTATGCATTAAACCACAGATTCCCAACCTTCTTTGATTCAAGGTATCTAGGTGTTTTTTTTAAGAATCTTAAGGCACTCTATCTAGCAGTATAGGTAATGCATGTTAATTATTATATTTTATTTATGTTTCCGGGCAGAAGAATTGCGCAAGCAGGTACCGCCCGGTCGTCGGTTAAATGGAAAAAATCTAGGTACATATATAATAAAACATATTACATGCTCATTAGTTTTCCGATATCAACCAGCAAGAAATTTAAAATGCTGTGAGTACTGACTTAACTACCAGCTATTTGAGATAAACTTGTGTGTTTTGATTACTTATGGATTAATGGACTACCTACTACTGTTTTTGCATTTACCTACCCTACCGTAAGTAAGGTACCTATGTAAAGTAGATTTATGATAAATGTACCATGATGGAATAAGTAAAATATTATATAAAATGAAAAAAACAAATCAAATCGATAAGTATTTCTATTCTACTGAAATTGCAGACAAAATAAATAAATAAATAATAATTTTTCACAATCTCTAAAATTTAGGAATATTTATAAACTTTAGGTTATCTTCTGACATTATAATTATTTGACCATTACACTGTTTATTTTGTGCAAAAACAATGGTAGTTCATGTGAATATTATAATAATATTATCATAACGTATGTGACCTATAGCTGAATCCGATATTTGCATAAATATTTGTGTGTGTACCTATAATGCACTTACGTGTATAGACTGTTTGAACGATTATTGTGCGAGGGGAACGACGACTGGATAAAACAAGAACACATGAATATTCAATATTTTAGTGTATGGAACTATAAAAGTTTATTAACTGCTCGATAAGTGGGTAATGTTTGTTTTTGTGTCTGTGACCGCAGACCGACGTGTGTGAATTAGATGTAAATTATTTAAAATACGTAGGTATTCGACAACAATAAATACATTTAAAGAATTAATAATTGTACATTTTAAATAGGTATGAATGTACCTATGATACGAAAATAAAAACTATATTTCAGTTTTCAATTCTTATAGTTTATTGCAAGTACTCGTATATCTTCCTAGGTATTTTATATCGAGTTTTAACAATTTTAAAAGAATTCTAGTTATTCCGTCCTCGTGCATAATATTTAACCTTATTTTTACTTCTATTTAGATAAAAAAAGTTCATTGGTTTAATTTAACAGAAGATAAGGTGCCTACGTAGCAAGACGTACTACCACCTAGATGCGTAAACAGTGTTGTTTGAACAATTTGTGAATATAATAAATTTTTAGTGTCTCAAACATAATTAATAATAATTATTAATCTTAGCTGGTAACCGGTAGAGGCTAGGAGTACATTTATAGACATTAAGATATGGATGAGGAAGTAGACAACAACTATAATATAGTAACGCATA
Source organism: Periphyllus acericola (assembly GCA_949715065.1). Lineage (NCBI taxonomy): Eukaryota > Metazoa > Arthropoda > Insecta > Hemiptera > Aphididae > Periphyllus > Periphyllus acericola. The sequence goes on from OX454266.1 coordinate 4,157,506, forward strand.
GACAATATTAATATTCTAATGCCCTATAAGATAAATATGATGGTGTACCTACTCAACTATTTGTTTTAAATAAAAACACGGTGTTTGGCGGAGAAAAATGTAATCATATATTGTTATAGTAGTATGTCTTTAATGTGTTTGAATTTTTATTATAATACTCGTATCAACTAACATGTTTTTATGGTGTGATTCTAATTACTTAGTGCTCTTGTTGTGCATTCCAAAGTAGTAAAGTCCAAGCACCCCGATAGTTGATTGGACGAAACTGGAGAAAGGCCTGAAAAAGAAAACAATTTGCCTACAACCATCAACGGCATAAATGACAACATTATTAAACAATGTATAAGATAAAATACAATTTACCACGAAGTCGAATCATCGTTGTCTTTAACAGCAACCCTATTACTCTGTAGAAAAACGGTTTTAAATTTTTCACAAATAGTTAATGACACAAGACAATGTGATGTATAAGAGTTACAAAGTATGTGTTTCATTTCGTGAAAACACAAATAGGTTATATGAGGTACCTGTCTGATTTCCGTTGCTATTCTTCTTGTGTCTGTACCGTCCCTGCTGGTCTGCCGCTCGTGTCTGTTGCCCCTTACCTCGCGTCTAAAAGTTCTTTGATCGGAGCGGTTTTCCAATAATCGTCTGTAGCTTCGTTCCAAAACCCTCCGGTCCGCGTCCCTCACGTCGACCACGCATCTCTCACTTGCACCCCGAATGCATTCGCGACGTATGTCCGGCAATGATTCCGATCTTGTCAACCTCACTCTTCTAGCGTCTTCAACTCTGAACCGGGATCTGCGTTCTCCTTCTTTCCCGTCGACCCTCGTTGTTACCCTCCTGCTCTCGGATCTGCGTTCTTCTCCTTTCCCGTCAACCCTTGTTACCCTCCGGCCATCGGATCTGCGTTCCTCTTCTTTCACGTCCACCCTTATTAACCTCCTGCTCTCAGATCTGCGTTCTTCTCCTTTCCCGTCTACCCTTGTTACCCTCCCGCTCTCGGATCTCGTTTTCAAATTGTTGGTGCGGTACGCGTCTCTAGTGTAGTAGTAGTTGTTGTTGTTGTTGTTCGTAGGAATGAACTTGCATTGGTCCGTATCGTTTGAAATCGTCACCAATCCTTGCGACGTTTTTCGATAACCATTTCTGTACAAACAAACAATACGATTTCAACACCAACGTATATTATCGGACGATTTCGTTACAACTATAATTTTTGTAAGTCTGTAATCATACAATTATTTTGTTCTAAATGTCTACTAATAATTTTACAATTTTTTTCTGCAAACATGTTAATCAACATAACATTGTTTTTTATTTAAATTCTTAGATAATTTTTTCCTTGAATTACCTGAATATTTTCATTTCGAACAGACACGGGTCGCTTGGACGTTACCTAGATATGTGCACGTATGTATTGTGAACAAATAACGACGCGAACAAAAGTTATAAATATTTCATACGTATAGGGTACCTACTCACTATGTACCGAAAGTATGTCGAATCTCGGAAAATTATGTCTCTGCCGTTTCTGTAAATAGTAAATACTGTCTGAAACAGCTCTACCGAAAGGCCTATTATCACCGACCTGCAGGGTCAATATTCGCTTCGATACGAATACACGTTATATTATGCATTTATCACGGACACTACTGGTATGACGTTTAGCGTAGGTGTAGTTTTTAATTTATCGGGATTAACGTACTAAAAATTACATTGTTAGGTAGTTATTGTTTTGTGGTTATCTGCAGTGCATATAATTGTACATTGTTAAGCCACTCTCGGTCGGCGAAGTCGGGGGCGTCATTTTGGGTGGGGAGGCAGACTATGTTGAAATCCCTACTCCGACAAAATTTAAATACCAAGTGGAAAACGCTTGGTTTTGAACGACCATTGCCGACGTAAGAGAAAAAAAAAAAATCATTATCATTTTGAAAAATACTGGTTCGAAACCTGTTCCGCGCACGTTATAATGCCATTGCTTTTGCGACTGCAGCGTATGACCACAGGAACAATTACACGTAGTTATCATTTTATCCCAGAGCAGCTTATAACACACGCGAATTTACTAGGTATATGGTATACTATTAGGGGAGACGTACAAATTATAATCAAGGCCTCGGTGGTCTTACTCGGACATTTTTATAAGAAACATGGACATTATATTCCGGTGAAAATCGAACTATTTTACGTACAATTATGGATTTACAGCACAACAATGATAGCATGTTAAATTTTTAAAGACGTTAAAGAACACATTACTTACTTTTAGCAACAAAATACGCTTTATAATTTACCGTAAAAAAACATAGCTATGTATGTATAGTAGGTACCTTGAAATGTTATATTATATTGTGATTGGACAAACATTTACTACAGTTATTATAACAGGCTATAATGGGCAATGGCTTACTGGTGAAAAAAAAAATGTTAAACATGTTTAGCAGTTGAATTATTTAACTGACAAAAAAAGATTTTAAATACTATACATTTTTTTTTCAGATATATCACAAGTGGCAAGACATTCAGTACATTTAAAAAATTTTTTTTTTTAAATATACATATTTATTACATAAATCTGTTTATTTTTATGCCAAGAAGACAAGGATTATTGGACGTCTGGAGTTCTTGTGAGGATCTAGACAGAGAAAAATTATAGTACGTTAAGTGTACTTATAAGTTAATTTTGGTTTTTAGTCCTGATCCCCAAAACGAGAATTAACTGGGTAGTAATGTAGAATTTTTTACTACCATGAACAGACACAGATTGTTACTATATGTAGTTTTAAGACCGGGAAAATGTAATATCTTTTTATATCTTTGTCCCGCGGCAATTTTGAAATAACGCTTGCTCACATGTAACGCAACAGTTTCTGAGACATCAACGCGATCTTTAATGCGCATTGATGTATTGTTATTATCACGGCCAAGGGCGTAATTACGGGAGATAGATCCCCTCCCATGAGCCGTATTCATATATTGTTGTCTTACACAAATTAACAATTAATTATCAATAACAACAATATCAACTACTTAAAAAAAAAGTTGTAAACGTTCAATTGTATCAGTCTATTAAGAGTAAATTCAAACTCTGTAAGCATTATATAAAAATTAAATAGTGGATTTTTTTTAAGTTTCTTCGTAATCTCCAATCGAATGCACCACATTCTGTGCTATTACAACAATCAATTTAAAAAAACTCATCTAGTGAGTATATTATTGAGTAATAACTAATATCTACATTGATAATGAGGGTATAATCTAAAATACTATGATATAATAAACGATATAATAAGTTATAAATAAGTTAAGGATAAGAACTTATCTTCGAAACAGTATGTCAGAGGTAACTATAATAACATGTTGTAATAAAATTAATTTTCATAAAACCTAATAAATAATAGTTTTTAATTTTGTTAGTAGAAACGACTTAATGGTTTAGAAAATTTAGCAATTCATAACGAAGTTACATTTTAAAATGAAAAGGTCATAGATGAGGAACTTGCTAAGAAGAATAGAAATTAAGTTATTTTACTATAAAAAAGAAAACAATTTGTTTTAACTGTCTTTGGTGAATTCAATTGTTTAATATAGAAGAATTGTGTCGATATTTGATGATTTTTAAAATGTTTATAAGGACGGTTCGGGGGGGGGCGGAGCCTCTCAACTAGTGCTATGAAATGTTCTTTTGAAATCCCCCCCTCTCATAAAACATTCTCAATTGCGCCCCTGGTCACGGCTGCTGTGTTGTGCACCAGAGAAGATATTATGGATACGCGACTGCGCCCGAGTGAACCGGCAGCGGTGTATCGAGAGAGGTGGTGCGCTACTTAAATGTTAATGCAGCGACGAAATAATAATACAACCGTTAGTGAAAAGGTTTCTATTGCCGCGAGACAAGAAAAGAAATCGTACGGGTAAAACCGTACAAATGTGCCTCGTGTACAACGTAACAACTGTGCCCACACGACTGCTGGATTGCCCATCGTACGGGTTCAGCTCGCTCGAATACTTTAATAATAATCTCTCGGCGTTGTCGTACTGTCGCGCACTTATGCGTGTTTGTGGTGCACGCGGTACTCGTGTTGATTTACAAACAGTAGAGAAACCATGATCAAGGGCGTTCCCAGGGGGGAGAGGGGCTAAGGGGCGGAACCCTCCCCCCATGGCCCCTAGTATTGTTTTGTTTTTACGTATTGAATTAACAACATTAATAAAAAAGAAGAATTTTCGGAATTTGAAGTAATTATACACCAACATTTTCAAATATCTCACCCAAACGAATGCGGTTAATAGATTGGACAAAATAAAATTTGTATTTACTGTCGATTGCCTGTTATTTTCATGATTGAATGCAATAGTTTTTTTTTTTTTCATATATATAGTTTTTACATTTAGTATCATTATATCAGTAAGAAAATATCTACATTATTTTTTCAAACCAAATGTCGGAACCGAGTAAATATCTATTTTCAAGCTCCCCCCCATTGAAAAATCCTGAGTACGCCACTGACTATGACTGTATTAATCAAGACTCGAGAGTTGCTCGAGTTACGGCCGCGGTGTATTAATGCGCAGGAGACGGATATTCCGACGGTCGCCCGCTGCAGTTCGCGAAACGCAATTTATACGCGCAATCCTCATAATCTCAGGATAAAACATATCGAAATTCCACACACTAAAACCAAGAAAGCTTCTAATACATACATTCAAGTTGGTCTAAGGTCGTTAGAGAGCCTACCAATAGAAATAAGAGAATGTTCAAACTATGCACATTTTAAATACAAACTAAAAATTGGTTATATGATAATCTGTAAATAAAAAAAAAAAAAATACTGTATCTTTCAAAAATACTGTTTATGAGAAGTTATACTTAAAAACATTTATTAAATCGCTTACGATATCAAAAAATTATAAATAATCAATAACTGAATGTTTTTTTTCTATACATATTATAATGATTGTTACTACCCTCGCTTAAATTTGTATTGTATTCTTTTTATAAATCATTACCTACCCAATTATGAATTTTATTTCTTTTATTCTTATTCTTTTTCATTTTTTTGTAAATTGTATTCTTTTATGTTAAAGTAATTTCTAATTTATTTACCATATACTTTATACTCATTTTTTTTAAAATTTTTTCCTTGTACTTAAAATTATATCTAGATACGTATTCTTGCTCTACGACAAGAGGTAATACCTCTGTGTAGAGCAAAGCTAGTAATTTCAATTTAACTAACCATTATGCTTGCTGTACACATTCCTACTACTAGCAATAAACTATATTATTACTCTATTATATATTTTATAGGTACATGTACGGTTTTTGAACGGTATAACAATATAATAATACGCCAAAATGATATTATTGTAATACTTACAAATCGTCCGCCGCCGAAATCGCGGTGCACACGTTCGCATCGGAGTGCGAGAAAGCCAAGAAAAACACGACGCCGACTGCGATCGATAAGATCCTAAAAAAAAAAGAAAAACAAAGTGCACACATATTATCGTTATATAATGGTCAGCGGTGGGGTAGGGCTATATGGTGATCGAAGGGGTTGAACCCGTGGAAGAAGCAGCCGGTGCATCACTTATGTCCGGTAACGCCACCGTCCGTCACGACCGGCGTTCGAGTCGTAAGTATCAGAATAAGGGACGCGCTAACGTTATTGTTCGCGAGCGCCGATCGCAACGGTCGCGAAGTCAATGTACACGTATAGTAAGGGGTCGACGTTATTTCCCCCGGGGTGGCTAAAGACGCGCGAGTGCCGACGTGGACGCGACAAGACGGACACGCGTTGGCGCCCAACGCGAGTGCACCCCGCCCCGTCGCGCCCACCGCCCCGTCGGTTTCGATCCGCCGGAACACTTACGTGCTGTTCATGTTGCCTGTGTGTCCCCGGACGCCGTCTTCGAGCGGTTCGAGTGCGACAATGCCGGCGGACGGGGTTCGGACGCGTTTTATACGCGCGTCTCGTGATGGGATCTCCGACGGGATTTTTCCGACCCGATGGTCCGTCCCTAATGCCCGGGGCGCGCGGCACGACAACGGCCCATTTGGTTCTGCGCGAAACTCTTATCTGTACCGAACACGAGCCCACCCGTGCACGCGCCCACGCGCTTCGACGGGGTTCGGACGCGGCCGATACGCGCGTTCACTCGTCAACGTTTTCCGCACCGCCGCGCCCGGGCTCGATCGCCCGTGCTCACGTAATAAGCGCGCTCGAACGGGCGGCATGGATCATATTTTATTATCTTTGCGTCGTCGCGTGAGACGCGTCCGATGCACGTGCACCAAAACGATAACGGTGTGTACGTATGAGAATGCGACGGTGCGCAGCGTCGAGCGCCCGATGATGCGCGTAATCTGTGCGTACGAAAATAATGTGTTTAGGTAGGTGGTCACTACCCGGCCGCCCCTGTACGCGGGCCAACGTTCGTCGTTATTTCCTTTGAATTATTACTCGGCGTACCTATGTGTACAGCCGAGGGCTTATTAATGGAGGGGGTTTCAACATACAACTATTTGTAATAGGCTGACGTGAAAAAAAAAAACAAATACAATTACTAATAAAAAACATGGAATATTATTTTTAAAAAGTTAATTCCATAAATGTAAATTTAAACGTTGCCTACTTTGTATTAATTTGTTAAGTATTTGTAAAGGATCAACAATGACGTCCCTATAAATATTTAAAAGAGCTAGGCCAGTTAGTCTCTCTTGACCAATGGTGTTTAGTAAATACGTCTTTAAACGCTTCAATGTAGAAAAGGAACGTTCCGCACTCGTAGTAGACACAGGAACAGAGGCCAACCTTTTTTGAAGAATATAAATGAGAGGAAAAAACATTTATCACACTTTTCCAATGTTTTAATTGCATTTAACTCATTTAAGTCATCACTTCTTTCTTCCCACTTCTTGGTCCATAATTGATACTCGCACAACAGATTTTCATCATGCAGATATATCTTATGTATTTCTGTCAATTTTTTTTTTCAGCATCATTCTTATTTTTCACATACTTTGGCAGTAAGATCTGGAGGTTTCCAAGATCTTTTCGTGATGGTTGGAAAATCTGGCTGTTAGTTCACTCAGCACATGATCAAGAAATGGATAGTTTTTATATTATTTTTCGGCTGTCTCTACAGGAATATTGCTTCGTCCTTTTTGTCGGTTTGTAATTCTGGGCACTGTAAGTGACTCAATACCTAAAAGTTGGATTTTTGAATGGGGGGGGGGTTTGAATCCTACGCCCCTGTGTACAGCTCCAAAAATGTTTCTAAATAGCTGCACCGTTCTGCACGTGACAAGTCGGTACGTTTCGGTATCCGCGATATACTTACGGCCGGAACTCGGAGAGTGCTTATTTCTATTGTAAGTTCACGTGTCTCTTTTCTAACTTTTATTCCCGAGTCAAGCACTGCCTTGTGCCTGTTTACGCTACAATATAGTACATCAAATATGATACTGTGTACAATACACACAGCGATAACGCGCGTTTCTAAATTTATAATTTTTTAAATAATATTGTATTAAAACTTTGTATAATAGTTGCAGACTTGCAGCTTAATTTTAAAATATTAATTAACTCGTTTTGAAAAAACACAAGTCAGAATTCTGAAAAAAAATTGCTTCAAATCGGCGAAGGGCCAGACCGCCCAGACCACCCTATTCTGCAAAATAGCTCTAAATTTAAAATTTTATAAAAATCACGGAAGTTGTACTTTTATTTTTTTCTCGGTTAGTTTTTTTTTTTTTTTATTAATTTATTATAGACAATCTATACACAATTATTTGTACAATGAGTCAATGAGATGGACACATATTTTGGTTCTTAACATGAATATCGTGATTGAGGAAGTCACCCATTGGTAATACCTCACATAGTTCTTAGAGTTTGTGTTCTAGGTGTAGTATATATATATATATATATATATATTTTTTAATTATTCAATAGTTTATTAAATTAAGTCACGGTTCCAATTTATTTTTAGTCTGCGAGGTGGTTCGTCAGAAATATGAATAGTGAACATAGTGTGAATTAGGGGGTTTGTATTCGACGCAAGTTTCGTATGAAATTGTTTGTAATGTTGTATTGCCAGTTCTTTAACTGTTTTTATTTGTAGATCTTTGTGTAAAGCTTGGTTTGTTATATACCATGGGGCTCCGGTAATAATACGTAATGTTATGTTTCGGAAGGACTGAATGGGACGAATATTTGAGGGTTTGGCCGGGCCCCAGATTTGTATACCATAAGACCAAAAGGGTCTAATTATGGTTTTGTACAGGATCATTTTTAATTTAATTTGAAGTTTGGACTTTTAGAGTGGTCGAAAAAGATGAAGTCTAATATTAGCCATTTTTCTTTTGTTTTTAAGGTGGGGAACTGGGGACCCCATGTAAGCCGTTTATCTAATATAATTCCTAGATACTTCGTTTCATTGGAGACAGGAATGATTTTGTTATTGAATTTGATTAAGGGACATATATCCCGACGAAGTGAAAAAGTGACTAATGGGGGTAAACCTAAAAAGAAATATACTTTGTCGCCGACATGCTGTAGGGATACATTTTTAGAAATTTGTATATCCGCAATAGTGTATGCGACAATGTTTCCTTGGTGTGCACGCCGTTTTAGCTTCAATACTTGAGTAAATTGACCAATTACATTACAGAGAAGCACTTGAAGAAAAGCACATTATCTGTGCGTTCTCGTAGGTTTTTTACTTTTTTTTAAAACATTTTTTAATCGAGTTATGACTGTGTAAAATATTACAATTTAAAAAAACTTGCTTAAAAACTAAAATATCGTAAAATGTATTCACTTACTTGAAAAGTAAAACTTCCGAGAAGACGCACGAACAACGTTGCTTCTCCTTAAATTTAATGATTAGCTGAGGTTTACTCTAACATTAAAGTTGACAACACAAAATGGATTTTACTGAACGCACAATTGCTTTTTTGTACGCTAGGATCTACCCACAAGCAAAATAAGCATTTCTTACGGCTCTTAAAATGGTCGGCCCGTAAAATGTCCAGTATTTAAAAATATATACCATAAATCACGAAAAATTACATTTTTGATTTGTAGTTCACCCCCATCCCGACATGGGAAAAAGTTTATAGATACCTACAACAGAACACGAGAATCTTAAGGAATATCTCTTAGACATATTTATTGGGCGATCAATTAGGCCCATTTAAAATCCTAATCGTTTGCTTACGGCTCCCAAACTATTTAATCCGGATCTGTTTGTACGCTTGTAAGGCGGACGCCTCCAATAGATTAATTTCGAAAAAAGTCGATATGAACATCGTCAAGACCAGTGGTTTTCAACCGGTGTGCCGCGTTTAATCCATGAATAATAGTTTTAAAAGTGAGCATTTACCAGTATTATTTTGACAGTCGCCGGAGCTGACAAATAATATGCATGAGGACAAGCCAAAACTTACCTTAACAAAAGTAAAAAAAGAGAACGACTTAAGTCCGCAGAAGAGGGTGAGTTTGTCAACAGTTCGTCCTCGAATTATACACTTGTGCACCACTGGTCAAGCACAAACGTCTCATTGATAGATTCATTTTTATTTCATTGCACAACGATTATGTATAAAATACATAATTTTTTCAATGCAATCCATTTATTTTACCATAATTTTCCCACCTCATAATGAGTAAACTGTAAATTCTAATATTTTGATATGATATTATTACATATATTTCATATTTTATATAGACGGTGTGCCGTATTGTTAAAAAGGTTGAAAACCACCGGTCTACACTCTAGATATGGGTGACAATAACTAAATCCAAATACGCAAAGTAGTACGTAGGTATTTTTAAACACAGCCAATATATAATGGTGGGATAAACTTATCCCACTCCACCACGACTTAAGCTTAGAAACTTTTTGTACTTGGTTTGGACATAAGAAAAAAAATGAACATCTTTGTGTACATAACAACTACAATCTTTTTTTCCTTTGATTACCACTTAATTTTCTTTCACCAACAATTATATTATGATATTTATGAAAAAATACCTAGGTACTTACTATGGAACTAAAAAATATTGTTTGGTGCTGAACATTAAAACTCCTCATAACATGTCGTAATTAGTTGAAACGCTTAATCCATATACTTTATCTGCCTGTTGCCATAATATTAAGTGACCCATTAAACTTTCATATGGTTTCTACCCAATACTATGATATAGTAATTGCCATACTGTTATGGCTTGTAAAATATGTTATTTCGAACCCAATTTACAATAATGATTCGTTTCGTCAAGCCTGTAATTTTGTAATCTATAAGTACCGAATATTAATTCCTTAATTATTTCCAAGCTCAAGCAAGTTGATATACCAAGCGATCGTTTAAACAAACCACGTACGGGTTACTGAATAGTGAATACCACTTTGTATACTGGCATGAATCAAATAGTAGGATAATAAACTAATAAACAAATCGGAAGTGATGGCACAACAAAAAAGATACACGGTAGTATATTAGTTGAAAAAAAAATATCTATGATAATTACACACTTAGGTATTGATCATAAAAATAAGCACATATCATATTATTATATGTAATATACAAGTTGGGAAAATATTGTAACATAACAAATTGAATGGTAAGAGAAAAAAACAATACACATGAAAGTAATGTAGAATTTTAAAAGGTTTAACATAAAACATTGGTATCATTAGATCCATTAGCTTAACAATCATAGTTCTTATAGGTACTGTATTAGATAGATCACATACATTCAAGGTGTGAAAAAAAAAAAATATTGGAATAAGTTAAAATTGAAAATGCCACAATAGTAAAATAGGTGCCTTAAGAATAAATTTTATAATTTTTTCTCAACCACTAAGGAACTAGACATGATTAAATATTTCAACATAAATATAAAAGAAGACCGCAAATAAAATATGTTTATCATGGTTTTGAAATGTATATAATATATATAAATATTTAATTGTATTTTCCATTTATCTACATACTACTAGTATAAAAGTCTCAAATTTTAAATAAAACTATCAATAAGTTGAACAAAAGACACCAATAAATACATGTTATTCTATAAATTGTATCACAATCAATCAATCATAATATTATGTGTGAAAGTATTTTCAATTTCACACAGATTATTACAAGCACAGTAAATACTACTAATGAAACAAATCAACATGTACATGTAATTTTTGCATTATTTTAACACACAAACATTAACACAAAACAAACTACATGTAATACGATAAACAAAAAATGTACTACACTAAAAAGAATTATAAAATCCCTGTCTAGCTAAAAATTATTGGTTTAAACTTTAAAAATTATATTAACAACTAATAGTAAAATCGCGAGAATCTTTTATTTTAAATATCTTTCAGATAGGTATTTTAATAAAGTACAAAATAACTCTCACATTTAAAAATCAAACTCTTTTTTTTTAGTTTATTTTATAATTTGATTAATAAAACATGTGACATGATATTAAAAATTAAACAACATTTATTTATTAATATGAATGCATTTCACAACTCAAATAACTATGAGTTTGTAAGTATGTTAATAAATAGTAAATACAGAATAAATAATTTAATTGCATGTATATGTATTACAAATTAAAATACATTTAGATAACTATGGAATACATTTAATATAATAATAGGTAATAATAGACATATTTGTCTTGGAATGGTTAAAACAAAATATCACTAGAAAAATGAAATCTACAATCATTAGACAATTTTCCTAAGTATACACAAATAAAAAGTATGTTATTACACACATATATCTGTGCGTACGTACGTTTTGTAAATAATTGTTTTATATCACTATCAAAAATGGTCGGTCTAATATAATTACTTATAGGTACATATTATTGTTTAAAAATCTGTTTATATAATCTCTGAATAATACATAGAACACACAATTAAAGACAATTTATAATACATGTTAAAATAAAATAAATAAATAATAAATAAAACATTTAAATAAACTATAGTTTTGTACGATTTACGTTTGGATTTTATGTTGAAAGTATATATATTTTAATGTACTGTAATTACAAAATGTATAAACATATATAATTTATACATATGTTTAATCATTGATTATTAATACATATGATTATAATCAATGATACAGCATAAACTTTTTTTCTGATAAGATTATTCATCCTAAAAATAATTAATAATAATATTAAAAACACTTATTATAACATTTCACAATAAAAATGGAAATTTGTGCAATACATTTAAAATTTTCTATTAACTAATAAATCTATGGGAATTATGATGGACAGTTTCTATTTGATTCAATTTAATTTCATACGAACAATCAAGAAAATGCCCATGATTCTATTTTAAAAGCCATCATTAAACATAATATATGGATACATATTTCTTTTTTATGTGTTTGTGTGTAAAAAAGATTTGCCCTTTGGTTCCATAGAAAAATTCACAAAAATAAGAAATCATTAATTTATGGACAATAATGGCTTGTGTGCTTACAAAAAATTGGGCTGCAATATCATTTTAACTTAAATAGCAAAACTTATAAATTATTGGTGTATTTTAACATGAGCGTCATAGTTATATTTGCGCATAAATATTTTTCCACATATGTCACAGCTATAAGATGCTTTTTTAACATAATTGTGTACTAACATGTGTAGATCTAGATTACTTTTACTCAAAAATGACTTGTTGCACAGTGTACACACAAATGGTTTATCTCCTGTGTAAGACACATTCATTTCATGTGTTCTTTTGTGTACAACAAGATATGAGTTTAATTTAAATGTCCGACCACAAACATCACACGAATGTAGTGTTCCATTTTCATGTCCAGATACATGTTCCTTTAGTTTTGACTTGTTTGAAAACTTTTTTGTGCAAATATGACAAGTATAAGAAATACGACGTCCAGCATTTTGTTTTTTATGAGCTGCTATATGACTGACAATTTGAGTACGAAGTTTATATACTTTTCCACAAATTGCACATTCAAATTGTGAATCTGTACCACAGTGTATAGCTATATGTTTTTCTAACCGAGTAGCCTGTTCAAATGATTTATTACAAATGGCACAGCGATGTATTTTATGTTCAGTGTGCATACGCATGTGTTGTTTCAATTGTAAATGTGTTTTAACCTTGTGAAGACAAAGCTGACAAACAATCCAATCTGATTGGCCATTCGTCCGTGGAATATCTTCATCACAATCTGGGAAGCTGGAATTTGTGCATTGGATTTTTGGAGTCTCAGAGCACGAAGAAGAACTAGAACTAGAACAAGAACTACTTGATTCACCATCAGAATCAGAAGATGAAGAAGAAGAACCAGTATTATTTAATTCATCAGCAGGAGGACTTTCTGCAGTCACATCGCCCATCATAACACTGAAAAATGTTTTAATCGTTACTATATTTACTGTTAAATACACATACTAAATTGAGAGAAATTAATCAAACTATTTTAGTTGTTTCTGTTAAAACTACAAACTGCATGGAATTTACTAATTTTAGGACAAAAATAAAGTAATTTACTACACAGTAATTTTTCACGGTAAACCTCAGTTTTATTGTAATAACTCAATTTAATTTTTTATATTTATAAAAAAAAAGTAAGGACTATGTTACGTAGTATTTTGTAATCACTTCTCTACAACTCTATATGACACTCATTTAAAATATAATTTAATAACAAATTAAAACGTTTGGTGTTTGTATAAGTAAGTACATTTTAACATTTAAGCACTCTGGTTTATAGTGGATAATTTAGTTTAGTAAAATAGTGTACATACCTATTTGATATAAAAGACCCAACAATACCATTTAATGAGGAATTTACAATCTTAGCAGCCGTTTTGATATTAGTTTTGCACCGGCCAATGATTACTGATCAATTTTAAAATTGTTTTATTTTAAATGCTGATTAAGTTCGAGTATATCATTGTTATGAATATTACACTGTTAAATCTGAAATCAAGAAAAATATTATTTATACAAACATTAAAAAAATAAGTACTTTTTTTATTTTTTTTTATTTTGCCATTGTCAGAAACATTACAGCAATGCAATTACTATTTACAAAAAAATTTACAAAATATTTGTATTATTTATTTACAATTATTATTCAAATTAGGAAGCCAGCGGAAATGATGAAGGAAATGATGGAGTTGATGATGTGAGTAATAAGTACTTAAAATCATGATTTAACGTAAGAGTAATATTATTATTGTATTCAAAGTATGTTAAGGGTTTTTATTGAATTAAAAACCATACAGATATTTTTCTTATATTCCGACAGGCATCAATGATTAATTTAAAAATCATAGCCCATAGGTATTGTTAATACTAGTATTAGAACCACAAACAATAATTTGTATTCATTTATAATTTACAAATGTGTAGAAAGAAAAACTAAACGGCCACCGTACACGAGTAATTTTTAATTGCAACTGCCATAACTCTTGGAACTCTTAAAACGTTGAAACAATGAGCAATATCTTACCAATTTTAAACAGTGAAATTCACTCGTATCGTACCTACTGTGAACCTACTGCGTTTGATATGGATCGAATGTATGAAGAAACGAACAATAGGATAACGTGGAGACTTATCTAGCAGGGACACAACTGAAACGTAAAACAGTTTACGGCGTGCACCGTGCTGTATCTTTCGAGACCGTACTCGAGATCGAGCCCAGTACGCGCGTAACAATCGTAAACCGTCCGTAGAACAGAAATGACCATCGTACGTCGTCGACCAAAGGCAGCAGTCGCGTTTGTGGCGGACTATCGACAACACGAACGGAATCAAATGCGAAACGGTACACCGCGTAGAAAACGACGGTCAACAATAACGTTTACGAGAACGGGTATCTCGCGGATCGCAGTAGATAATTGATCATAATAACGTTGCATTGCCCGTTGATACGGGGCGAGCCGTCAAAGTTGGGAACGTACCTGAGCATGTTTCTCGACTCTTGCGGTCGGTGGTCACCGCGTTCATCACGCGCAGTCACTCGTTCCGATGTCCTTAACCGACGACGACGACGACGACGACGCGAACCGAACTCACGCTGTTATCGCGGCCCAACACCCGTCGAAGCCGGTCGCGATCGGTACGCCGTAAATCGCAGTGCCCGGACGGCGCATGATAGCGTTGCCGTGATGTCGAATCGTCGTCGTCGTCTGCGGCGATGGCGATGGCGAATTGGCGACGACGGAGACGAGATCGTAAGACGATTTATTTAAAACGGGTAGCGGCTGCGTAAAAACACATTCTTAAACGCGACGAACGTCGAGTGCGAAATAATGTTATTGTTGTGTTTGTGTACACGGGCGTGCGTGCGTGCGTGCGCGCGCGCGCGCGTGTGTACGCCGAGAATTCGTTACCAACTTCAGCGGCCGCGTTACCCACGCACGTCCGCCGCCGCCGCGCTGATTACGCAGAACGATTCCGACCGATCGCCGTTCGAACGTCTCCATCGCCTACGTCCTCAAGTCCTGCTGCCCGCTTCCGACGTCCTCAAGTCCTGCTGCCCGCTTCCGACGGTCCCTTTTCGGCGCCGCGCACTTGTATGGACGACCGAGAGCAGAGCGCAGCAAGTTTTCTAAGAGAGCGGTTCCTCGCCGTCATCGCGAAACTCGAAGGCAAGTATAGAACGATGTGCCCTGCTACCCGGTGCGGCGCTTGTTTTTTTCTTACTTTATACCTTCCGAGCACAACTAAGGGTGGAGTTACCGTCATCTCGAGTCCATCGGTACCGTCTTTTCTTTATTGTTTGTTCTAAATCCGTGGGGAAATTTCGAGACGACGCTGGGTGTCGTACGAGTCGCCAGGGTCTCCTCTGCAGTTTCCACGAGATTTCCGTTTGACGGTGATCTGTTGATCGAGCTTATTATCGCGTCACGAAAATAGAACTGTTATCACTTGGATGTATCATGTTGCTTAACTTTGACCTACTTCATACGTCCATGTGGCATTTCACAACAAATTAGGGAAATTTACATTTCATTGAAATCCAAAGTCAGTGTTAATTGAGTTCATCAACAGTTTCTAGGAGTTCTTGTACATTTTTATCTTTAATTGTAGTAAGCAATTAACATAAGGTAAAAAAAAACAAATGTGCTCAGTAAAATAATCCAAATTAAACCATCACTTATTCTGTAAAAAATTACATCTTTTATCAATATTTTCAAAATAAATTATTGTCGATTATATAAATTATTTAAAATTTAAACCACTACAACATTTAAATTCTGTCATTTCTTTTATGCTAATTTGTTCTACTATCAATTTTAAAATGTTAAAAAACAATTATTATGTTTGTTATTCAAATTTACTTTTATTAATTTATAATATAATGTATGGGGTTTTTTATGTTATAGTTGTGTCTTAAATATAACAATAACTAATGGTACATAATATAAATGATTAAATGTTTACAAGAATTTTGTAGTATCTTAAAATTTTTATTAATTTGGTATATTTGTTTACATATTAATTTGGATTGTTTAATTTTTCAGGCAAACCGTGTACTGCCATATTATATGACAATTCCAAAGTAAAAGCTACATTTGTTTCTACAACTGGAGCTTATGACCATATTGCTGTTGAAGATCTACATACTCCAATTGGAATTGTTTCAAGTGCTTTGATTAGAACCAAAGATATTCAAAGTCTCCAAGTAGAAATTGGTAATAAATACAATTATATATTTTTAAAATCATTTGAAATGTAATTTTTTTTTCCAGAAATTGAAAATGTCTGATTTAGAATTGTTTGTGTCTATTGGCCTTTCTGAAGCTAAAGCTAAGGAAACATTAAAAAACAAAAATTTAACTACCAATTTGAAGAATGTCATTAGTGAATTTTTAAAAACTAATCAACCATTGACCAACTATGGAATTTTATTGTACCATTTTGCTTCCAAATTAAAAACTCAGGATTCTAAGCATATAGAATTAATTATTAAGTATATTTCTGAAAACAAACTAGATACAACTCAAAGAATCGATTGCAGTTTAGAGTTTTTACGTTCATCAATATCTGAAAGTATAGATTTATCAGCTTTCGAAAAATCATGTGGTGTTGGTATTGTTGTTACTCCAGAAAAAATAAAAGAAATTGTTCAATCCATTATATCTGAGAACAAAAATGAACTCTTGGAGAAAAGATACAAATTTAACATTGGAGGTCTTATGCAAGAAGTTAGAAAACAACTGCCATGGGCTGATGGAAAAGCAATAAAAAATGAAGTTGACAGTCAAATTTTAGAAATTTTAGGTGCTAAAACAGAATCTGATTTAGCGCCTGTTCAAAAGCAAAAAAAAGTAAAAGAAGTCAAACCGGTTGAAAAAAAAAACCTTGTTTATACACCTATGTCCATTGAAGAGGTTATGACTAAAGTGGATTTTCATAAACCTGGGGAAAATTTTAAAACTGATGGTTATGTTGTTACGAAAAATACAGAGATGTTATTAGCAAAGCACATTAAAGAAACTGGTGGTAAAGTTATTACTAGATTCCCTCCAGAACCTAATGGAATTTTACATGTAGGTCATGCAAAGGCTATCAACATCAATTTTGGGTTCGCCAAAGCTTTTAATGGAGAATGTATTCTCAGGTATGCTTATATTGTTCACAAAATTATAATTTTTTCGATGTTATATTGATATTTTTCTTATTTTAAGATATGACGATACAAATCCTGAGAAAGAAGAAGAAAAATTTTTCACCGGAATCAAAGATATGGTGGAATGGTTAGGATATACACCCTACAGAATCACTCATTCTTCAGATTACTTTGATCAATTATACAACTGGGCTATTGCTTTGACGAAAAAAGGTTTAGCCTATGTATGCCATCAAAAACAACAAGACATGCAAGGATTTAATCCACCACCATCTCCATGGCGTAATCGTCCAGTAGAAGAAAACTTATTGTTGTTGAATGATATGAAAAATGGAATTTTTGATGAGGGTGAAGCTACATTAAGAATGAAAGTCACACTTGAAGAAGGCAAACAAGATCCTGTAGCTTATCGCATAAAATTTTTGCCACACCATCGTACCAAAGACAAATGGTGTATATATCCTACTTATGATTATACGCATTGCCTTTGTGATTCTATTGAAAATATTACTCATTCTCTGTGTACTAAAGAGTTTCAGAATCGCAGATCTACTTATTATTGGCTCTGCAATTCCCTAGATCTTTATTGTCCTGTACAATGGGAGTATGGTAGACTCAATATGAATTACACAGTTGTATCAAAACGAAAAATTGGTAAATTAATTGAAAACAAAATAGTTAGTGATTGGGATGATCCAAGGCTATTCACTTTAACTGCACTGCGCCGTCGAGGTTTTCCTGCAAAGTCTATAAATTCATTTTGTGCTCGTATGGGTGTTACCGGCGCTCAGGCTATTGTTGATCCTCAAATGCTGGAATCGGAAGTTCAAGATTATTTAAATCTTACAGCTTCCAGAACCATGGTAGCCTTAGAGCCTTTAAAAATTATAATAACTAATTTTGACAGTTTAAATAAGCAAAACTCATTAAGTGTTCCTGACTATCCTAGTGATCCGGATAAAGGTTGGCATGATGTCGCATTTTCATCAGTATTATACATTGAATCCAGTGATTTTAGTCAGAATGCAGATAAAGATTATCGTCGCCTTACAGTTGATCAATCGGTTGGTTTAAGGTATGCAGGAATTGTAATCAAAGTAGTTAAAGTAAAAACTGTTGGTACAGCAATAGAAGAAATTCATGTTGAGGCAACAGATGTCAAAACAGCACCAAAACCAAAAGCATTTATACATTGGGTATCAAATCCAATTGAGATAGAAGTAAGATTATATGACCGTTTATTTATGCACAAGAATCCAGAAGATGTCAATCAAGTGCCAAATGGTTATCTTAGTGATATCAATTCAAATTCATTAAAAGTAGTCAATGCTTATGCCGATAAACAAATATTGAAATCACCAGTGCTAACAAATTATCAATTTGAAAGGTTAGGATATTTCTGTGTTGATTATGATTCTAATGATACTAAATTAGTATTTAATAGAACAATTTCATTAAAAGATGGTTCTTCAAAATAATTTTATTGTACTCAATTATTTTGTTAATTCAGTATGAAATAAATTAATATATAATATTTGATGTTCACGTTGGATTACATTGTATTTATAACTTATGAGCTTATGGCATCATTGTTTGAGAGGTAAATTATTTTAACATTATGCTAATACCATACATACTTAAAAAAAAACTGTTTTTTTGTATAATTTTGCATATCCACCCAGTTAACTTCATGTTTAAATGATGTACTTTTTTCAAATATACAAATAGTAACAAAAAAAAAAACATTGATGACAATAATAATTTCTAGAATACCTAACTATTCTACTGTTATGGTGAGTATGCATGTGATTTTACAGTTGTACTGTTTTCTCCATGGAACTGACACCAGCTACTAAACTTAAGTCCAACAAAAATCTTAAATTTAATGAATGTATAAAACTAAAATAATTTATAGAAGATTTTTTTGTTGACAAATAATTTGTTGCTTGTTTTTTTCTAACAAAAATCGTAGTTATTTAAATTGCTATTGTGGTTATGATTTTTCATGTTTAAAAATGATCTAGTTAGACTTCCATATAGGTAGTCATATGGATGACCGAGTGAGTTTGTTCTCAATTTATAAGCCTTTGACAAATTGTGAATTTTATAAATTTGAATATTAGTAATAATTTGTAAAAAAAATATGGTTGACTCCAATACAATTTCAAATATAGTCAATTATACAGGTATATATTTTTAGTAAAAATATTAATGTGGACCCTACACAAGTATATTAGTTAGGATGGTATCGTAGCAGATCAAACAAACAAAAGGAAATATTATAGACTAAAAAAACATAATTTACATTTTATGTATAGTGGCTGATTTTGTTTACCATGCTCACACAGCCTTTTTGGCCGTTAAAATGATTAAATATTTTATTAGCAAAATATTATTCAGGTTATTTTATCTTAAACTGTTGTTGTAACATAGTCAAAACTCAGACCAATACTTAGGGAATAACTGAAATTTAAAATTGCATATGAAAAGTGTAAAATTTAGGTACGTAATCTCGAATCAGTAGCAATTAGCGATAAGCTGTGTAATAATGTTACCTAGCCTTTAGGTAATATAATTTATAAGACTATTTGCTTAAATACTTAAATCTAAAACTAGTCGTTGGAATTTTGATTTCCATATCGCAGAAATATAACTTAAATACTGCAGTAAGAAAAGGATGTTTCCATTTGAAAAAAAAGTTTGTATCGCCACAGGATACCATTAAGCCTTCAGGTGGCGTGAAAAAAAGTTCTGGAATACATGGCTCTAATGGTAACTTGAACATCAATTTTGCAGCCAAAAGAGGGGTTAATTAATCACCCTGTAGTTATTTAATCTACGATTTAATAGATGTCTCGTGTTTAAGAAAAATAATAAAATCGCAATTCATTTAGTACGCGCGTTATTTGTAATTTAATATTTTTTAATGAATAGAGTCGCAAACATTAAGCTTGTTGAAACGCCATCCCCTTTTGGTTCTGGTCGAACACATGCGGAGCCGTCCCGAACAAAATAATAAGGGGGGGGGGGGGTGAGATACATTAATTTGCCAACTCAAAAAAATGTTTATCGCTTCGCTCGACAACTATCTGCTACCCACAGGTTGCATGCATAGTAGTTAGTAAACATATTTTACACAATATTTGTGTTGGACAGTTGGTAATTGGAAAATTAACTTATATACCTTCATAATTATTATAAATTACAGCATATTAATAAATTATTATGACGTCATATTTGTACTTTGTAGTATTTAAAAAATTATTTATAAATTGTATAAAGTAAATTATAATTTGCCGAATTCCAACTCAAATACTTAATGACTTAATGTATATCAATATGCCAACTGACATATACATATTGTACACTTGGGGGGGTGGGACACCACCTAGACCCCCCCTTCGGGACGGCCCTGAACACATGTACAATACATACTTATGATGTACGAGTTTGTAACAGGCAGATTATAAAACCTTTGATTTTTTTGTACACAATTTACAGATAACAATAATGATTATGTTCGGTGGCTTCTTGAGACGTTCGCCGCGTAACGATCGTCGTCGGTTCGTCATGTTCACGTCGTCCACGTAATTCGATTGACGAATTTCTCCCTACGGAATCCGTCAATTAAAAATGTCGCCGCCTCGCAGTACTTACCACCCCTCGGAGAGTTGGGCGCGCAGAACGATCATAATTTGTCCACATTACGCTCGTCTAGAAACAAGCCCGTCCGCGTTCAGCAATTTTGTGACCGGTCTGCAGTCCGTATCGTGCATAACTAGACGCCCGGCGAAGGGTAGAAATAATAACGGAGGCGTTTGAATAACCGTGAATCGTGATGCTCGAACTTCAAATTGCTTACCTTGTAGCCATGTCGGATTACCGATGGCAGCGTTTCTCAACCTACGGTACGCAGAAAGCTCAAAGGCGGTTCGCGTGCAGAGGAACCCCGTGAAGAATAGAAAAATTATAATTCCTTTTGCGTCAACCTATCTCGGTGAAAACACATTTTATCACTTTTACCGTGTACGGAAAAATACACGTAGAAAACGATTTGACTTAAAGTTACCATCGCGGAACCAGATGTTGACGTCATCGCGCGAACAGAACAACATCAACCAACTCGTTAAAATGTATTTCTAATCATTGAATTTGGTAAAAATTGATTTTAAACGTTGTACTCGCGTACGTATTTAACATGACTTTTGCTCGTTAAATGCTAATATTTTCATTATTATGTCCTTCCAAGTCAAACCTAACAAAATGCTCCGCACACTTAACCCATAATATATACATTTTTGATTTTTTATGTACAACATTTGAATTAACCAAGTCGAGTGGTACGTGAACATTTTCAAAATGTGTTGGTGGTACTCGGACTTTAAAAGGTTGAGAACCGCTGACCTTTAGGATTTAAGGATATAGCGTAGTGAAGGATGTTGTGTACA
Organism: Periphyllus acericola; assembly: GCA_949715065.1. Taxonomy (NCBI): domain Eukaryota; kingdom Metazoa; phylum Arthropoda; class Insecta; order Hemiptera; family Aphididae; genus Periphyllus; species Periphyllus acericola. The sequence continues at coordinate 4,179,619 of OX454266.1, forward strand.
GTCCACAAACTGATGTCAAACAAGAATGCGTGCTATTGTAAATATACACGCACACAGGTATGTAATGAAAAGACGTAGAACAACATAAGTTTTTAAACATGTATTTAATTTATTGTACAACTATACCTTAAGATTAACCATTAATATTGACTAAATTCCATTGAATTTTATATCTTTATATACTAATGTGATATAATTGATCACCACATTTATAAGCTTACATATCTAATAATATATTTAAATAATTTTATAATATAATAATAATATTTATAATATATTCTTATATAACGTCAATAACGTCATTTAAAATATGGTGCACCGGAATATTTCCCATATGACTAGCTTCACCACTGGCTATACATTTTTGCCAACAATAACTATTACATAATATTATTTTTTACAAATTATGTTAATTTTAATATTAGCCACGTGACATGAAATTATATTAAATTAAATTTTTAAAAAATTACACGAAAATGAATTTTCAAAAATTTAAAAAAATCATAATCAACATCGATATGTTCGTACATCGTTCTGTTTATTAAAATTTTTAAGTACATAAAAACACATATTCTTTTCCTGCGCATTGTATCCGTTAATATATACAATTAGTCGAAAAATAATATTAAATCTGTCGGTTTACCAAGTAATTATCGTTATCTTATAGGTAACAAATCAATAACAATTGAATTAAACATGGATGAACGTCAATACTATCATTTTTTTTTTTTTTTTTTGGTTATATTTTTTTTTATATATCAAAATATACATCTATTATTCTTAGTTTTATTTTTATTCACTTTTATGTAATTTACAAGGCACACCAGATTGAACATAATAATACATTAATTTTTATTTTGTACATTTAGCTTTATTTTCTTATATGGAAGTATTATATTATATTATAGTAATTTATAGTTGGTTGGGCTTGGGAGGGCGAGAGGGCGTTCGAACCCTTTTTGAAAATGTATTAAACACCTAATATTTTATGTTTACCCCATACACGAGGAAAATAATTATGAACACTTGCGCAGGCTATATCTATGGACACTGCACCCAGTGTTTCAGTTAAGTTGGCAAGAATATTGTTATGTATGGTTCTACGATAAAACAAATTCGATTCATATACCCCACTTTTAGAAAAATACTATATAACTACTTTTAAAAATGGAAATAAAATTTTCACCTGGTCGACGATTTCGATCTAAATGCTAAAACACTCGTAATAATTACTGGTTCTAATTAGTGTAAAAAAACAATCTTCAGTCTTTTTTTTTAATTTTATTTATTATAAAAGTTTTATGTATGAGTGTGTAGAGTAAAAAAAAAAAATTAATAAAATATGAACTACAAGCTTGATTGTTATACATAGGTAAAAAATAAAAATATATGAGAGGGTGGCACCAGTTTAGATTCATTTCTATTCTATAAATGCTCAAAATAGAAAACAAATTCCTGTAATTTCTTTTTTTTAAATTTAAGCTCATGTATTTATAAAACAAGTTATGGAGTTGTAACAAAGCTACCCGGAAAGGAGTGTTTCTGTTCATCGTAGTCTGGAAAATGGCCGCCCTTTATCTGGCTATTATAATAATATAAATATCGAGAAAAATGTTTTGTAAATAATTTTTATAAAAATTGATTACTTTACCTTGTGCTTGGTTATATAATAGAGTTGACGTTAAATATCACCTTAAAATGTAAACATGTATAAAATAAAACTATTCAATAATGTACACGTATATGTTACACATACATAACATATATGCATATAAGATATACATAATAAATGTATAGGTACGTGATAATAATATTAAGTTAACTAATTAAATATACAATATTTTTTCTTAACATTAAAATTGATTAATAATCTTATTGTACACATGACTAGAGATGTGGCTGTTATTAAAGTTATGATATAAATTCTTTATATTATATTATATATATATATATACTAACCTAAAAGTTAGAACGAAAAATAAAATTACATTATAGACTAGGTATACAATATATATATAATTTTTTTTATCGATAATTCTTTAAATATATATTATTCGACAATAATATTATGGATGAAAATAAAAACAAGGGTAATTATTATTTTATGTAATCGTATTTATAATATATTTTATGTATAATATGCTTAAACAGTTATTTAGTTGTTTTATTTGTAATGTAATAATAAAACAATAACCACTTAGTATAATAATTGGATGGCCGTATTAGTATGCACTTTTAGGTACTTATATAATTTTATTCATACCGATCGATATATATATATATATATGTGTATAGGCTATTAATCTAAATTTAAATATATTTTTCTGATAAATATTCTTGCACATAATTATTTGCACTTTTGCTTTGGGATAGTTACTTTTATCAAATATATCACATTAAAACTGTCCCAATATTTTTAATGTTTGGCACAAAAATGTTTTTTTTTTTTTTTTACTGAACCCATTTGACAATATCTAAAATGTTTTCGATTTGTATGATTGCCCCCAAAAAAAAAAAAAAATAAAAAAAAATAATTGTCTAGAATCAACGTGAAAAACGACATTTTTCGATAAATTAAAATCTAAAATATTAAATAAACAATAATTTGTGTACACAAATAAAATAAATAATCGAAAAAATATATAATAAAATTGAATAAAATAAAATTGAACTAAACAAAATAATAATATGCGTTTGAGATGCAATTGCACGGTCGTAACCAGTATATCGATTATCATAAGCAGAAGTCCGGGGTACGCATACATTTGTACCGCTTTCGTGAACCGTGGAGTGAAATGTAATAACTATATTTTCGCGTCGGTTACAACACAATATGAATATATCGATAAAAAATTATGCGATTTCAAGTGACTCCCCACCCCACCCTCCCCCATCCACCACGAATAATAATGTTATAATCGTATGGATTTCGATTTGTTTCGTCGCGTTCAGAGGACGATTGTTTAAAAACATACGCGTAGGGTACACACACGCGAATACGAGTTGTACGCGTATCGTGTAATTAATACCCTCCGAAATCAGAAAGGAACACACGCAATAGACCGGTCGAAAAAGCCACCGAAGTGCATTATTTCCATTTCTAAATCCATACACCTACGTGCGTAGTAGACCTGCACGGGTTTCGAGACCACACCGTCGGCGTACGATACTACGCGATGATAATGGTAATAATAATGATAATAATGATAATAATAATAATAATAATAATAATTATCTAATATATTTCTAGACTAAGTTTTATTTTTAATTAGTTTAATTTTTTTTTTTTTTTGGTAAGCTGCGGACAAGTTCGTCTCTTACGACGACTGTTTGTTTGGTTTATTTTTTTTTGTGTTTTTTTTTTTTGTTTTCTCCTCACAATCTTACGACATTAATATTAGCGTTTACGTCACGTATTATGTGCAATATAATCGATCCGTAAGCGATTTACACCTAAGTTTTTTGAATTGGGTTTTTTTTTATGTTTTTTTTTTTTTTCATACATCTTTTTTATCATGTTACGACACACACTACCGAGGTCCCTGACTCTGAAAAATTCGTAATCTAGGACGGAGGGCACGAGCTTTGAGTTGACACTGCTACTGCAACCGCGCTTCTTGCAGCGACGCGGCCTGTTGGGCGGCGGCCGCGGTGTACGGCGAGAGCCCGGTGAACGCGCTGGCCGAACTCGCGGCGGTCGGCAGACCGGCGGTGCTGCTGGGCAGCGCGGCGTAGGAGTACGGCGTCACGTAGTTAGCGGCGCCAGCTGTACCGCGAACAAACAACACATTGGCCGGTTGGATTACGCACGAAATATGCAAGAGTTGAACAAAAAAATATCGCGGCCGAGCGCCGGGTGGACGACGGGGAGGAAGCGCGCGCGCGCGCCAACCGTGTAACCGCCCCCCCTGACTACTTGTTCCGTTTCGAACCGCTCCGGGGCTAACCCGAACGAGTTGCATTTTTGCAATCCACACACGTTGAACACGTGACTCGGGGGGTGCGCTAGCACCTTTGTTCGGGACGCGTAGCTAGGACACGGGTATTCGTGACGGGAGCAAGTATTTGAACATTTTCATCGCGTCCATTTGCTATCTGTTTGACTTTTTCAGTTTTTTACCCATCATCGGTTCAAATCGAAGTGCTAGGAATCAATTAATTTTCTTAAAGGAATCGAAATATTGTGTGTTTATAAAATTACGAAGGTAATCTACCACCGATTGCGCCTACCTAGTAGAAAATACGTCTTTGACTTCCTAGAAGTTGCACCACAAACATTTGATGATGGTAATATAATAGTGATAACTGTTTAACGTTTTGCCACACGGTTGCGTTATCAATTGAAACCATAAAAGTCGCAACGTGATCGTAAAAAAAAAAAAAATAGAATTTCATTACTTTCCAATGATTAATAAGCTATCGATCTTCGGGTATAATTATAAATTACAATACACGTAGGCATGGCAAAGTTGCAACGGATCTCTGAACTCTTTTATCGTGAACATAATGTATAATAATCGTATAGCATAACTACATTATTATAAATTACGGGTTCCTAAATAGCCTAAGAATCCAATGACTCGGAGGACACGGTTACGCCGGTAGTAGCAGTGAAGTAAGTACTGCAGGGTCGGAAGTCTGTTTGTAAAATACCATTGGGTCGCCCTCGGGAAAGGCGGGCTGATTTTGTGGAAAAATATACGGAAGACCTCAGAGTGAAGAGCAATAGAAGCCGGATGGAGAAGACGAAGAAGAATATTATTACAGCTGCGAGTGGTCGAGTTTTAAACGTGTTTTGGGTTCTTCACCCTTAGGCGTGTTTTTCGTTGCGCAGAGTAAGTCCGTCGCGTGGCCGACCGCGGGCGGCTACAGAGTGGCGGTAAAGTTCTTTTCAAGTTTCATGGCAAAGTTTTTAACCCGGATGCCCGTAATCTCTTTCCCGAAAACCCGTGGTAGAACTGCGGGTAAGAAGACGTAATGAAGTACAAGTAAGTAGTAAAATTGTGACTTCAACAAAGGGGACCAACCACCCGGAGGAACCCGCGGAGAAAGTGCCCGAGAAAAACGCGGGCGGTTATGGCGTGCGCGCGGCGGGGTGAAAGTTGGGCCAGGGTTTTCACCCCCTGTGCGGAGGTGGACTATGCTACTATAAAATCAGCTGAAAAAACACCGAAACTTACAATAGTGGTAATTACCTGCGGCTGCCGATGTGTACGGGTCGAAGGACGCGGCCGCTGCGGCTGCGGCAGCGTACTGCGACGGATAGGACGACAGGGCCGCGGCGGCGGCGGCTGCGGCGGCGGCGTTCTGATACTCGTAGAACTGCGATGTGGCCGCGGCCATGGCTGCGGCGTGCGTGGGAGCCAGCGGCATGACGCCGCCGCCGCCTAAGTACGCTGCGCTAGCCGCTTGACCGGCCTGGTACAAATAGCTCGGCTGCACCCTGAAACATAACCAACGTCGATTAGAACTTGTCTCACTCGGTAATCCGACGGCGCTGCACAAAACGTTTTTAACCTACGGATGTACTATTTATTATTATTATTATTATTATTATTATTATTATTTTTTTATAGATTATTACACCAAACAATATTACACGCGCGCGTGTGTGTGTGTGTGGGTGTGTGCGCGCAGGGCCGGTCTTAGGGTCTGGTGAACGGGACACCGATGATTGAAATACGCTTCCGGAGGTGTAAGAGACATAAATGGCTTATCATTTTTTTGGAATTATTTGAACTGTTAATTTGCAGGAAAAGAAGAAAAAGAAATACGTGAAAAAGACCAAACACAGGCCGTTCCAGGGGAAATTAATAAGGGCTTTTTCCTTTGTCCAGGGCGCTAATTTATACGAGACCGGCCCCGTGAGTGTGTTATCGTACATAATATATGTAAATATACATACATTATGTAAAACTAATGGGTTCACGTCTTATAAGTCAGTTTTTAAGAACAACAAACCATGCCGATACGCGATCCAACTTCGGTGGTGCAATCGCTTGTGATTTTGTAAGAAATGTCGATACAAAATTAACATTATCTATTAAACCCGACGGTTTTTTGATCATTATTCTTAAAAATCGACTTAACGATGTGTAAAATGGCCGGTGTTTGTGGTTGGGATAGATTTCCGTGAACGGATTTCATTTGTATACTATTATTATCTGGATAACATCTTAGGGAAAATTGGCATGTAACTCAAATCCCATGTACTATATTTTCATCAAAATGTTGGATTTTGGCAGACGGGTATAATTTTTTACGCGTACACAAGAATATTATTACTATAGGTAATCAGGTACACAGATATCTAATATTCTATCGGGAATTCGAGAAAAGATTTATATTATTTTTTCCTCGCGAAAAACTTTCATGAAGTCGTGCACTATTAAATGTACTAGTAAAACGTATCGCTTTGGGCCTTCGTGACGCTCGGTTGTTTTATTTATTTTATAATATTTCAAATCGAGTTGGTAACGCAGTCATTAATGTTTAATAATTGTTATGAACATTATACCGTCGAAAGGTACAGTTTTTTTTTTTATTTTAATAATGCATTTGACACGCATTTGCGAGTGTTCTGTTTAAATATTGTAATCGTTTATCATTTGTGTGGTTTTTATCTGTCTTTAATACTGTTGATTGTGTTTTTTTACGGTGATATTTTTTTGCCTTCAAATTTAAATTAAACACGAAAATTGTTATTGTAATTGTCCGTAAATGTTAATTTAATTGCTATTGTATGGTTCTACAGCTATTTTCCCAAAGGATCATAACAACTTATGTTGTGTTTTTTAAAGTTATTAAAACATTTGACCCCGCAGTAACTCGTGTTTTAAAATGTACATAATTTTTTTTTTATGTAGGTACTTATCAATAATCTGACTCGGTGCGATGGTGAATTATAATAATATTATACCTACATCGAATGAGGGGAAAACATATTTCGACGGTTTTTATGTATTATGACTTTTGCCACCAAATAATTATACATACAGACGTACACACCCTACTATATACCTATATACTACTATATATCTATGTATAATACGTAGACATGCATAAATGAATATATTAAAATATTTTATGGACTAGCCTAGTATAACTTATAAGATACATATTACGAGTATAGCAGAAATATCGGTCGATTATGTTTATGAATATTTATAATATGTACAACGTATTTTATAAAACAACGTAGTATTTGTTTAGCTAATGTAATGTTCAGTCATTCGTTGTTTTCGGTTTAGGATTTAATTACTTTTTTCACACTTAGTATTTGGTCAGTGCATCATGATGTGGTCTTTTGGATTCTGTGGAGGTTATATCGTTACGGTCTAACTCATCGTTTGATAGACTTCCTGTCATGTAGGTCAATTGAAACATTCGACGAGAAATGTATTTTAAATAATTTTTATACATTTTTTTATTCAAATGTTTCACCATTGCCGTTTCACGAATGACCAAAATCACATTAATAACATGTAGGCCGGCAGTTTTTTAGATGGATTAAAATTAAATTATAACAAAAATGATCTGTAAATTTTTCATTCGCATTATGTAGGTACCTTAAATTAATTAAATATAAGCTAGATCCGTAGGGTACATTTAAGATTAAGTTAAACGAGTTATTTTAAGCACTAATTAAACTCATCAAAATGGTAAACGACACTCTTTGAATTAAAAATATAATTTAAATTTGTTTCCACAGGTTGTTCCGTCGTGTGATTGGCGTTAAGTTCTTTAGAACGTTATTATGATATGCTTTATGAAACCAATGCTCGCCTGGAAAGGTATTACGGGGCTCGGCGAACGCAAACATAGTAAATTGAATTTCAACAATAGTAAGTACTATCGATTTTCACGTTGTGTAGTATGCGCACACTTGTGCAGTAAGTTTTACAGAAGGTATAAAATACGGCTACATACAAGTTGTTTGAAATTAATTTTCTCTTTTCAATGGATTTTCGCGTGTTTAACTTAGTGTGATGAATTTAGATTTTTTTCGACTGCGGATCATAATTCGGTCTCCGTAAGTATATTTATAAAAGTGTACGAATATCCGTGCGCGGGACTGAATTGAACGGATAAATTATTTCGTGCCGGAAATTATGGATAAATACCGGAAAATCGAGAGGAAATTCATTATTTTATAGTCGATTGAGTAGCATGTCCCGGAGTACGTGTGTTATTTTATCGTCCATGTATTTGATGTCGATGATGCGTTCTTCATAATGTGTAGACGAAATAGTAATTCTGCTTTAATGTTATTTTTATACATTTATTAAACATTAAAACCACTGAATGATGTATAAGTCTAGGGCCGATGTTAATTAAAGAGTATAAATTAAAAAAAAAAAAAACATTCTGTGTAATATATAACCATAAAGTTCCTCGCCGTACTAATTTAAACGAAAATAATTTTCTCTATTTGTATACACTCAAAGGAATTAGTAATTTTTTTTTATGCTTCGCGACGGAAACATTCACGGTTCGTCTTTATTTATTATCGCCATTATTATTTTCTAATTCTGCCCGTCTGCTTAAGACATTCTCGCTAGAATTCCAATTTATATTAGGCAGGTACTGGTCGGTTAGTACTTCGCTGTTGAAGTGCGTAATGCATTACAATTAATAATCGCTAGTGTTTAATTTGTTAAAAAGAAAAACTGTACTTGTCTTAAATAGATACGTCACGAAACATTTAATGTTACTCCTTCCTAGATGTGTGGGGTGTGTGTGTGGGGAGGGGGTAATGGAAGTGGGGTGCAGAAGGGTTTGTATTGCTCAGTGAAGCTCAACGTCCCTTCGTATATATATATATATATACCCTCGCAGCGCGTTACATTATTAATCGTGTATGGCCTAAAAGTGTGTAACTCGGGATCGTTATTTAGTGCCATGCCATTTTTCCCTAGTAGGTACTCTAGAAAATGATAACATGTTCAAATAATCATTCTACTTCATATGAATGTTTCCACTTCAATTGCCGTTCAAAATTATGTGTTTTTTTTTCTTTTAATTCAAATGTTTATAGACATTGTTGACGTTATGTCAACAATAATATATCGTGCCAATCATTAATTTACATAATAAAGAAACTACTATACGTTGCTAGTGAAAACATTTACTGTGTTAATTTAAAACAATATATTACAGAGTTAATTTACTCAACGTTTAATAACAATAGATCAAAATTAACCTAAAGCATTTTCATCCAATGGTAACATTATCGTGACTCGGAAAAGGCACAGGCAATTAAAATGTGGCATAAAAACCTCCCTGTGATTAAAATTACGACTATAGTTTATTAATTTATGTTTCACGATAATGATTAAATATCAAAGCATGTAGTTATCAATCGATGCTCCATTTCTAAAAATAAAAATAAAACAAAATGTAAAACACTGCAAACCAAAACCCTGCACACCAAACAGGAAATAAATTAAACAACTATGTATGCAATGTAAATAATGTTTTAAACAATAATTTAAGAGTGTTTTAACGTTACATGTATATAATATTATTTATTCGTATACGTTTTGTTTGTATTATCAAATTATTTATTACACCAAAGCCTACAAAAAGCTCTCACCACAACAGCACGCATATGTTTAAATAATAGGATTAACACCAAAATGAATTTTAAACGAAAAAACGTTTTTTTTTTTTTTTTTAATAGAAACAATAAAATAATAATGATACTAATGAGCACGTGATGATATGTCAGTCAAGTACAAGTAACGTAATCGTAAATTAAAATCAAAAGTAAAAACGACACAAATTGTTTTAGAATAATAACTTGTGTAATATATAGTTGCTGGAAAACGATCTAATGGAACGTTCGTGATATTGTAGTATTAACTAAAATGATAGATGATAAATGGATGATGTATAGTTTATAATATAATATATACTCTAAGAATAAAAATAAAACAAATCCCAAAACGAACAACAGAAAACTGTCCGGGATTTAGAAAATGTATATAATATTTCCACACGTGCAACTGTCATCAACACTTGGTGGCAAAAACAAAATATGGCAAACAAAGAAATAAAAAAATAAAAATAAAATAAAATAATAAAATATCAAATAAAACCACACGAGACGCACATAGTTTATATATGTGTTAACATGTATAAATATGTGCGCGGATATGTATTTATTTATTGGTAGTTATATACGTTTTTGCCGGGTCGATCTCTGCCGCGATGGCCGTAGCAACATCAATAATCTTGAAAATTGCCCGTTATAAACACGCAAAACGTTTTAAGTTTTTTTTTGCGTTCTCATTTACGCACAGTTACAACAACTGTCTGAATATCTGAAAATCCGACGAGCAACAGATTAGGAAAATGTGACTAAAAGACGCACACATAGTAGATACATTATATTTATACATGTACTATATGCCTGGCATACACACTACATGCGATCGACTAACGATTCGACAACAGTTACACAGGTATTAGGTACATCACAACGGTTTTATTTATTATGTTTATACGTTTCTACTTGCGTTCGCAGTCGAAAGAATAATGCGAACCACCGTCGAACGCTATCCGTACGTTATTCGTGAGCACACACAATATTCCGACGCACACTCCGTATATATTATCTTGTTCCTCGACATATCTCATCGTTTTTTTTTTTTCTCACCGTAAACGATAATCGTTTTAAAATTAATAATTTTACCGCGCGTTGCACTTGAGTGTATGAATATTTATTTTTATCGCGCGTGATACGTGTAAACCATAACACGCGGGGTCGTGCTTGAGAAAAAAATATACGTGTTAGCGCAGGAAGTCCGGAAGGCTGCTGCAGTATATAATATTATGTGAGCCGGGGAAAATGAATCGTCGTTTTGTTCTACCGAGTGAACCGTTGTGGCGGAGGGATATTAAGTACTTTCGCAACAAGTGCAAACGGCTATAACATATTATTAACCGAACGAATTAAAGTCGATTTTTTTTCCTCCAGAAAACACATGGGTTTTCGTGATAATGTGCGTCGAGTGTAATAAGTTGAACTTATTAAGTTTCGCAGATAATCGAGCAATGGATTGGACATTAATGCTTATCGGACAACAATAAGTCGGACGTTTTCGAGGTTATAATATGGGACTCGTTGTCATTATAGAGTATAGACAATATTGGACAAAACATAGTTCCCATATCGTCCGACGCTCTCGTACAGGGTCAATGGTCCATCTATCTTTCTCAAAAAATACCGATGCCCCGTATAGCCGTATAATAGGTGTGTCCTTTATCCATTATTTTATTATCTATGGAAATCCTTTGCTCTAGCTTATTAAAACCACTTAGAAAAATCGATATTTTCATAAATTGGATGTCTGGATGGTAAAATCCATCCACATAATGAAATTTAATGAAAATACGCGATGTGGACTTCTAATTTACGAAATGGACAAACACTTCGTATAATCAATTTACTAACAATCTTGACAATATCGTACGTATTAATAAATAAATAAAAAAAACATTTGTACACAAAGTAGTTTTTGAAATAGTATGATGGTTCGGGGGTTTTTTTTTTTATTTTATTCCCATTATTATTTGAACGAAAAAAAATCTAAAGGATAAAAATCCAATTCCAAAATATCCTGCGGTAATAAAAAAAAAACCAATTATTCAAATATATATCTACTGTAACAGTCACGTGTAAAGAATAATGTTTTTATAATTGATAATGTTTGACCCGTAACATATAATTATAATATGCACAGCAATATAATTATAGTAATTAATTGAAAAGAAAAATGCGCACATTTTTTCAATTTCGTATGCTCGAATTATACTGGATAGTTAATTGGGTCAATATTACGATCCTTGTCAATGAAATAAGTGCGCATCTTTGAAAAATGATGTGTTGTTATAGCTTATTAGTTATTACATGTGACATTAGTAATAAGTTATTACTAATAACCAATATTGGTGATCACGTTTGTTCGGTACACATTGTTTCTTTATGAATGAGAACGATCGATGTTTGCACATGGCGTATTTTCGTTAAATTTCATTACCCGAGTGATTTCATAACCTAGGTATCCAACCCGTGAAAATATCGATTTCACCGAATTTTTATACATGTATAAATTGTACGCGTACAACGGACGACCAAGTACACCTTTACGTAATCAATCGATAGTCGTCAGTTTTCAAAGCTGTGCTCCGTGTACTAGCAATAAAATGCACCGTTAATCGTTATTCGCTACGTTATAATGGAAAATCATTTTGTAAATAAATTACTATTGATGGTGTGTCGGGGTCGTGTTTCACAGATTACAGTTATTGATGATGTGTTTTAAAACTAAACGACTTTATTGCAAACAGCTTGCAGTGAAGTTGCCGGAGAATTTGTTTTCATTGTTGTCCAGATTAGCTGATTGTGTATTGAGTTAAACTAGTTTAATTACATTTTAATTATCTTTCAAAAGACATTATCACTGTTTGTAATACAGTTGTTCGAGTAAAATATATAAGTCGTTGATGTATCCGAGTAAGTTTTACATCTTGATTAGGTAACTTTTGTTTGCTTATGAAATGTTATTTTTTAACGCTCGTCACATCATCTCATGGTAACGATAAACTCAAAACGATATTAAATTGAAAAACAAATCTAAAAAAATGTCTATTACATCGATAGTGCGAACGGAGTTCAATAAAATAAAAATTATAACCTTAAACAAAAACGGAATAAAACGTACCCGCAAACAAGGAAATGAAAAAAAACCTTATTTAAAATGAAAAATTTATACATATTTATCAATTATAATAGTGTACCTACATAAAGAGTATGTGTAATAAGTAAGAATTAAAAAACGTGTTGACGTGTAAGATGACTAAAATGGTAATTTGCAGCGAGTGTCATAATTACTGCAGCGTAATGTTTACGGAGATTTTATACCTTTGAAACGCGCGGGTGTTATAAACTTATAATTATTCGGAGGAAACAAAAGAACTCGAGAGATTAAACATAAAATTGCGTATTATTATATTGAAACTGTCTGCTGTGTGAGAGTAATAAGTTTCGAATTGCATACGCGTACAGCTGATCCATGGTATAGAGTCGTGAGATGGCAAGTCTGCCGCGGGAAGTGGAAATACTGTCAAACACACTGCTCGTAAATTTTTCAAATTACTTGCAAAGATCCCTTTGTTTGCACGGGGACCCTCGGTAGGATTTCCGGTATCACAACCCTTCTCTGCGCCTCGTCTCTCGTCACTACTACCACCACTACCACCCCTACCGCCAGCACCGCTATCGCCACCACTATACCGTCAACGCCATCTCCTCGCCACCGTCATTCGCATCCCGCCATCACCATCCGTCCATTAGACCTCGGGAACGGACGCCGATCCCTCGGGACGTGTCCTTTTCTCCCGGGAGGAGTGGTGCACATGATATTTTCGGGGGATCGACGTTGGATTCAACTAGAGGCTTATTTTTATTTTTAAACCGAGCTCCATCGGAGGTAGCTCGTGGTATAATTTAATAATTTTTCTTCTAAAAACACGAATTATGCGAATAATATTATACGCAATATATGTTATGCGTGTATCGTTTCGACTGTGCGCGGCCGGCTTTAGTTTCACTCGCGGTCGAAAAAATTGTTATTACACTCTACTCGTGCGACTCAGCGGCGCTCGCAACGGACGCGCACGTCGACGACAGTGGAGCTATTATAGAGCTTCGAGATTCATTTTTTCTATTTCGCGTACAGACCTCTACAGAAGCGCGTATCGTACGGGAACACGGCTTTGACATGCACACTAGATGTTTTATTTATTTTTTTTTAACGGCGATAATTGATTTACGCGCGTGCTGTACGCGTGCTGCGGAAGAGGCCCCTGCAAACCACACCTGCAGTTTGCGGGAATCGTGCAGCAGGCAGCGGCGGCGGCAAGAGAGTTGCCCGGGAGTGAAGCGTGTGTAGCACGCGCGCGGGAGAGGGGAGCGGCCGCGTGCAGACGACGGGAGGGTTTAATTTAAATTTCATCCTGCCGCCACGCCGTAGTAACCGGTCGTATTACTACACCATGCGCGCGTGTACACTTGCACATATATATGTGTACAGATAGATCCATTCTCTTTGCGAGTAAAGAGGTACATACAGTGCAACGTCAGCGCGATCGCTAGAGTGCGTTTGTGTGTGTAGTAGTAGTGTGTGCGTGTGAGAGCATGAGTGAATGCGCGCGCGCGCTTCGCGGGGGGTGTAGCGCGTAGTGGTGGCTCCTCACAAAAGCCCGGGGATAATGATGAAAGGGGGTGCGGTGGTGCGCGTGGGGTTGTCGAACGGACGGTGGAGAGAGAACGAGAGAGAGAGAGAACAGCTTCTGTGTACACGTGCGCGCGCGACGGAAACGGAACGATTGCAGCGCGATGCGTGGGGTAGGTGTGGAGGACAAGAATCAGAAAGAGTGGGGGTGGGAGCAGGGATGGGGCGAGAAGGATAAAGGACGGGAGACGGCGAGGAGCGGGAGGGCTTTTGCAGCGGCGAATGTGCGTCCCGGGCAAAAGGGCTCCGGGATTCGAGCGAAAGTGTTTATGACAAGGGGGGAGGTTCGGGCGTGCTGTGCCGGCGGGGCGAAGAGGTTGAAACGGAAAATGGGGTTGCACCGAGCGCGCACACATTCACGCACACACACACACACACATACACACGAGCGCGCGCGCGCTGATCGATGGTGACCGGCGGGAGTGTAAGGGTGAGCGAAGGCCGGAGCTTGTGACGGAAGGGGAGGGTAGGAGGATGACTCAAAACACGGTCGAATGACTCATCGCGCACCGCGCGACCCCCACTGCCACTGATGCTATATTATTGTCGGTGGGCCGCACGTGGCAAAGAGTATTTTTTTTCTTTCCTTCCACACTCTCTCTTTTTAGGCGTTTTAACGGGGGGCGTCCCTCGCAAATATATATATATATATGTATACGCACAGTGTCGTGTACATGGTCGTGCGGGGTAAGAAGGGATACGCGCGTTTTTAATAGCGTGACGCGAAGGATGGCGGTGAGCGCGGACGACGAAATATAATAGTGTATATACGACGTAATATTATTATAATCATTATTACAATATCGAATCGACACGTTTCGGTGCGATTAAAATATGTACGTTTCGCGCGCGCGTCGCGTTGGCTCTGGTTACGCAAAGAAATGTGCGGGGGCCGAAATGATTACGAATTTTCTCGAAAGTACGCGAGCGGAGTATGCGATATGGATATATATGTATGGATAGACGCGAGTGGGTTCCGTTCGACGAGACGAACACTGCAGCAAGAGACGACGAGAAACACAAGAGACACAACTACGCGTTAGCGATTTCAGTGTTTTCGAAAAACTTCTGGACGCACATCTCGATGTAAATCGGCATGTCCTGGGACTTTTTGAAAAAAAAAATACGACGGACGGCGGCGCCGTTTTCCGGAGAACGTTCGCTGCACCGGTCGTCGCCGTTGAGTTGACGTCGCAGTACATGTCGGCGGCCACTTTGACGACAATTTGTTGCGTGTTATCCCACCGCCTACCGGCCACGAGTTGCTCGAAAGTGTGTGTATAAATGTGAAAAGAAAAAAAAAGAAAAAATTGGAAAAAAAAATCCGTAAAAGCTCGTCGCCGCCGCCACCGGTGAAATGTAACGCGCGAACGGGCGGCGGGGCGGGGGCGCGTCTTTCGTATTCCGCCGCCGTGGCCAATTAATAACGTCGTTGTGTTTTGAATGAAGTGCGCGGCGGAGGGTGACTAATTTCGCGCGGCGGCGTGCATTATGTGTACTTTGCGCGAGAAATCCAGACGAGTAAATGACAGCACGGCTTAATAATAATAATAATAATAATAATACAATATAATGCCTCTGCAATGTTTACGGCGCTATAGCTCTTATGTATTCATTCGCCCGTGCCGGAGCGCGGTAAGTACGAATTTAGTTATTAGTTCAACACCGTATACGTAAGGCAGGGTCCAGCGGGAGAGGGGTGATCTCGAAAAAAAAAAAAAACATTTCTACATTCGAATTCGGGACTTTTTAGACGTACCCGCCGCGGTTTAACAAAACAGACCGTGTTCAAAATGAATTACATTTAAAATCGATTGACGCAACTGAAATGTATATTTTTTAAACCGTGGTAGAAACCGCGTCACGCGTCATCTTAACGCCGCGCTATTTGAATTTTAAAAACCGCCCTCTCCGCAACCTTGGTCTGCATCCGTCCCGTACACATGTATACTAATTATTGCGATCGAACGATGTTGCAACAGCTTTTACCCGGGCATCTGATACTACGGTCTTATATGCGCTCGTGAAGTTATACACGAGCACTCGGGTCGTCGACATTTTGAAAGTTATCGCGCGATTACGATGTACCAAATTACGTGCACTCCACCGCTACGGTGAATTTGGCCGAACGCTCAGAGGCGAACCTAATTCTTTCCGCTCGGCAGAAGAAAACCTTTTGCACATAGACAGTAGACACGCGTTAGATACGTGTTTTATATTCGCGCGTTACACCGTTCTTGGCGTATGATGATGGCCTTACGTGTGATATTATGGGACCGTGCGTTCTCGGAGGTGCGTTTGGATTGTCGTTCTGTATCATGTAATTTGTTTCTACCACGAGAAAAGTTCGGCCGATGCATCTGTTCAAAATCTTAACCGAAATGCATCGAACGTGTATCTCTATAAATTGTCGCGGTCCCGGGGCCCTGGCCGGATAAAAAGTTAGGAAAAATAATCCGTATACATACGTGTATACGATTTGTATTACACGTATAAATCATACAATATGTTATGGGAACGATAAAAAAACTGCAGCGAATTTAATAACGTCAATACTTTTGGAATTAATTTCGTATAAGGGGGGGAGG
The DNA here is from genome assembly GCA_949715065.1 of Periphyllus acericola. Taxonomy (NCBI): domain Eukaryota; kingdom Metazoa; phylum Arthropoda; class Insecta; order Hemiptera; family Aphididae; genus Periphyllus; species Periphyllus acericola. The sequence goes on from OX454266.1 coordinate 4,196,507, forward strand.
TCTTTTATGTTTTTTATTGCAGCGCTTCGGGATTAACGTGATGCGTATTTGAATCAAGATTATTCGAACCAGGATTAAAAAAAAAATATTCATCCACTTTTGTTCCGTAGAATAGTTCAAATAACCATTAAACCGAAATCGTACATTATTTTATGCTGTACAAAGAGAGTAACATTATTTTGCATGGGCTATCTTTCTGCGTTTATACATATCATAATAATACAGAAAAACCGGAAAACCCTGAGCCCGGCAGTCAGTATTACCTATAGAGTATGGATATACAGGTACGACCAGTGGTGCACATCGGAAAAAAACGTAAAAGCTGTTGAATGTTCCGTGGAAACTGTATTATTCTACCTGTATATTTATGTAATATTTTATAACCAGGTTTTATGTAATTTGTAATTTTCTCTCACATCAACTCGTACAGCGCTGTGCTTTATAGATCGATGTCAATAGCATGCCTGAATAGGAATTTTTTCAGTTATCTAAATATTAGTTAACAAACACGTTATTGTGTTTAAAATGTTTTATTTGTTTGGTAAAAATATGTTTTCGCGCGTTTCATTTATCATATTTTAAACCAAATAATTTGTGTCACCAGTGAATTATGTAAATCACAAAATCAAAATTATATTTTATACGATTTAATATTCACTATTTTAGATTATGTTATATTATATGAAACGAAAAAGACCACTAAACCCTGTAGCGTTACAACACTAGAAATATTTAAGTTCGTACTCACAAGTCACAAGGAATTTAATTTTTACTCTTTGTAAAATTATAGAAATTTAAATGAAATTCGAATGAGTAAATTGATAAATAAACAAAGTACCATAAATCATTAAACACATTTAAACGTATATCGATTTTTTGAAACACTGAAAATTCTTATAGTTTTGAGTGTTAAAAGTTTTTTTTTTTTTTTGTAAAACGTTCTTATATATTTATAATCGAAAAAGAGAAATGACGTAACTTAGATGTAAATTAGAATATGTAAAAATTGACGCCGAAGAAAACATTTTCGAATAATTTTAAATAAAGAAGTAATTATAAATGTTGTTCAAGTTTTGAGTGCAAAGAAGATTTAAAATATGTACGAGTATATTATGTAAACACAGTTATATTTTCGCTTCTAAATTGTTTTTCATTTAAATTTGCTGATATTAAAAAACAAAATACTATTACACCATATTATGTAGAGCCTATATTAAATCTTATATCATTTTAACGAATTTAATTAAATTCTTATAATTGTGTATACATTAATTATTCATAACATTCGTTTTCCATAAAGGTACATTCTAATCGTACGGTTTTATCCTGATTTAGACGACTTTTTTCAGACAGGGAGAATCTCAATTACGAATTGCGTATGCCAGAAGCAGCGGTAGTCGAGCACCTGCGGGTTTTTTGAATTACGTTTTATTTTAATATAATTTTGCGAAATTAATTTTTCTTCAATTTCACTTCCCAGCGTGTACCGCAATAGAGAAAACGAAAATGTATTATACCTCAGTCCGCGTTCGTCGGTACGCAGACAGTGTAATCATTAATTTAATAATACGCGTAAATTATTCGCTCCGAAATTTAAACGGTAAGCATTTTTTTTTCACCCAATATCATCACGAAAAAATAATATCGCGCGTTATATAATATTGTAATAACGCTCGATGATAAATGCGTACATGCAACGCAGCACAAACGGAGGAATCAGCGTTGGCGTGCTTATGAGCGAAGGGGAGTTCCGAAAAAGTTTCGATAGCACTTGGGGTGGTAGCAGTGATTCGCAAACCTCAATAGTGTGTTCCATTGTTTTTTTTTTTCATGTCCGACCCGGTTGTTTTGGATCCCCTCGCACGGCAAAAGCGTAAAAAAAAAAATAAAATAAAAATATAAGAGACGAAGAGAGTGTAATATGCGGGGTATATGTACCTATTCACTCCACTGCTAATAATGAGAATAACACTACACCCTTATAATATAAAGACGAACATATGTATTGAAACTCAGTCGAATGAGAGTAAAACTTCAAATAATTCCTGTAGACGATCGGAAGTTTATAGCTCGTTAAAATACTCGGAGAGAGACGGTTTATAGCGAACAGTGTATGGTGATGCGTCGTCTCAATGTATATATTTACTATTCCTCTTTAAAAACTATGCGTATTTTCACCAAACTTTCAATCGGCTAAATCGAATAAATTTGCATCGAAAGAGAAATGTGACGGTTTATCAAAAAAAAAAGTTTCTTTCGTTTTTAACTTGTCAAAATGTATCTTTTTTTTTCTTCTAAAACTATTGATTGAATCTCACTTATTACCGATAAAATAGTGTGCTAACTACGCAATCCACAAATTATCGTTTAAATTAGTTTCAAAACAAAAGATCACACATCAAACACACGTTCAAAATGTCCAAAAATTAAATAAAAAAAAATCAACCAAATATTACTAAATCTTTGTTTGAAATGTTTGGTTTATTATTATTTTTAGAATTGCAAAACACTCAAGCCTTACTAAAAACCTCCAAACTCAGACACTTTTTTTTTAATATGATTTACTTGAATGTACCGGTTTCTTATTTCGTTTCATCCAGAACATCCGCTACTCCTAATATCAGGTTCTATATTCCACAAACCCAAGACGGAGCCTGTAAATAATAACTTCTGACCAATCGTATTTTTAAATGGTGTTAAATAACGACTACGCTATTTTATTTTATGTATCTTTTAATATTTATTGTTAAATGATTATATAAATAAATACAACTTGACCGAAAACATAACATTGCGTGCCTATAAAGATTGTTGCATGAATTTGATTCTAGGCCAAACCCTTGTTTGATTATACATATTATTTTATTGGGATTTGGCCAAGTAGCTATAACATAATTAGTAATTATTAAAAAAAACTGATAATTTTTAAAAGTATAAAAATAATTTTTCACTATTTTTTTATTTATATTTTTTTTTTTTTAATATTATTTATCACAGTAGTATAATATAGTGATATGCTTATTTTGTGGACCAACATTTCTGTTATGTTTTTACTTAGTGAGACTTTATGAATGTTATGTAATATACAAATATATATTATTATATTTCAGATACATTAGCGTAAAGATAAAATAAATAGTTGTGCAAAAGCATAGATAAATATTAAATTGACTTACCCAAATTGGCTTGGTATCACAGCCGAGTATCCAGCTCTTATGCTCGGAAAAGCAAACGCTGAAACACATACGACAAAATTGTCATTAATTATAATCGAAAGGGCTAATGATTTTATGTAGGTACAACGCACTGTGAAATATTACACTGCCCGCACCGTGCAGAGTATAAACAGCAAATAAACTATATATATATACATACGTATATATTATTATGTATTATATTATGCCAGAAAGGGAAACCTTATTTTATCAAATCCGTAGGTATATTCTCACGCGGAGGGATCGGTTACACACAAAAGGCTGAAGAGGTGTATGAAATTATAATAATGAGTAATGACTAATGATAACATAAAGCTTAAAACGTTTTGTTTGACAACATAAAAGTGTACCTTATTACGAAACGTGTTATTTTTATGATTTTTAATGAATATATTTTCGTATCAACTATACGAGTGCTTTTAGATTACGTTTATTTAATTTTTAATATATTTCTTTTGGTCTTAACGTTTGTACTGTTATTTAATCTTTTACGATGAAAAAATTATTAAAACTATTTCAATTCTAAATGTTGGATTGTCATTATATTACGGACAATTATAGGGAGGGGACATTATAAGCATATTTCTGACTATTGATTTTCCACACGGAACCCTTATTTTCGACTATTGATTCTTGCAAAAGTAATTTTTCGAATAGAAAACCACTGACTACAATGTGTAAAATATTTATTTAAATTTCCAATCAGTATCTCTGATTTTAATTGCACATGCAAATGCAATAGCTGAGACCTATCTTACTATTTCGAGAAGCAATAATTGTAATATTAGATGCTTAATTATTTATTAAAGAATTAGTGGACGCACACTTCTTATATAATACACTACGGCTGTACAGTAAATAGTAACTAAATAAAAATTAAAAAAACAACTATAAAAAATCACCTCTTGAAAATTTTTTTATTTTCTTAGATGTAGTCATGTAAAAATTCATATTAGACATTTTCGTTTTAAAATAACTAAACATTTTTACTGTCATACAAAACTAAAGAGTTTCCATGAGTTATGATTGAAATAATTAATTTTATAATTTCGTTTGAAGTTTAAAATATAATTAGTTTCGTAAATGTTGACGTTTACCACAACTATCGATGCTAAAAATATAACATGTGAAATAATTTATAGCTAAAACAAAAAAACAGTTTTATGCAATAAAAATTAACAATTATTACTACATTTTGACGGTCGAAAAATATTTTTATCCTAAGTTTTAGAATTATGCAATCGTTTAGAGGTCCATGTTCTAATGTAGGGAATACCTATGTGCGCGGCGGGACTGAGCTACCTACTTTGAATGGCTTCTTTCGTGATTTTATTAAGCTTGGACTAGGGTTTAAAAACCGTTTCGTTTATTCGTGGTATATTCTCGTACATTCGAGTACCCACTACCGAACGAGGTTTTTCAATCAATTTTCAAATTGTAACATTGAACTTTCACTGTTATATGTATAGTGAAAAAATGTTCAATGTTGTTCATCTAAATTGTTTACTCATTCAATAGATGTATACGCAGTTGCGATTCCCGGCTTATTCGGTGTATGGAACGAGATGCAAAATCGGTAAAAAGTTGGTAAAATGAACGTTTAATTATGCACGCTATAACATTTTCGATTAAAATGAATAATGTGATTGCACGATATTTCGAGTGGCAAACGAAAGGTGATGGTATTATTATTATCATCGACGAAATGGTCGCCGAAAAATATGACGGTCTCGCGACGCGTACGACATTGGTATGGAAAGGACGGAAAATCTGACTGAATCACGAGCACATGTGTTTAGTCGAGTGTATTTGGCAGCAACGTTCGGTGTGACCTGTTGGGAAGTTAGTGGTAGGTATGTGCTGTACGAACGCCGCCAGCCACCGCAGTGTAATAATAAAGTCTAGTGCTGTTGACAAAAAGAAACGAAAAAAAAAAAAAACGTTGCCGGCTGTCGTAAAAATAGCCAAAACCCGTTGCCAAGCACTTGGGGCCGCTGGAGGAATGGCGCGGTGGTATTTCTAGGGATATGAAAATCCGAGTATAGTTCTACGCCGCGGACGTCGTTTGTTCGACGGGGGGGGGGGGGGGGGGCGACAAAAAAATATCGTTTATTGAAAACGGTCCAAATGCACGGCGATGGTAATAACTGTAACGCACATTGTTCGCGGCGCAGTCACCGATAGACGTAACCTCTAAGACGGCAACGTTTATAAATATGCATGCAGGTACGCGCGAAGGAGCAGCACGAGTGCAGTTGACATCACGTTTTTAAGCTTCGAATAAGTAGGGCAGCCGATGGGTTTTCGGTTTTACACAACAAATAGCGACGGACCGACCGGCTTTATAATATTATGCGCGCAGTGCGTACAATAATATTTGCTGCAACGGCGGCAAACCGATACGTGGTTCGGTTTTCATTTATTAATAGCGAAGGCCAAGGAGACAAACGTACGCGCAGACGTACATGTGCTAAACACTCTCGTTCAAACAAATGCATAGGCCATTTAGAGAGGTACCGCACTCGCGCACGCTGTATTGTACGCACGCACAACGACCATTATTATAATATGTCATTATAATATTGTGTACTGCGGAGCTGCGAACCCGCGTAATATAATACGATTTTGTAATAATTGTATTTCGTTATGTAAATTTCATAAGGGCACGGGAAAACGGTACGCGCGCGTCGGCATTAGGTATATAATATTACTGCACATTTGCACGTGCAACATGGAAAATATTCAAACATCCATTTTTCGCCTCAATTCGACCACATCGACTATTGCGTAACATCGTGTATTCGTTTCGCTGGATCTTTGCGTGTCAGCTTAGATGTTTACGTGTATCATAGACGCGTTTAATATTTATTCAACTCGTAAAAGAGAATATTTTTAACATTTATTTTCTGCTGCGGAGCGGAGAGAGAAAAAAAAATCTTCAAACGTTTTATGATCGGACGTACGTACGTATGTTGGCCGCGCACAGATAAACGCCAGGTTTAAATATAGACGTCTTTTTTACTGCGTGGAAGTGTATAAGGTAGGTGTCAGTTGTCACATGGCGCAGGCCAATGTTTCTTATACGGAACGTTTCTTGAAATAAACTAGGTCCAAAATAAATTGGACACCGCTCAAGTGGCTCAGGTGAACCGTCCCGAGTCGCCTCTGTTAGACACACGAATCTGCAGGAAATCTAATGAAATGTGTCTGGTCGTTGGGACGTTTAAACGAACGCGTGGAGTTGAGCGGCGAAAAGTACATTATTTTGTGCTGCGTGCAAACGTAATCGGTCGTCAAATAACAATTATTGCGTGGAATTAACAAAAATAAAATCTACGGATTAGCGTGGATTTCCATCAACGACAATAATCGTTATTTACAAACGTGGTGCGCCAACGGCCAACAGCAATTACATTATGGTCTAATGCGATGATTAAGTTCAAACGCGATAAAACCACGCAGATCGTAAAACAGATATAATAATATTAAGACTATACCTATGTTATAGATTTTTTCTTTTTTTTTTTAGTGGAAATAAAAATATTTAGCGGGCCTTTTGAGAAGTTAAAACGTCTCTTGAATGTTATACATTCGAAAGTATACATAGGTAATTTAAAAGGTTATAATATAATAAAACATTACGGGTAATACTTTTTACGATTTTTATTGAACACAATTATTTTCAATTATCACGAACGATGTTATTAATCAAACAATTATAGATATAGTTGCTTAATTTTCCTAGTTTTTTTTTTCTCTGCAGTTGACCTTTAATTACATTTGACTTCACGTATTATATAATACTGATATATACTTATAACGTTCGCGTGGTATATTATTTGCTGTTGACTGTGTTGTACTGATAGTGAGTATAAAAATAATAATCTATAGTGTTTTTTAATATTATTTATCTACATCATGGCACAGTTCTAGATTTTATCAAACACTTGCACACCGTCCAGTATTTCGGTTTTTATTCGTTGTTTATTTTTCGTTTAAATAATTAAATTAAGCCGTTTCCGTACACTAAAATAGTTTACCACATTCTTTCTGAGAATAAGTAGCATGGAAATCGTTCGAAACGGATTTAACAACGCGCTCGACGATAATATTAAAAATTGTTTGTAGTAATTTCGATGTAAGATTTTTAATCGCATGGACCGTAAATTAACTATTTGTGATAAGTTTATAAAGTTGCGAAAGAATTTAAAAAACGCCAGAGTATTGATTTGCACTTCAACGTAGGTATTTCAATCCCGCCCTCGACGGTTTATAGTTTATTGGATTATAGTTGTTTTACATTGATTTTATTTTTTTCATCGACGATTATAAACACGATCAACTTAAAACGCGTATACTACGCACTACGTCACGTGTCCCTTACTTTGAAACAACGACGCTGCGAGTGAAATTAATACTGTTATCGTTTTGCGATCAATTAAACGGACGCGTGGCAATCGTTATCCTTACGGTTGATAAGACGTCGCGTTTATAAATATTATGCAAATTCGAATAGTGAGCCGCCATAAGAGCCATAAGCGCTATATCTGCGTCATATGTTTCAACGTCACGTACGCACGGTATATTATTAAATACGGACAGGGACGGCGCGCGTGCTATCCCGTACGGCTTAATGATATTTACTGTTTGGCAGTTGACTTCATTCGCCGAGTGTTCTGCACTGCCGTGACAACGCGCACCGTAAGTAATACAAATGAAGAATAACACTACACGTATATTATTGTATTACGTATGCAAGCTTAAAGGGCTGGGCGCGGGCTGCGGATGCGAACGTGTGATGTACGGCCGAGGATGAAGTATGATATTACGCCGAGTGACTGCGAGGAGACAAGAGGAGAACAAAACGGTATGGAGGGGCTCGTTTAAAATGCACGCGGGTTAAGGTAAAACGGAATAAGAGATGATATTATTGTATTGTAACATCATCTCGCGCAAACGTTTTAATCGTTTGGTGTCAAAAGCACGATTATTCATTTGCGCGTTTAGTACGCGTCGGGGGGGGGGGGCTGTGGCATTATCGCGTTGATTAATATTTACATTAAATCTGCGATATACAGCCGACAGCCGATTTTCATGTGTTGCGATATTTTCGTTGTCTTACGATGAGACGATCAGATCGACGAAATCACCGGACAGAATTCCGAATAAATTTAAAACGGAGTACCACCAAGGTACGCTTTGGTTCTTTTGACCAACTTTCCAACTATTGGGATCGCTCAATAGATAAACGATGCGTACGCACTGTCTTTAATTTATTCAAGGCGAATAAGAGGTGCAAACTGATCATTCAACGCATACAATATTAATGATGATTATCAGTAGTGAATGAACGTATAGTATTGTCGTTATTTTCAAAACTATTAATATCTCATAGATACTCCACAACTAATGATTTTTTCATATTCATATGACCGTTTAAACACTATTATAATATTGTGTCTATAAACAGTATACACCGTTTTATTTCTGATCGAAAAAAAAAAAATCGAATTTTCAAACGCAATAAATAAAAATAATACCTACGTACGGGAAAGTGTTTGAAAACTACTTGATTGACAGATATAAGCGATGATATATAAATATATTTCATAAAAGTGTCTACGTACATGGTTACTATTAGTATTCTAAAAGCGGAACGCGCTCGTTTCTATACACCCGAATTTCGTTTGGCATAATAAATCACAATCGGTATTTGCTGGTAAGCATATCCAACAGGTTTTCCTTTAAATTGTTTTCAACCCGTGTACAATGTAGTTCTGTATCGCGTTATTCACCGCAAAGTCGAATAACGTCACAGAGATGGTTTTGAAGTTCTTATAAGATCTGGCGTGGGAGGGTGGGGGGCGGGTACCTATACGTATTGTCGAATGGAATAATAATAAAAATATGATGTTAACGGTAACAGTTAACAGTTGCCATCGGAACATTTCGTTTGCCAGCCACTTGTGGTATAGACCTCTGCGTGGCCCTACGTGCAGTACGCATAGATACGTGGAAATGTAAAACACGCACGTTTAATCTATTTGAGCCTTTTATATTATTTCGATGCCATAATATTATCAATGTGCACGGGGAAAAAGTACGACCGATGCAGTTAGAATAAACATTGACGTTTTATTGGTAGCGAAAAAAACAACAACAACAAAAAAATAAAAACGGGGATTAAGGGAAATTTATTTTACTTGTTATATACATTTAGCGTGCTCGGCGTGTTTCCCGAGGTTTTGTGTCCAAATGTGTTTGTCGTTACCGTAGTAACCGCGGTGGTGCGGCGAGTCGGAGACCATGAACGCCGCCACCGCCGCCGACGGGGAAAGCACGGGACGCGGGTGTGCGTTTGCGGGCCGGGGGACGGGTAGGGGAGGTTTAGGGGGTGTTTGACTGGCGAGCGGCGAGTAGCGGGAAGGGAGCCGTCCATTTTATCGGTCTGGCCGCACACGGGTGTTTACGGTCGAAACGAGACTGCATTTTTAAAACCCCCCGGGTGATTATTAAACGAAAACCTACCCCCTCTACCACCCCCAACCGGTGGATCAGGAATTAATTTGAGTGTGTGCGCTTGCGTGCGTGCGTTCGGGGGTGAGGGGGGGGGAATGTAAACGTTGGTCCCGGCTAGCTACGGCGCAAAAATATCTCTGTGACATCGAAACGAAGCGACTTTTCGCGAATAGCAATACGCCTAGTTGTGTTACGTTTATAACCAATGTATGATACGTTTACCCTTTGTGTTAGGACTTTGGACAGTAAGTAAACCATGTATGGTATACACGGTTAATGGTTATGATGTGCAGGTATATTGGTTTTCGTATACGCGAGCTTGAATTGATTTTTTTAAATTTTTATCGGTGCGATAAACCTTTCGACAACATATTACAATGGCCACTGTACAGCGATATCAGTACTCCTCTCTGTTATCAGTATTGTATTTGACAGTCGTTTTGATTCATCTCGTCCACTCCGTCAGGCATTAATATGTACATATTATTATATTAATATAATGCGTTTCAAGTTCAAGCGACCATTTTAATAACATTAACAGTCAAATAATATGTCAAACACGAACTGGAAATTAATCCTTCGGGGTCTATTAACTAATTAATGTATGCGTAGTGTGTTATACATATTGTGTACAGCGTGACACAATATTTCGATCAATACAAAAGATGGTACCATTAGATTGTTGTCCTGTAAAATTGTTCTTTACGTCTAGTTTAGAATGTTACGAAACCAGTTCTCTAATCATAAGGACTATAATAATTATTTATTGATAAAACGGTTCATCCACGGATCAATACACGGATCAGTTTTTCTAATGTATTTAACAAGGGCGTGTAGTATAAACAAAACGTAAACACCCATTTATGTTACCAACATTTATCCAGTCACAATACGCTGTACAACGTTTTTACAATGTTATCAATACTTATGCGGTACACACAACGACTGTAACATATTTTATTGACGGACTATATAAATAAAACACGACATTTACGCAATAATTTGTGTTTAAACGGATAGTTTTAAGACGGTTGAACTGTGTACGGATATTATTAAAAACACGTATACTCGAGTAGACACTGAACGCATGTGCATGACTCAGTTTAAGTTTCGAAGAGAAAGAGCGGCTATAATGAAATCAAGTTATAAACATAAAATAAAAAGTTTTCCGTTCGGTTGTTTTTTTGACGGAACTTATCGTTGTTATTTTTAATGTAAACTACGAGTATATTATAATACAAGGAAATCGATAAAGTTCAAACAATGACGAGAGAGAGAAAAAAAAAATGTTCATCTTAATTATTGTCTCGAGGAAATGCATCTAGAGTTTTATTAACTAGTTTGGAATTAGCTTGCTACACGTGTCGGCGGATATTATTATTAAGATCTAATAACTGATTTCTACTTTTCGAGATGCGCGAACGTTTAACGGGGTGAATTGAATTTTGTATTGCGTATAAAAACGTTTTTGTCAAACAAATGAAAATCTACGATGCACACGTATACTTAAACAAACATTACGTTTTAAGAAATAAAGTTGAACACTGCACATGCTGTACGTTCTACGTGTGTATACGACACCCGTATCACATAGTGATGTTTAAACTATCAGCGTTCATTGCCCTTAGCAAATGCAGTGTGTGCGTGCGTGTGCGCGTGTGTGTGTACAGGGTATACATTTAGATTCATTAAATATATTATACATACGAGTGTATACGTATGAATGGACGAATGAACGAACGCAAACATAGATGTCGCCGCGGACTGTTAAAAAAAAGAGAAGAAAAAAACTGAAAAAAAACTGCACGGCTAATCCGGTTTAGGGTGAAACGGAAAAGGATATAACATGCGTATTGGCCCCGTGCGCGTTTAAATATAATATGGACGCGTGTACGTACGGACGGGACGTGCAACTGTGAATGATTATTATTACGTACAGAAATAAAACTCGGGGTTAGTGTTCCCTCCGTTCTAATTTGGCACGGCCCGTGAGCACCAGGGGCAGTTGGTCTCGTGTCAATGACCCCCCGAGAGTGTTCACCCAACAGTTATTCGGATGTGTAGGTACCCCTCCCGACCCAATATACCACACTGCTGTTTGCCGCACACTGTATACACAAGCACGCACACGCACGCGCACGCACGCACGCACGAGACCAACAGGATAACCATATGTTATTACGGCGGGGTCCCTCCAGCCGTCGCCGGCCAGCAAGCCGTAAACAGTTTTTTTTTTTTTTTTTTTCACTTTTCATTTTCGAAAAGGTGAAAAAAATATGTCGTACACGGTGTATGTGTGTATAAATAATCTAATACCGTTGCAAGTATGTGCGCGCGTGCATTATTAGTATACGCGCTACGTCGCGCAGTCGAGTGAAAAATGCAAGCGCATAACGTACAAATTATATTATACGTATTATCATTATGATCAGGGTTGCAATGGCTTTCGACGAAACGTACTCGACAACCGTATTTTGCGCGGTACACGTTTAAACCGTCGCGAAACGCATAAACAGCTCGAGTCTGACTTTTGCAGAATACCGTTTGTAAACGATAAAACTTTACAACTTGATCTTGCGCGCGTACATTTAAAGTAGTGAATAAATAAAAAAAAAAAAAAAGACAATTATTGATTCGTTATTAGCTTTCAGTGCACGCGTCTTAAGTGGCAAGTCTTAACCGTACGATATTATACAGTTTATAATTACTCAGAATTGAGTAATGTCTATATGCAACGGACTTTAATGAGTGTTATTAGTGTTAAAAGTCAATGGATAATTGATATTTATCAAAGAAACGACGAGCGAGCGAATTGTTCTGAACGAGAAATACACGTTTTATTCTGCCCGCAAATTATGTATACGTAGACACAACTTTCCTCGGTATAATATCATATTGTATCAACTGCAGCGGTGCGATAGTAAAATAGTTTATATTATTACACTCGTACAAAAGTATATTTTTGTACGTTTACACAATCGACGCGGTCGGCCGAATATTGGATACACTTAGCGGCCGGTCGGCGGGGATATAGTATATATACTTGTATGATGTACAAAGAAAACGCCGATCGTAGGGCCCGCCGACAAAAGGAATAATGCGCTAACGGACTGTGTATTGTAAAAAGGATTTTTTCCCGTTTACGTGTTATACTTTTCAGATTTACGAGACCCCGTACACAGTCGAGTTATCACGCCACCGGGAATTTATATGTAAAACAATATCTCATCCCGTCGTATAGGTAGGTATTTTATTATACATATATATAGGGCGGATATCTATTACGCGGTGAAAAGTTTTACGATACTCTGGCCGAAACTCGTTTTCCATTTTAAAACTTTTGTTTTCAAGTTTTTTCGTTTTCAATTTTATACGGTGCGGTCTCCCGGGTTCATTGATAATAACAATAACAACACTATAATGATGATGATAATAATAATAATGACGCTCCTCGAGCAAACACGAGCAAACCCCTTGCCATAAGTACAGCCGGCTATTATAATATTATAATACGATGTTGAGCATGATGAATCGATCGGCGAAAGAAATCCGAAAACCGCATAGAAAATAACGCATGCGTGTAATATATTCTTGACCTCGGCAGGCCAAAGCGAACAAATTTCATCGAATCTTCCTGCGCGACGAGAGTTCGTCAAACGACGACACGGAATTCACAACTAGTGGCGAAAATTATTTTTCGTCAAACGAGAAGAAACTCATCGTTCCGCACAAGCCGCACGCGATGTGATAGCTTGTAAGACGCACGGACCGAGTGTTTGACTTTGTTGTATCCGAACAATTACCGCAAGACCATACGCATTGTAACACACGTGCGCGAGAGGGGGTAGGGGGTTCAACCCTCCCCCCATGACCGAAAAATCGTGTTTTTCATTTTTGATCTATTATATGTAATAATGCATAACATAATAAAATCAAGATTTGGCCGAGGCCGTTAAGTTAGTAGATGGAGCAAAACACGGACTTCAGCAAAGAAGACAATATTCTACAGATAACTTCAATAATATTTTTGACTGTAGAAGACATTTGTAAGAAGTACATGTGACTAAACCGAGACTTGCCTCACGTCAAACTGACCGTTCTAACATTATAACTGACTCCGTAGCTGATGTATCTATTTAAAACAGTTTTTTTTCAAAACCCCCCCATTATGAAATCCTGCGCACGGGCCTGACGTGCGCGCCCGGAGAGAACAATAGCTGTTATCACGCGTTCCGCCGAGTGTAATTATTATCTCGTCGCTGTGTACCATTTTGAGTAGCTGCAGCGGTACACGTGATGCACAACGACGTATTGGCTCCGCGTAAATAACAATATTATCCATCGCACGTAATATAATATAATATTATACCAACCGGGGTCGGTTGCACTTACTCAGCCGCTGATTATGATCATATCATCTCATTATGCATTCGCAACGCGTGCACGCGATTTATGCGCTTTTCTCTCTCTCTCTCTCTCTCTCTTTTTTCCTCATCCTCCGGCCGTCGGAACGAAATATTACGTCCGATCATCGTCGACGTTGCGTGTGTACACCGTTTTCAATATTAATTTTCGGCAGTCGTCGGGGTGGGAAAGCTGCAGCCGTTTGACGAAGCACGTTTTCAAAGTCATTAAAACACACGCGATGCGCGAACGATACATCATACCTATATACCTACGAATAATAAATAGTAACGATACACTATACCCCCACCCCTACCCCCGTACCGCGCACAAACGCTATTTACGAATACATCCGTTTTCAGGGTTTAAATTTCGCGTTTATGTATATTATACAGTTTTAAACGGCCGCGGTGCAGCTGATGATAAACCATCCACCACGCGCGTGGTCCGCGGGTAATAATAACACATCATGATCTTACCTGGCTGTAAATTTCCGCGAGGTTTTGCTCCCAGTATAGCCAAGTTCACGTTGGCTTTCCGCCCGTCGATGATCGGGTTCGGTTCTTTGCACGCCCTCTCGGCCGCAGGTCTATCGCCCATAATTACCTACGGAAACCAAAGACATCGTACATATTAATCTATATGACTACTTATTATTACTATCATCATCATCATCGTCGTCGTCATATATAGTTATTGTAGCCGTCACCATCATCATCATGCTAGTCGACGTCGTTATTAATATTATTTGGCGAGCACGAGGCGAATCTAGTCAAAGGGACTTTTCCGGGTGCCCGCCGCTACCCTGCGCGCCTCGTTCAGCGCCCGGTGGGCGAGCGGTGAAACGGCGGTCGATGACGGGTTAGCAGGGTGTGCGGTGGGTAAAGTGCGAAGGGTAAAATTGAATTACGTGTCGAGAGCAAAGGCAGCAAGAGCAAGAATATAATAATAATAAAATATATATATATATATCGTATATAGTACAACGGAATCCGAGGGTGGTTGTGCAGCAGCAGTGTGCCTGGCGCGCGCGTGAAACTCCGCGCGAGACAAAAGTATATACGATAAAGGGGCACTTGTGTGTGCACGACGAGAGGGTGGGACTTTAGTAATATACACACACACATGTATATATATATATTGTACAGACACGCGTTTTCGAATTTCTTGTTGGGTATGTATATACGTGCGTGCTCTTTGTCGCGAAACCCAAAAAACATGTAAGAGAATATGATATGTACAAGGACCGCATGCATAGGACTTACGCGTTGACATTTCACACCCACTTGGTTATAACTTTTAAAATCGTTTTTGCCGATCTTTATTGTGCAGATAATATACCGTATGCTCGAGCACGTTACCGGACTGGTTTTTTCAAGTCGTTTTTCAACTCGACACGTCCTCGTGTACGTGCCTCGGACCGTTTGGCCGGCGAGAATAAGAAGTGATGGAAACAAATGTTTTGCCGCAATTATATCGTACGCCGGAAAAACGATTTGTCCGCACAGGCGAAGAATTTCGGCGGGGAAAGGAAAAGGAAACGAATCACGTAAGACCCGAGTGTAGCGGCTCTTGGTGTGTACATTGATAGGTGCGGCGCGCGCGTACGACGCCGATATTTATTGCCTTTAATTGAATTCACACGGTTTTTACGTATACCTGGCTTGGTGCCCTGCATCGTTAATTATTTCGCCGTGGCTGTTAAAACGTTTACGCCGGAGAAGTCGTCACGCGGCCTTATTCCGCCCGGGCCGGGAAAGTTTAAAAAGAAAAAGTAGTTGAAAACAACAAAAGCACCTAACTGGCCGCGATTTTCGGCACGGGCCGCAGTGCTGATTTCGATCGAATTCAGTTGTGCGCGGGCGAAAAATATTTCAAAAAACCGAATCGAACGTATAATAGCTGCCCCCTCCCGACCGCCGTCGGATTCGTTAAGTTGTTTCAACGAAATTATTTAAACACTCGCGGAAAATAATGGGTCTTGTTAGACTTGTTCTCTTTTTTTTTTTTCATTTATATTTGATTTTTATCGCGAGAACAAACAAATAATATCTTTTGTCCTGCACCGAGAGTGTTTTCAGTTTCAACACTGTTCGTATTGCTATGCGGATAAATGAAAAGCGAAAACGTTTTCAATTCTCTTTTCATACACGCGCGCGCGCGCCTGGCGTCACTCGTGTTTCGTTTATTTATTTTTTTTCTTCCCCCTTCAGCGCAGCTATTCCGTTTGTTAGTTTGAAACTTTTTAAACGCGCGCAAGTGGTTTCAAACGTTTATGCGGAGGTATTATGTACATACATTGCATACGTACAGGCTATACGCGACTCGAGGACGGACCGTGGACATTACTTGTGCTGCAAGCATAGTGCAAGCGAGCTCGTGAACACAGTATATGTATAAATAAAAATAATCGTTTCCATTACGATGCTAATAAGCCGTGGTAATAATGGCAATAGTGCGTACGGCGGCCGGGTGGAAAATATTGGGACCCAATTTATTTGAAGTATTCGAATTATTTTTTTTCCCTGTTCACTCGAGTGCGTACTATACGTCGGAAACAAACGGAAAAAAGCGTCGTCGTAGGGGTGAGCACAAGGGAAGAATAAAAACAAACGCTACGTCGGTCTTGGTTTGTACACGAAACGATTGCCTGCCCGCGGTTTTCACTACGTGTATTAGAATATCGTCCCGGTCATTGCGTACAACGTAAAAAACTGTACACGGATGAACACGCGAAAACCGGGATGTCTACATTACGGTAAAGTGCAGCCGGACCGGAGCGGCAGCATTTCGATATTACGTCACCGTCTTATGACCGCGTGAAAAACGGCAAACGGTTTTCCGAAAACACGAGTGCCAAGGTCTTCGGTGCGCGTATATACGTGCGCGCACATTGTCTTTGGTTCGGCTCGAAAATGCCTCACGAACACTACGACAGTTACAAACAACTAGGCGAGATGATTACAATATTATTAGGTGAACACACGCTGCGCATAACTACGTCGAGCATAAAATAATGAAACACCCAAGTCGAGGGTTTTGACGGCGGGCGTGTGGCACATAGTATATAATAAAACGCGGTTTACGACTAATTGCTATCGTTATCGTTTGACACGTCGCGCCGATGTGTTGCTCTTCGACCTTTCGGACGATGACGCCTCCCCCCCCCCCGCGCGGTCCAGTTTCCGATTTCGAGTGGTCCGTCGCGTTATTATCGAGACGGATGTCCGTGAACATCATATTTTATATCGACGATTTGTATTCCGCGATAATAACGCTGCGAGGAAAGCCGTCCAGAGCCGAAGCCCACTAATTTGTTCGTAAAACACGAGTCGAACAACAAGCGAGCTAATTAAAACTGGGCCGGACCGAGCGAGTACGGTTTTTTCGGTTTTGTATTATTTTTTTTTCCCCGACGCGACGTCGACGACGCACAACTGCGCAACAATCCTTACCGCCGTCGTCAACACCGGCTTTTGCCGGTAACCTCTTCGGTCGCGTACATCAACACACGCGCACACACTCACGCACACGCACACGCACACACACACACCCCGAACATCTGTCGAACAAACACAAACACAGACGTACTACACTGACGCACCACAGCTATGGCAGCCGCCGAGTACGGAAAATTATTACAGTGTTCTATAGGACACTACATAGCGATGACGATAATAATAATAATAATAATAATTTGCCGTACGTACGGAACGAAATAAGTAACAAATACGATATGATCTATACGTTCCACTGCACACTTCAGCGGTGCGTGGTCGAAAAATAACGATTCAATCGCGTTATACTCACGAATCCGTAGCCCCGGCTCTTGCCGGACTGCCTGTCCGTGATGACCACGGCCTCTTCGATGTCGCCGTACACGGCGAAGTGGTCCCTGAGCGACTTGTCGGTGGTGTGATACGGTAGACCGCCGACGAACAGTTTGGTCCACGTGGTGTCCTTTTGCTGGCCGCCGCCGCCGCTGCCGCCACCGCTGCCGGTGCCGGGCACCGCGGTCAGGCTGGCCAGGCTGCCGACCAGACCCTCGGCCGTGCCCAACAGACTGGTCTCCGGATTGGTCATGGCACCGGACATCAACATGACGACGATGGTACGTTATACGGTACTACGGTAATACGGTACGGATGTGACGAGACGCACGTCGTCGCACGGTATATATTGGCGAGAACGTGGAAAACGAACAGTAAAACAAAACGAATTGGACGGCGATAATAATGCGTTGGATATTATTTTCGTCGAGGAAACAGGCCGGACGTAACAGATATATATATAATATATATATATATATATGATAAAAAATTAATAATAAAAAAAAGAAAAAAAACGAATGAAAAACAACAAACAAACAAACTAGCACCCAAACATTTTCGCGAAAGCGCGAAGTGCGTGTGTGTGTGTGTTAGAGAGAGTGGCGCGTGTGTGTATGTGCTCGAGTGAGAGTGAACGTGTGTGTGTGTGTTATTGTTTTTCTCGACTTCTGCGGAGGAGCGCGCACCGTACGTGAACTACACCGTGTGTACAGAAGGGATCCCGGTAACGTCACTGACTGGTGGGTCCGCGTCCAACTACGCTCTGGCGGGGCCGTCTAAATTTAGTTCGCGTACGAGGCCTCGTTCGGTTCCCCTCGGCGTGTGCAGCTGTTCCGGCGGCGGCGGCTCCTCCTCGCGTCGCCGTCCACCACCCTCCTCCCACCGCGGTTGAACGCCCGACCGCCCTCCCCTCCCCACCACCCCCGGCATAATACGATGTCGCCGCCACCGCGTATTGTGTGCGTGCTCGCGCGTACGCGTACGGTATAATGTGATATTGCGCGCGGCGAGTCGCGGCCGCCGCCACCGGGAGCGCTGGCCGCGCGGACGGGCCGCGAACGGGGTAGGCGTCGGTCGGCGGGAGGGCGGGAAGCCCCCCGGGAGAGCGGGGCCGTGTGCGCGTGTCTGCCAATGTGTTTCGCGCGCGCGTGTGTCGGCTCGCGCCCGCGCACACGCTCGCCCGCGTAGACCTTACCCCCTCGACGACCACGACCACACGACCGCGACCACGGCGACGACGACCACGACCACGACGACGACGACATAACAATATTATTTCGAAGACGAGACCGTCTCGGCGAGCGCAAACGTTTAGATTAATGTTTCGCGTATATCCCTTTCGGCCGTCGGTCATCGCCGCGCGTCCGCCCCCGTAAACCCTGCCGTAACCGTATTAACCCTCTCACCCCAACTCATGCTTACTCTCTCTCACCCCTTTTAGTACTGGTAGTAATAATAATAATAATAACGTTTGATCGGCACGCGGATATGCATCGATAAATAAATAATTAGATTTCGTGTTCACGTGCCACCCCCACCGTACCCGACGGCCGGTTCCCCTCGATTCGTTCAATCGGTATACGCGCGGTGTAACGTTAATCGACACACACATCAAACGCGCGCGTTCAGGCAATGTCTCGTCGTGCATTAGAAATTATAATATTATGCGCTCGACGTAGGGTATTACAATAAGTCGCGGGAAACCGGAACTGCCCACCGGTTTTCGACCGCGGTGTCCTGGAAACATTTTCACTACGCCCTTATGCGTGCCGAATCGGGGATGGACTTAAAAACTGTTTGATCAACTGCAGTCGACGGTTAAAAATATTTTGTTCATATTACGAACAGTAAACAAAGCGATTTTGTCAAATCTAGATGTTCGATCGGTTGGAAAGGAACAACCTACCGTAGCGCCCGGGTAGTTTAGTTCTTTTGTATGATCGGAGAGATAAGAAATTAATAAAAAATGCAATACGAAGTGTGGACTGATCCGCTGTACGGTATTTGATAAGTGATCGTTCTCGGTTTCAAATGTATGATCGATGTCGATCACGCGCGGATCCGATGCAATATGGCAACTTAATGGTAAAGCACGTGCGGTTCGATCGATTTATCGAAATATATCGGTTACAGGCACGATTGGGGAGCAACAACGTCGTGCGATTTGGAATTTTTGCGTGTACTGCAGGTATTACGCACCGGACACGCGTTAATCATTGCGCTGCATGCGGACGAGAGCGCGCGGAAAGTATCAAGTCGTCGCGTGAACGTGCAGGATTTCGCGATTTTCGCCGATTTTCCGACGGACCTGCAGCATATAATACGTTTCCCGTTTGCCCGAATTATTGTTATTATCATTGTATTATTGCTGCGAGCGCGTATAATAATATCAGCTGTGTACGATCTCCATAGCCGGCCATGGCATCGGTGTAACGATAATAATTATTAAAATTATTATATTATTTCCCCGAGCAACGGTGAGCGAACGAGTGAGCCCGGTGTTGCGGTGTGGACGACGACGGGTGAGCGCGCGAAACAATTGGGTTTTCATATTATACGAGTACTCGTATATGTAAGCCGTAAGGTATACATACATTTGTCAACGGCAATTTGATTAATACATTTCAACCGCGATACGTACACACGTATAATGTACATGTATAATACGCGCATACGAATGCCGATTTAAATTTCCATATTTATGCGTGTGTACACCAACAACCTATTTAAATGCGTTCCGTTCCATCATCGTCAATTTCGTTCGAATGTACGCGCGCGCGTATTAACGGCTCGAACGGGTTTTTATTTCATTTTCTGGTGTTGAGGCGAGTTTTCCGTTTTTCAAAATATTCATATTTTATTTATATTACGTCGACGAGAGATCGTCTCGTTCTTATAATAATGTCTATATGCACGCGATGATGTCCTCGTACATTCGATAGGATTTATAAAACGCTTTTCGTCGTCCATCTCTGGCAATAGGCACCTATTAAATCTGAAGAGTGAAGTGAACTGCACTTGAGACCTCTTACCGCATCATGTCTACAACAATCGAATCCGTTCGTTTTGGTCAGCTAATAATGTACAGGGGAGAAGATATCTACAGGCTACGTAATATATTATAATATACGCGATACCTTCAGCGCGACGTTTACACAGTTGATTATTCAGATCAGTCGTAACAGCGCTTCATGACGCAACGATGCATTGTATTTAAACATCGAGTTGTACACCACCGTTTTCAGGTTGGTTGAATAAATCATAATCATTATCAATGTAAAACCGACACAGCAATAATTAATTATTAGAACGACGTGTTCGAAAACGGTTGTGATTTTATGACGAAATCTTCAAATTGTATCGAACAAATTTTTCATAACTTTCGTAATGGAAAGAATGACTTTCTGACTTTTAATCGTTTAAATTGTTGTGCACCAAGATAGAATTTTCGAAATTCGTGTTTTTAAGTGTCGAAACGGCATGCAATTTACTTTGATTAGATAGTTTCACTTTACAATTCAACATATAAATGATTATTTAAGCAATATTGTTACCATTGCTATTTTAATGTACTTCTATGGAGTATTATATTGTATCGCAGCTAAAATACTTTCCTAAAAACTACCTAATTAAATAAATAAAGTCCAATGATTATCATCTTGTTGATTTATACAGGAATTCAAGTAGTCACATTAACATGATTACATTACACTGCAAGTGTTGTCATGTGTTTTTTTGATGTAGTGTACAATGGAATATAAACCAATTCCTATAGTAGGTGATGGGAATTAATAAAGCTACAAAACTCATATTATTTTTCATTTCATGTATCCCAAACATTTGTAGCATGTTTAGAGAAATATTTTAATGTGCACGCTCTCATTGATTTAAAAATTGAAATGTTTAAACGAGTAACCTAGAATTTTAAAATATTATCAAACTTATTAATTTATAATTAATATTTTTTAAAATAAATTGGCCCAGACATATGTCTCAAACTTGCCCAGTAATATTTTCTATGATATAAAAAAACCACATGATTGGTAAAGTGGTTTCAAAGGTTCATATACCGTTACAAAGATTCTAATATTCAATTTTATATATGACATGGATACCTATAATTATATACATATTTATGTATTATATTTCTAGACGAAATACCCAGCCTCGCTCGGGAGATATTTTACTATTTTAGATTAAAACAATATTGCTATTTCGAAATAAAAAAAAATTTAACTTCATTTCGACCGTCGTATATTTTAATGATATTTATTTTTATTAATTTTATTTTATATCAATTTACATACACTGTTATTGAGGTTACAATATTTCTCGGTGAACAATATTGAATAATTAATATTGAAGTCCGTTCTTTGTTAGATGCATATGCACATAATACATAAACATTTTTAGCCAAGATGACGCAGGAGCTAACCACATAGAATTGTCATTGGGTAAAACAAGGATTTTTGATATCGAGGCCTGTGACCTTCAGCGTCTGTCCCTGTGTGTTATTGATAGATATAGCAAAACTATAAGCTTTATAGGAAATTGGACGCGTTTGATTTCCAACGGGTATTCGTCATCGGCATCCTGGGAACAAAAGCCACTTGACCTCGGGCCGAGCCCAAAAAAAGAATTTAAGCTTCAATCAAGTTATAATAATAAAAAAAAAACTTATTAATTATAATTATAAATAAACTTATTTTTCAAATTTAATGCAATGAAATATTTATAAAAAAAAATGTATTTCTGACGAATATTTAGTATTAGTTCTGTTAAAAACTTAATTTTACGAACTATTAAATAGCACGAAAAAATATTGACGCACTTCTGGGCTTATCATAACACTTAATTATATGATCAAACTACAACTATTTAATATTAACTACGGTTAACTACTGCTCAATAATTCTAACTATAGTTTACGATAAATTATTACACTTCATTACTATTTACTAAATACTAGGTAATAATAACGTCTTTAATTTAACTTTTCTTATCATATCACTTAATTATATGATCAAACGACTAATAAATAATATTAACTTCAGTTAACTATTGCTTAATAGTTCTAACTATGGTTAAGTACTAAAAAATAAATATTACAACGAATAACTAGGTTATCATCATATATTTAACTGAAAATATTGGAAGTACGCGACCTTGACACAACTCGATCATATCTTCTTCATCATAGCTTTTGCCTCTTTTTTTAATACGACCATCATGGGCTTGTGATCAATCACCATCTTGTCTCAAAGTTTAAACTCGTAAAAAAAAATCGAAAAACATAAAAATAATTCACAGACTTTAACATTCCGAAAACTTTAAATGAAATGTAAACAACACGAATTATACGTGTGTACTGTCAAAAACGCAATCAACTAGCTAATTTCGTTTGGTTGTAATGTATTAGCTTTAATACAATACTTACAATACTTATAATACGTTATATATTATTGTCCGGCCAATAATATCTGTTATAGCTCTAATTTAATTTATAATATCAATAGTTCTAATTTTCTATGATCGTACACTCGTACGTACGTATACGATCGTCCAAAATTTAAGTGACCAAAATTACATAAGTCTCTAAATGCAATTCAAAACTTTGCGGTTTTCAGAATCGTACAACAGTTGTTTTAATTGATCCCATTCGAACTACATGTACATCGATCCGATCGCACGAACTCGTATACAAGTACAGCAATAATAAAATGTTCGGTTTTAACTTTTAGTTTGACAAAATAAATGTCATTACAGAACGTCACCATGTGAAAACAACTGAACTCAGTACATTGGATAGGTTAATGAGACGTACATAACACCCATTGGAACGACAGGGTATTCCAGCGCTGTGTTGCATTCATTTCCATGGTGCCATAACTAAATACCATTTGATAGGTTCGCACGAGAAATATATTATATTTTTTGTTCAGAGGTTGTGTACCGAATGACTACACGATATCGTCTTGAATTAAAAAAGTATATTTATATCAAACTATGTGTCATATAAGTGCCTAAGTAAAATTTGACGTTAACGAGAAAAATGAGTTAGTCTTGCATTGATGGACAATTTTCTCGATTGTTTTAGGTCATGTTTCACGGTTAATTTATGAAATATGTAATTTGAATTTGGAGCATTTTATTTCAGAAATTTGTTTCTATGTAGGTATCTAGTTTTGAAATGTATACGTATTATTGTTGTACCAGTGTAAAAAAATGTATTAAAATTAAATTTAAGTCTATATACACCAGCATTATCAGAGGAAGCGGGCATTTTTGTGAAGTTCTTAGCCCCATCATTTATTTGTTTGAATGAATTACTATTATTTTTTAACGCTCCCTTTATATTATTTGCATAATTATTTAAAATGTTAGCGAATTTATTAGTTAAATTACATTATGATATTTTGTACCACAACAATAATTAACAATATTTGAAAAAGAGGGTTTTGCTTTATTTTTTGCATTACACAATAATGGATTTTTTTAAAAGTATTTAATTTTATTATCATTAATAATGTTGAGTTCACGTGGAGAATTATGTTTATTTAGAAGAATATGTCCAAGCGTATAAAGAATTAATAATCTTTTGAGGGTAAGGGTGATTTGAATCGTGTGGTGTATAATTGTATCATGTTGAGTAAGTTTTCTGTAAATATTAAAATTGAATTTGTTAATAATTATGGGTACTCTAAGATTTAAGAGATTACATTTATTATTTATCTGCGTTATAAATTTTAGTTTTAAAAAATGTCCACAAAATTGTCTCTTTTTAAGGCAGAAACTTTTATTTATGGTCTTAATTGTTTTCTATGTTTTATTTACATTGATATAACATATTAGAAAATGTTTTATAATTTGTTTAACCTAACCTGTATTGTTAATATAAATACAAATTACATCCCGGCACCAGCGTATATAACGCATGCATGGTACGTAAACCGAGAGGAAATATCTACTAAAAATCGGATTGCCGGCCAAATTTTGCATGTATGCCTCCCCCCACCGGCTAAAGTCCTAATTATGCCACTGGGATGTTGAGTCGCAGTATATTTATATAAACTTTATGGATACGAGCAAACATTTGGAACCGTAAAGAGAACGAGAAAGACCCACATTATATAAAATAAATAAATGATACGGTCGATTCGTTGAGAATGTTTTCTGCAAGCGTTTACTGGACGTTTTCTTGATTCGACCGCACACATATTTTCTTTGCTACTAAACTTAAAAACATGAATGATTTCATCAAAACCTATGGACATTTCATCCTCGACCATGTGCGGTCTCTTAATTGCTCCGGGCATGAAACAAAATTGAACACAGCTAACGTCATTTTCGATAATAATTTGACCGAATCAGTAATAATTGTTGTTGTAATACCTACATATACATACATACACACACATAAAAATTGCTTATTTAAACGTTATTTCCACGCATAGCTGTAAATGTAAATGAACTTTTATTATTCATTTAATGAACATAGTTATTGTATCATAATGGACATACAGATATTTATTTGGCTAGTCGATGACTAATTGTTTAATAACATCGTAGTAATTTTATAGCTGCGTAAAACATATGTAACGATAATCGTTTTTTGCGAAAACTTATATCATCTTTTCGAAACGGTTTGGATATTATCGTGTACATGGATGTTTTTATTTCACGTTTTCGCTCCTCATTTTTTTTAGTTTGTAAAAACCATTTCAGAAATGGTAATTTTACCGTGTGACTAATACACGCGCATGTGTTTCGCTCGGAAAACGACCCGTGTATAGTGAAAGAACGATTAGAGGTACCTATTAAATTTGACATTGATCTTTTTTTTTTCTTTTTTCGTTATTGTTTGAAATGACGATAACGCACAGCGGGATTGAATGAAATGTATATTCATATTTTATGTTGCGATATAAGTGATACGACAATCGTTTTAGCGTCGAATCACGGTTTACGGACGATAGGCACGTTGAAATTCGAACGGATTTCCATATTATATATTTTATCGTAATAGTTTGGGCACCATGTGTAAAACATTTCGTACGGTTTGATACTTTGATGTGTGTATTGGAGAGCGGCGATGCATCATCGCCACCGCCGCCACCGCCACCACCACGTGTAATTTGAATAGTAGACAATAGCTTATGATCTACAGTGTGTGCACAAAAAGGTCACGTATTGCGTGCGTCGACCGAGTACAGTTTAGACGTATAATATTATGCTGTTGTACATTAGCGTCCGTATACGTGTATAAATACCTACTCGAAATTATTTTTAATACTATACACAATACGCATAGGTGATTGAGGTCATTCCGGGTATGATATTTGAAAAAAAAGAAAAAAAAGAAAACCGGCGGCGGCGGCGGCGTCGGAGCAATAATTTTTACGTATACGTATGTTAATATTATAATAAAAAAAAAAAAAGAATAAAACAAAAATAAATCATACGGTTTAATTAGTAATTTATCCCGACAATATTGAATACACGTATTGGCATTCCGAATAATACTTTTGTTGTACGCACGTGGTGCATAGACGAAAATATGTTTTGGTGTACAGTCGAAATTGTACTCGGTGTAGTAACCAGTCGCTCTCACCACTTGGCTGTTGCACGCTTCTTTTACGACGGATGCAGGTACACGTAGTAAGTAGGATCGAAAAGAGGTTTAAATATTTATATAAACAAAATAGAACACAATAAAGATTTATGAAACTATTTATTATACACTGAGTTATATTTACGATTAAAACTTATTAAGAAATAAAAGAAATAAAAGTGTTTCGACGGAATACATAAAAGTATTCCACCGGAGAGTATTACAAACTAATGCACTGGGAAGACGTACTTGTTATGAGCGGTGATGCGGCTGTTTCTAGTCCGCGACCCACACAAGTACGGTAAGTTAGGTGATGAGTGAACCTCTGAATCTCTCGATTCAAAAGCTCCTATTTATATGGGACATGCCGTGATTAAAGAGAGGATGGTTGACGTCATAGTAAAGGCGCCTCACGCCACATTCTGGATCAACCAATGGCTTTCCGATAACAGTGGCCTGGTCGGTGGCGTGATGTTGTTGTGAACTTGTATTCTACGTAAATCACCGTTTTACTACATCGGCATGATAATTATTATTTACGATCGTTTGGAGTAGGTTTTCCATAAAGTACATCACACGCGTTTGTGTTCACGTTAATACGTTTCATCGTGCCGACCCGTAAACCTGCGCGTACGGTGTGCGTCAGCGGTCGACAAAGATTTCTATTGATTTGTTTTTCGGTTTTTTCCCCGGCCATTATTGTTCTCCATCTCGCGAAACAAATGTGTTTTCGCGATATCTGGTCAGATGTTCGGTCGAACTCGAAAAAGTGCACCGTCGGGTTGTCGCGACTTCAAGGGTTTCAAACGGTCGTCTAATGAACATTTCTGACCGTGCGTTTCGATGGGGTAAAATTGATCATTTCGTTGCGTGGAAAATAAACAATACGTACTGTGCACGAGTATATATATTCATGGGACTGCAAATCATGCGCGTGCACAGTGCGCGGGGTTGATTGACCCATTGAAACGGTGACGTTTGGGGGGAAGAAAAAACCGAAAAAACTCGTTTCGTACGAATCCCCCTCGCGCGCGCCCAAAACACCTTTGTTTGTTTTTGCCGTTCGTACGAATATAGATTGGATCGGAAAGCATAAATTACACATGATAATATTGTTACGTTATTGTGATATTGTGTACGAACGGCGTTACCGACCGGCAACAGTACAGCCCGACGCGATGAGGATCGGACGGGCGTTAAAATAATAAATACACATTATGTAGGCTAGGGCGGTTAGACGGCGGGGTGGTTACGCGGGCGAGCGCGAACGTTGTAATAGTTCGTGCAGGTAAAACGATCTCGGATCCAGAACGTTTAGCCGAATGATTAACGATACGTACTATTGTAAATGTACGAACTCGGCGAACCGAGAATCGGTCGAAACGCACGTGAAATCGCGGTCAATCAATCGAAATACGATTAAAATTCGATCGGGCGACTTTACCGACGAATGTCAGTCACGCCAGCTGCTGCTCGCGGACCGTTAACTCGCGTGTGCGTACGCAGGATTTTTAAATGGGAGGGGGGGGGTGGAAATTAAATATTTACTCAGTTTTTCCTTACTGATATAACGATACTAAACTGTTAAAAGCGAACTATTACATTCAACCATAAAAATAATAGACAAGAAATACAAATTTTATTTCGTACAGTCTGTATTATTGCACTCGATTGAGTGAGATATTTGAAAATGTTTGTATTACTTCAGATGCCGAAAATTCTTCTCTTTTATTAATTTTGATACATAAAAAACAATACTATGGGGGGTGGGAGGGCTTAAGCTCCTTAGCCCTCCTTCCATGCCGCGACGATTGAACCTAAAAACGACAAAGGATATTATTATAATCCTTCCGCCGGGCGTACGGCCGGGCGTAACATGTCGTCATCGTAATGTTATATCGAAGCACGACTGCTCGGGGATACAACGCAGAAAAACCGTGTGTGCGACGTCAATGCGGTGTCTGCACACGTCGCGCGCATTTTTTCGTGAAAGGGGAAGACGATCGTAAATCGTATTTGAGCACACATTGTCACCGATAAATATAATATTTTTTTTATTTATTTTTTTTTTACGAACAGCTTAAATTAAGAACACGAGACCGTCCAGATAACAGAGTTCTCGACGCAAAACAAACACGCATATCCGTGTATAAACATAGATTGTGATACCATGACGTTCGCCATAACCGCGTATACGTAACACAACCCGACACAACCGCACAATATTCCCGTATGTTGCTCTAATGATACCCGATTAGTGTGGACAGATGTGGATTTGGTACGCTCCCACCACTGCAGGTTCATGTAATAGACATTTCTAGTCGTAACTTCGGACCAATACAGTTAGCGGTAACGGAAAACTGCAGACGCTTGGAGTTTTTGAAGAAACTCCCTTAATCGAGTACAAAGATGCGCTTTCCATGATTTTTGAAAATAATAAATAATTCGAAAAGAGAGACTATTAGAAAACAGCAACTACTACATGCGTTCTATAAATTGAATTGATTAAATGGAAATATGTCTACCTGAAGACGTTATTAATTGTTTTCTAAACGATATTTCAGGCGCTTACAACTTTAATACTATTGCCTACCGAAAAATAAAATTGTTTTCAAATTTATTGTACAAACGTTTTGAATTTTAAACTTATGCAATTAATCCGACGTACCATGTACCAGCTACTAAATACTAAACATTTAATATTCTTTTCAAAAATTCTGCAATCTTCCACAAACAAAATCTTAGATCCGCCTCTGGCGCGTTGAATACTATTTTTTTCTGATTGCCAAACACGTTTGTGCGCGAAACAATATTGACTTTGGATTACACGGAAATTTAGATGATCATTATAATAAAATAAAAAAAAAAATACGAAAACGCGCTTGGATTGACGAGACATTTGAATTTTCCAACGTCGGCTTTTTAATAAGTACACGCGCTTAAACAATTGCGTAATAAAAGTGCAGTTAACACGTGTTATACGCTCCCGAATTTCCACATTATTATCATGTGTGTTATCACATCATTTATGCACATTTATACGCGTGTATACGATACAGCAGTATACGATATATTAATAAAAACGTGACGGGCATTTTCGTTGAATAATATTATCATAACGTAGCGACCCTGTGTGTGTGTGTGTGTGTCTACTTCTGTTGGATATGAACATTTCGAAAAGGTAAATGATGCGGAATTGGATATAATATTTTCGCGTTTTTTTGTCGTAAAAATCAATGTCTGTAGTGTTGGTACAGTGAACACTGCAGTATGTTAGGTGAAGTTTTTTTTTTCTCTCGCAGCGTAAATTCAATTTCGCAAATGTCAGTACTAACACTTTGTGTCCATTAATTTCCTAATTACGTAAGCACACCGGGCTAAAGGGTGGGAGGGGATGGGGCGTTAAAAAAACGCGTAGAAGAGAAAACGTGCAAATCGATCGAGATATTTTATCGTACATTATATCCTGTTGTTTTGAATCGTTTTTACAATGGTCATATTAACGCGATTAATGTAGGTAATTGTTGTATAGGTGTACTTTCGTTACACTGATATTTTACACGATACGCTGAGAGTCATAAATTGAATAAATTAACCTTTAACGATTAAAGTTTAATCGCTGATATTGTTTTCAAAAAGAAATTATTATATAAAAAAAAAAAATGCCCATCACGTATACCGTCGCAAACGTTTTAATAAATATGTTTACGAAAATTGTTCGGCTTAAGAACGACCGAGTGTTGATAAAATATATTTGACGATGAGCTAATTGTCTTGAGGTCAAGAAATATAATAAATACTTCGCATTTGTATCATAACAGTACACGCACGCCGTGGAGATAATTGGACGCGGGATTAAATCGGAATATGTTACTATTTGTTTTTCACGACTATTATAATATTACGTAGTGATTACCGAGCGAAATTATGTACTGATTTATGATATTTTTTTCATGCCACAAAGAAAGAATACTGCGGACCAATATCAATACTTAGTTCCAGTTTAAATTTAATTTACGGTCTTACGCCAATCACTCAGATTTTCGTTTTTATTAACGCTTGTACGAAACTCTTACGCAACAATAATTATTCGAGGTTATATTGTATCACGGATATACAATAGCTATTTCAATGCTTCTAAACACAAAGTTCACTAAGAAGACGGTAACGTTTTTATTTTTTATCATCACAAATTGCAAATCTTGTGTTCTTATAAAACAATTATTTATATTAATTCTTCTCTACGGCGGCGCGTACGTAGTAACAACTATAAGTATACAACTCAATGCGAAATGCTGGTATGCGTACACTATATAATGTTACACAAGTGGAGAGGGGGAAAAGTTACACCTAGCCGACATAACTGTATTGGCGGATAAAATGTTCTAAATTCACAAAAGCGTGTTTTCGTTTTCACCAAAAATTTATATTATTCAAAATATAGCGATATAGGTTCATACGACAATTTCGATGAACACCCAGCTAGGAAAAGTTGTAGGGGGGCAGCAGGGCCGAAAAACATTTCTTAAAATATTGAATAAATAGTTAATGTTATTTAATGATTAATAATAATAACATAAAAAAATATCATAGTAAATAAAAGATAATCGAAAGAACTGTAAATTTCTTTATTTCTTACACTATAATTGTTTTTAATAATAATGAATAACGATATTTATTAAATTACATGTTGATATTATTTTTTAGGGGCAATAGTGCTCCCTCCCCCCCAATAGACACCCTTGCTAGGATCTTTTTAAAATGATCTAAAAAGGCTTTTATCGCACGATTAGACAGCTTTTTTTTTGTTACGAGTCGAGGCTTACCTTCATTATTAGTTTTTCGCGACAGCATTCAATTTCGACCGGAACGAGAACTAACCATAATTTAACGCGTGCGTTATTACCTATACGCTGCATGTTTATGTGGTTTTTTATTTTTTAATTTTCCCTACACCCGGTCGATTTGCCGATAAAAGGAAAACAAACGTAAAGAATATTACGTACGGTCCCTGGGCGTATTTTTTTCTTATACGTTGCACGTGCGCTACAGATATATTATAATAAACTCGCGACGCGTCGTTCGTCGTACGGAAGCATTTCCCTCCGCGTTCAGTGTTATAAGACGTAGTCGTAAATATGCCCTTTTGTTTACGGCGGTGTGCGTTGTTTCTCTCTCCTCGTATATTTTTTTCTTTTTTTGAACACGAGGAAAAATACTGTGTACGCATACGTATAAGGTTTTAGTTTTTTATTAATCCCAAACGAATTGAAATGTCTAAAAATCTTTTTCATTTTTTTTATATTTATTTTTTCCTTTTCGCTTATCGTCTACTCGTATACCGTCATATTATATTTCAACTATTCGCATTACGTATAGGTACATAATATATTGCACGATCGGTATGACAAATTAATTTTTTTCAAATTACGTTGTGCACACGCGCAACTTGTACGGATGGCAGGGGGAGGCTAAAAGGAATTTTATCGCTTATATTATTTTCCCAATCCCTTTCGAGACTAAACTCACGTTCGTTTGTACACGGTCCTTATGGCACAGCACTAATACGATTACCGGGAAACATCGGGCCTTTGAATCCGAGCAATTTAATTATTCGGGTACTCGGTTCTTCAAATATTCCTAATTTGATATTGAAAACCGGCAATGATTCGGGAACCATACGGCTACTGCGGGCAACTCTGATTAGGACAAATCTTAAAGCACATACGTGTACATAGGATACCGCGTTATTGGTCAATATTCGCGTATTCTCGTTGATGGTTTTTGCAAATTATGTCCCCGCGCAGGCTGCCGAACTGATTCCCGGATTACTGGGGTAGTCGAATATTTTTTTTTGTTCCCCAGACCTTTCGGTCTTTCGGGGCTCCCTATCTGCGTCACCGCTGTGAGGGTGACCTGAGGTCACTAACCCCCATAACCGATTTCCCTTCTCGACAACAGTTGGAACTCCAGCCCTCATCTCCCGCGAACACCCGGTGGATGGGTAAATGTACACGTCATGTCATGTTTGCAGCCATCGGCAAGCAGTCCACCGTGTTAGCTACAATAATATGACATGTTATGAATCACAATACGTACGGGTTATCGTATTTTATCTGTGAAAAACCGTGATGAACATTTTTTTCTTCTAATTCTTATGTGAACTCTGAATTTAACATTCCATAACTTACACACTTGGCAAAAAGTATCAATTAATAATTCAAAACTATTTTTAACACATATTTTAATATTTTGAAGTATATACCTGCATAATAGCTGTGTTCACATAATAAAATTCAAAACTATTAATACGTCGTGTCCTACGAGATTTCAGAGTTCTGCCGAAAAGTCTGAGCTATTTTACGCTTTTTGAAGCGATTACGTTTTGTTGGCAAGTATATCATCTCATTAAATTGGCTACGATAAGACTCGTTGTCAAAACTTGTTTTAATTATCAAACGTAACTCAACGAAACACTATCGAGACACCGGGACGCCTTATTATAAACAGCAGGTAGGTGTATTATAGTAGTGTCCCGGTCAAACGTATGATGGCAAATTGGTAACGCTACGTTAAGTTCTCGGATCCTTGGCGATGATTCGAAAATAAGCTCGATCATATTGTACGAGTAGAAGAAAAAAAATAGCTCATCTCTTATTTGCGCTATAGCAGCTCGGTGAGTACGCAGAGCGAATATCCGGTGATTCGAATAATTGATTTTTTTTCACGATACTCTCGCAAAAGCGTAACTGTATGAAAGAAAGAAAACAAAAATTCGACTGCAATTAATACGCAACACGTACCAGTATAGGCTAGCATTTCGCCTAATCGATACTATTGCGTTTCGTTATCCCGAGTTAAATAATTGTTCGCCTGCACCGGAATAATTGGGCTGTCAAACAATATTCAAAGTGACTTTATAACAAAGGTAGATTTTGCCACGTTTCCGCCTACTGCTCGTCTCCGCACGCGTTTCACGTCGCATTATCAATATATTGTTGTCGTTAAGGTCTGCCCCCTCCCCCCCGCGGGACACAATATACAGCGGAACCTCGATAACTCAAACATCTAGAATTCGAATTTTCCCAACTCGAATTTCTCGATAGTTCTAAGTCATTTGAGTTGAATTTTAGCCTATAAATCAAAATGTTCGTCATACATTACCAACAATTACTGAACTGAGTATTCAACAGAGTGGGATCGGTGCGAGCAGCTTTTTCCTGGGACTGATGTAGTTGGATTCCAAAATGTTGTAGTCTGTAGAAAAGATCTCTGATGTTGTAACAATACATCATGTCCTACTGAAGACGAAACCCTTAATGATTTGACGTTCCAAGAAATGCCTAAGGAGCCAAGTGAGGAGGATTCGGATATTGACGGTGATGTGAGATTTCTAATCACTCTTGTCCAGGCACATATTCGTGAAAAATCAGGAATTCCAGACGAGATTTTTTCCGCGCTCAACTTAATTGAAAACTTTACAGACATGTATTTGTCGAACACTAAAAAAACATTCAAAAAAATTTCATTTCTTGCAAAAATAATGCTTCTTTAATTATTAATTTGTTATTATTCCTTAATTTCGTCGCAGAATACTTTTTATAAGCGTATTTATAATACATACACACAAACATACATTGTACATGAAATAAATAAATACAATTATAAAATGAAGTCTTCGTGTAGCATAAAAATATATTTTCGGTCATTCGAATTTTTTTTTGCCCCCGACCGATTTGAGTGATCGAAGTTTTCTGTAAGTCGAATTTTCGACGTTCCACTGTATTATTTACTCGACGAGACTGCGATGCAGTGTAAATCGTACGTACCCATATGCCTACACCATCCAACCCGCTTCTACTTTGAACCCGCCACGTCTTACACATACCGGCTGCGGGTACAGATATACTCGTACTTCTACGGGGTTGGCGTGTTCCCCTCCGATGGTTTTCGCGATTTTCGAATTTCAACCGTCTTCGTTGCCGCACACCCGCGGTATCGACATTTTAATTTTTTCAACACGATGTATTATTATTATTATTATTGTTACGATGACCTCGTGTAAGATTGCACGCCAGAACGTGCACTGTGTACGCGTGTTATAAACGGGGCTCGTTATGCGCTTGAAATCGTTAAAATATGCGCGCACATGTTACGCGCTGAAGTATGCGCGTTTTTAATATTTTTCACGTTTAAAAATTACGGTAAAAAAGTATAATTTTCACATGAAAAATAATCGCGTTCATGATATTATCAATTAAAACGACGATTTTCTTTGGTAAAATTCTTACTATCTCCGGGCGGGGGAAAAAATGTACGAGATAAATTTCCATCGACATAAAAATGTACAAGTATAATTTATTATTACATTAATAAACAACGTTTACTTAAATTTACTGAAAAATCATCAGAGATGAATAAAAAAAAAAAAAAAACAGGAGAAACTCCTTATGTTGGGGGAGATAGTGTAGGGATGGGTGAACAATATTGCAGCTGCAGTATTAGTCTTTTGAACTCGAAACCAATGTACAATATTGTCCATTGCTTGTCGAAAAAATGATTCTAAGTGAAAGTAGTCGGATGGATCAGATAATATATCTAAAGGTAATCGATATAGTAGTGTAACCAAAAGGGTGCTCTGCACTTTTGACGTTTAAACTTTTGCAAAAAAAAAGTTTCAAAAATGATGAAATGCTGATATAAATACTCGTTAAATGTTTCGAGTCTCTACGATTAATATTTATACAAAAATAACCAAATCAGTTTTTTGAAATAACTCCATAATATCGTGTGATCATAAAAATTGTTTGGAACTTTCCGGTGAACATTTTTTTTATTGGTCTCAAAGAAAATTTTATAAAAAAAATCTTCTACCAATGAAATTATAATATAAACAAGTCGATACTCAACCTCGGCTCAATATTTTTGCAATTTTTTCAATTATTCGGAAAACTGTTGAGAAATTCCAAAAATTTGACCCCCCTCCACCTCAACACACCATTATAGTACCAATTAGATGAAATTTCTTATTAGAAAAGTACCCGCGGTTCGTCAGATACATCAGATCAATGGTTCCGGTCGAAATCGTGTATACGGACACAAAAAGAAAAAAAAAAAAGCTGAGCGCACATCATGATGAAATTGCACGTCTCACTCAGAATCTAAGCATTATAAACACATTTTCAAGAGTTTGCTGCTAGAGCCTACGCTGGCCTTCGTCGCACGGCCCATCCTAAAATGCGTGTACACATAGCAACGCAGTGCTCAACGGGATCCTTCGCTTCCCGCGTGTTCAAAGATTTCGGAACACGTTTGGAATATGATTGAACGACGTGCAGTATTGGCACGTAGGTACGTAAGCTTTTTTTGACTGCGCTAACTTATCAACATTTCCCAAACGTTTTTTCTTTGCTCAACGCCCCTTTAAGATTTTCAAAAATCTCACACCACCGTCCCCCCGGACAAACTAACAAAAGATTATACCGAACCAAGCGGCGTCGATACGATAAGTTGAAAGCTAGTTTTATTACCGTTTCGCTGTTATTGTAGTTATGCGTACCTACTCGCATGATTCTGCACGTGGGTACACTACTTTAAGTGGGTAAACCAATCATTTCGATCGTACCCGCAGTGACCTTTACATTTTTTTTTTGCGATAAGCTGTGAACAGTTTAAGCGGAAATCGCAACATATCCGCCTCCCTTGGCGCCTCCTTGAATAATAAACGTCCGATTGAATGATAAAAAACCGGAAAAAGTCCACGCCGGGGACCGCCGAACCAAGCCGCGGACTCCTGGACGCGGTCCCGTTGAATGCGTTTTCGGTAAAATCGTTTTCCGGTCCTCCTGAAACCCCCTGCGGCCCGCGCCGGTTCGCTCTCGCGATTTTCGTGTAGCCCCGGCCGCGACTACTTGTGGGCGAAGTTGGGCCGAGGCCAAAACACGGAACGATCATTTATTACATCCGCGCCCGCGCGCGACGCACCGAAATGCGGCTGGCCACACGGTGATGTGTTAACTGTAACGCCCTCACCCCCATCTACGGGTCGTAATAGTATATACGGACATAACCGCGCGAGAAGTCTACACGGGGCGATCTTTTAACCGTCCCGTCTTTCGCCCGTAAAAATCATCACATTTGGATTTATTTTTCTTCTCTAAACGTTCACGTTTCCATAAGACCTACATGTTTTCAATGGCTTTTTATTGTTTTCGTGCCCAACTCAAGGGTGCCTTGTGGCAATACAAACATTGTTTTTTTTTTTTTTTTGAAACGGGAACACTGTATTTTCTACCCTAATTATTGTTCAGTATATGGAACATTTGATAAAAAAAAAAAAATCCAAATTGAAGCATTTTCAGGGCAACAAAAAAAGGGGGCGAGCAAGGTTGAAATATCTATCGCGTTTTAAAATTATATCTATCCGTCCGGCGCCCCGTATAAACATTACGCATGAATACACACGTCATGAACGTACGGTAGTTTTAAAAGCAATATTAAAAAAAAAAAATAATAGCCACAACGTCTAGATTATGATGAATAAACTGTGGATTTTTTTTAGTAATTATTTATTTTTATTATATCAACGGGCCAGGTACTTTTTATAATTTGTTATTATAATTAAATTAACAATAATTACAATTAGTTCCCCGCAATATGTGGTTAATAGGTTAATTATGTATAAACATTGGAAAAATAAAAATATTTATCAAATTAGCAGTTGTATATGTGAATAATCTTCAATATGACGTAAAAAAATTTAAATTCAAGTTTGAAAATTTGAGTCTACATTGGAATTGATCATACTTAGCAGCTCACTAACGCTAAATAATAATATATTTGATCAGCAAACTGAGAACAAATAATAGTACGACATAGATCAGTGGCTCTTAGCTTTTTCCGGGCCACGGACACCCCTTCAGGATGAAAAAGATTTTCGCATTTTGATCATATCGTATAATGTTTTAATATTTATTCGAAACAGCAATAAACCATCGTATGATTTATATATGGATTGTAAATTCGTGTCTTTAGTTCTCTGATCAACGGGATCGCACGCACCGTGTATATCTCATCCGAGTTGTTTTTTTTCTCGCGATGTCTTCAAAGAGTGTAATATCAAACGTCGGGATAAAACTAATATAACAGCGCAGGAGTCTGAAGTATAATTATGTGCAAGCGGATTTTTTTTGTACAAAGGCATAATATTCAAAGTCCGGTGTTTCGCCACAACCGCGTGCCAGTTTGCCAACGATAAATTTTATCGCGTTCGGCTTATTGCACACGATTTCTCTAAAAACTACGCAGAAAATAAATCTGGCGCAGCAGTAATAATAATAACAGGCATCAACGATTGCATTAAGTCGCGTTTTTTGTTTGCACATATTGTGGTTCGTGTATGACTTTGTACGTATTTCATAAGGTTATTCTCGAACAGATTTTTTGTTTTAAAACTTTTTTCCATCTATAAGTGATCTATATCGATCCGAGTCACAAAATTCTATCTATATCGATAAAGAAATTCAATGTTTACCCAAAATATGGATACGATGTCTTATTTCCATTTAAATATGTTTACCAGAAATATCTATGGTCAACTATCACACACAAGTTATTACTTTGATTTCGATTGGAGCGAACCATATATTTTTTCTGTTTATGTAACACCTGATAACGCTATCTAAACACATAGAGATAATAATTATTGCCCTAGTTCACTTTCAAATCTCACAATGATGTTTTTTTATTATGATTTTCAGTGATCAAACGTGCGGGTGGTAAATTTGTGACAGATATTTCTCTAAATCAATTGTTGAACCGATCATTTCTGAACGCGCAGATCGTAGGTACCTACTTTAAAATTGTACTTTTTGATTTTGCTGGAAGCTTTTTCAACACCGAACAAATATATATTACATTCCTTTCGCGGTGCGGTTTATATTTGTACTGATAAAGCATTAGTAAATTTGTTCAGTATGAACGTTTGGTGCAAGGATAAGCTCTGAGTAATTTTATCTAGTGTCAAAACGTCAGAAATTCAGAATATCTACGGTACTTACTGTCAACATTTTTGATTGGATATTAAAGTTCAAAATATTGCAAATCCCAATGCAATCAACGTACACGCTGTCGATTATTTTTTTCAATATAATATTAATATTACATATTGTTGTATAATATATTATTAATATATTATTCAAATCATCCCGACCCCCTTTATCCGTCGCATATTTTCTTTTACCACGAGGTCCTCTGTGTAACAGCCCGTTTCGAGCTTTTAATGCAATATTAATCGAATGCCCGTCACAGTGTGACTTGAAACGTTCACCGCCTTGCGCTCTAATGTTTTTAAGCAATTAGTCTTGCGGTGCTCGCTGTTTTGTTAGGCATAGCGCAACTATGGAAACTTAGATACTATACAGCCCGTCGGCCCGCACACAGGTGGTACCTACATGAAAATACTGTTTTCATTTTCTTTTTCCTAGGAATAAAGAAGGGAAATCGTAGCGCACAAAGGGCGACTTTTTACGGTCCCATGCGATTAAAACGTTGTAACTTGAATAATGTACGAATTAAAACATATACGTGACATCGGTGTGTACGTGCAGACGTTTCCCATTGAACGCGCGTGGCCCGTAATACACACGTACGAAATATGCCTAGATGAACTTTAAACCATACGAAAACAGTACATATAATGTATTATCACGACATGGCTGTATTGGAGTAAAATCGGTGCGACGGAGCTCGAAACTAATAAGTTTAAAACTCGTTATCTACCGTGTGATCCACGCGATAACGATTTTCTTAACAGCAATTACTCCCGTACAGGTGTTGTGCTAACGTTACGGAACCCGATACACACGTGAACTCAAGTTTTTTAATATTTATTTACAATATTTATTTACACGACGTAATATCATTATTCGGCTTCTCGGAAGATTCGTCTGTGAACCGTCATCCCGTGGCTGTACGACTGTACAGGGTGATTTGTCGACCATGATCACCCCATTTTCGGCCGTAGAAATGCTTAAATTTGGATTTATTTTTTTATTAAATGTTCAAGTCACCATAAAACCTATGTTTTTCATGACTGATTTTGTCATGCCACTTAAGGGTGTTCTGGGGTGGTACAAACTTTTTACAGTACATTATTGAGAGTATTTTTCTGTGAATTTTGAAATTCGAAGGAGCAGTTTTTTAATTATTTTTATTTAAGTAAATACTTAGTATTATATATTTTTTTTTTTTATTAGAAATCAAAGAAATCGTTACAAATAGAGCTTGTGTTGGAGGTAGGGAGTAAGACATTTACAGATAAAAATATAGGTATACAATTAAGAAATTTTTCTAAGAATAAGAACAGTTATTTAAATCCTTACACCAATCTAGCAAAAACGCAAAATTAAAGAAAATTTTGTACATAAAAAAGCATAGTTTGAACAAGATAAATTAATAATTATTTAAGATATATAATCTCTTGCCCTCCTCTTTTGGAATGTATTTCGTTTCACGTAACGCAATACAATACCCGCTCATGTCCAACATTCCATATCAAAACACACCGCACTAACTATGGACAAAATAATCCACTTAATAGACTCCTAACATTAGGAAATACATCAAATTTCGATTTCTTTTTTAATAATCTGTCAAATCTAAAACGTCATTATTTAAATCATTAATTCAGTCCAAAATGTTAATAATTATATTCACTTATTTATGTTTTTCTTTTTCTTTTTGATCCTATGTACCACATTATATGTACTTATCACACAAATCATTTTTGTAATTCAAAATTCTGTAAACTTTATTATTAATCTGTACTTGAGCCTACAAGGCGTTTATTCAAATAAATAAAAAAAAAAAAGATAATACAATATTAAAGTAATCAAATATATATGATAGCATTTCAACAATTTACAATAAGGTTTGATATTAAAGATATAATATTAAGACAAATTATTATTCAATTCTAAAAATATATATTTATATAATAAACCTTTAATGTTCATTTTTTTACATGTAATAATATTTTTTTTAAAATCAAGAGGCATAGAATTAAAATAAGTTGGGCCGAGGTAATCTACAATTGCATGACCAAAAGATTTATTAGTATGTTTAACTGAAAAATCATATTTTCTGACTTCTCTTTTTTTATTATTATCGATAAGTGAATGATCTATTTCAAGTTGTTTAATACAGAACATAATAGCTATTTTTTTATATAGTTTTCTTTCTGTCAAGACTCCTAATTCCTTATAATTTTCAATTATTGAAATTTATTAATTAATAGAGGATTTAATACATTATGTCGAAAGCTACCATACTAATAAACCATACTGAATATTTAATTGATATAGAGTAAAATAAACTAACCTCATTATTTGCTTTGGAACTATTTTCTTTAGTTTGAACATATTATAAGTTATGAAGCGTAATTTGCCTAATACATTGTTAACATGTAAGTTCCATTTCAAGTTAGTATCATTAATTAATCCTAAATTCATTATTTTTAGAACTTTATTAATTTTTTTACAGTTTATTGAGTTATAGATTCTGTTTTTAGAGCAGTCATGTATTGTAATAAATGTAAAAAAATTAACTATAGCATTTAAGAACCAAAAAGGAGGTGAGTGCGGTTAAAAAATACACACTGTTTATATGAAACTGTACACGCGTGTCATGATATGGGGTACGCACGGAACGCGTATAGTACTACATATTACGTTTTGTGTGCTCGCGTTGTCATCACCGGATTAAACTGAGCGGCTACATATAAAAAACATTACACTTTTAGCAATGGAAAAATTTATTTTGCCGTCGAAGTACAACCCATATAGCTGTTACATCATAATTCACTGTGAAAACTAATCGATGATTATTCTAATAGTTGATAAAATAGATCACGCGATCTATAACTTTTTTGCCAACTCAAGTGCACTTATACAGCAAAGTTCATTTATCGTGTGATACTTCCTCAAATGTAGTTCTGCTCTTCTGCGCGTAATAAAGCTGTGTTATTAAGCATCCGAGTTGCACGTTATTTTTGACCGTTTCACTTGGCTGTTATTACGTGATTGAAGCTCAGAGGTGGACGAAGAAAATCATCCTCGAATACTTTAAATGGAAAAGATAAGACAGAAAGGAACGGTACTTTCAGAGAACTTTAAAAAAAAAATATGCGATTGGAGCAAGGCATGTACTGCAGAAACGTTAAGAACAATATTGCTTACGGCATATTTATAGAAGGTATGATGAAAGGAAAGAGAGCTGCAGGACATCCTCGAAACTCTTACGTAGGACAAATTAAAAAAGGCGTTCCCTCTTAATTTGAGAGGATTAAAGAATTACAGAAAAGATGAGTGATCGACTAGAATGGAAGATTGGAGTTGTAGGTAGACCAACCTGCTGGTCGAAAAAAAAAACGCTGAATAATGCCGTCTTCAGAAAAGTCCAGCTCTAGATGGCTTATCGAGTCCTGTAAGTAATTACTAGTGCAGAGTCTTCCGAGAGTAAACACGAAGAAGCATCTAGAGAATAAAAACGCTACGACCCTGGATTCGCTGTTCCGCCTTTTTGGCGGCACTCGTAGGCGCGCACTATAGACTACAGAACAATGTGTCGTACGTAAATGAAGCTAAAAACGTATACGTGTTTTTCCACTGCGATTTCGTATCATTCGTGCGGGTTAAATCTCCGCGGCACCGTCAGCACGTATACTGTTGCTTACGCGACATGCCTACCGCGGTACG
Organism: Periphyllus acericola; assembly: GCA_949715065.1. Classification (NCBI taxonomy): domain Eukaryota; kingdom Metazoa; phylum Arthropoda; class Insecta; order Hemiptera; family Aphididae; genus Periphyllus; species Periphyllus acericola. Next base: position 4,238,841 of record OX454266.1, read on the forward strand.
GTATAATGTACCGCGAGTATGTATACATACCTCGTTGCTCCGAAACGTACGTTTCGTTCGCATATTAATAATTATCATAACCGCGACCGTAATGTTGTAGCGACACATACAGGTATACCGTAGTAGTGACCTCTTGTCGACTGTTGGCGCCGGGTCTTTACCATCAGTGCGGGGGCGGCACGTATAGTAGTAATAATCAAAACAATACTAAAATAACGCACGCCTAACGATATTAATGTGACGTACATAACGCCCGGCCGTTGTGCGTCAGCTCGTGCGCGTGCGTGCGTCCAATCAAGTGTACTACAACAGTAATTAAAACGATTCGCGGAAACGATATAATATCACAGCCGCAGCTGTGTGCGCGCGCTCGCACGCGTGCGCCCGGTGCAAGCTAAACAGGCTGCGCCGCGGGGACGGCGAAGAACCGTGACGAGCGCCCTCGGTGCTGCTGCAGCAGCGGCGCACGTAGGGTGAGGTGAGCAGTGCATTAAATTATATAGCTCGCGTTCTAACGGTAAAAATGCAAAACGCGCCCCGCGCAAACGCCGCGCGGCCGTGTGGGTACGGACCGGCCGCGCGCCACGCCGTTTAGTACAGGTATAATGCGTGCGGCGAACGTAAAAAATGAGGAGAACGTACATTATGCACCGCGCGCCTGTATACAGGGTGTCTGGTATCGCTCTAATGGTTTTAAATTTGTGATGATAAGGTGCACGTTTGTGGATTTACCCGCGGTCGACGACCGTGGTTGCGACTGCGGTATCGTCATTATGGGCGATAATAATCCGCTCGTACGACGATAAAACTTGTACCTTTCAGATTTCAGTACACCCGACACGGTTGCGAGGTGCGTTACGCATAATATGAGCTCTTCTAAGATAATATCGCACTGTAAATAATTATCGATGTGTTCATTACAATATAATTCAATTTCATAATTATCCGCTTTGATCCCCAACACAGGGTGTCCGATCGGGACTTACACACAGCCATGTCTCCCGTGTTTATAGAGATAATCAAATTTTGTTTTTTTACGCGGGCAAAGGCAATTTTGTCGACAGTAGTTTGGTGAATCTATGTGCATTATTAAAAATATTAAAAATATAATCCGAAGATAGCCATTTTATAGGGGTTTTTTCTGATAAGGTTTGTTGAAAAAGTTATAATTATTTCAAATCGTGTAAATAGTACGATATTTTCTAGTAAAGTTCACCGAAAGAAAACGATTAGTTCAACGACGATTGAAAACTGAACCATCGAAAAATAAAATGGCCATCTTCGAAATGTATTAAAGTCGTGAAATGAAAAGTTAATTTTTCAACTTCATTAATGATACACTTGTATTCACCAAAAATATCGTCAACGAAATTGCCTTTGTCGAGGGAGGCTCGAAAAAAAAAAAAACCCAGAATTTCAATATCTCTATAGTAACACGCGGGAGAATCGCTCTGTATGAATCTCGGTGGGACACTCCGTGTACTGTACGGGAAGCCGACGCGACGTATGAAAGTCACGTCGTATAATATAAAATTTCCCACCACGACGGAACGTTTCTCCGTATTTTTATATATTTTATTATTTTATTTTTCTCTCTTCCCCCCCCCCCCCCCCCCGAAACTTTTGATCACCATTGTTGCCCGTACGTATACGTGTGGTGCACGTCGCAGTTGTAAGCGCGCAGGCATTGTGTGACTTGTGCCGTGCACGTGTATCATATACATATGCGTAGGCGTGACTCGGTTTTATATTCTGAGCAGAACACAACATTATTACACATCCACGTCGTATAGGTGTTCATACCGCGACCGCGGGTCTGGTACGATACGTACGCCCGCGGCCGTTGAATAATACGCGTTTTTCCCGGTGAACACTGTCGTTTTCTTCGGGAGTGCGGTTAATATGGTCGAAAAACGGCTCGCGGACTTGTGGAAATCCGCGAAATTCTTTACACCGCTTTCTCATAGCGACCGTTCGTGAAAACGGACGATTATCCACGCTTTTGTCTACCGAGTGGTTCGCTCGAGTCTCGGGCGTTTTTGTTTTTTTGTTTCTTTTGTTTCTCTAGCCTACCATCGCGTCACTTTCGAATTGAAAATAATAACACGCACCGATGTATCGCATGCACCGAGGCGATACAGTAGGTACCACCTATACGATACAATTATCATATTGTCAAACACCCGGTCTCTATGCGTGTACATTATGACGTTCTCCGGTCGGATATATACGTGTATACATTTTATTTTTTATCGACTACCGCCAGTCGAGGGCTGTACCGGCATCATTTTCAGACATATTACTTGATCGGACGTTTTCACGAGCATATTGTAGAGATTTTTTTATTTACGTTGCTAATATTCTGATCGTTAATCTATTGATGATCGCAATAAATATAATATTTGCTAACGTGTTTTTGAAGGGTCGCACTCGCATATAGGTTATCCATAAAACACACGTTATCATAGGCGCAACTAGGGCGAGGGCTTGGTGGTGATATATTATAGTGAACGATTATGTATAAAAGTTTGTGATTACTTCCGATGAATTATTTGAGTTTACGATTTTAATTTTTTTTTTTATCTATAATTAAATCTATGTAAGCTTGTATATTTTTGGGGGGCTAAGCACCCCCGGTTTTTTAATCGAAATCGCGTCCTGCAGTCAGCACGCCATGATCGTTTGTCGCGAGAAAATATCCCGGATTTTACGTAATCTCGGCCAGTCAATTTATGTTATTTTTTATCATAACGGTTGGACGCCGAACACTCAAAGTTACCTTTGATACGGGATTGGCAATTAACGCGACCGCTCCACCGAGAGAGAAAAAAAATCAAGTAATTCCAAAGGCATTTAATGATCAGTTAAAACGCGTGTGGACGAAATTAAAACTATTTTTTTTCCGTTTCTTTTTTGTTGATACAATTATTTTGTTTATAGAATAATTGAATATTTGAAATATTTGTATCTACCCACTCGTCAAGACGGTTCACTTTTGTTCGAGTGTTTTTCGCTGCCCTAGAATAATCTGTACCGTTGCCAGTTTACTATACATTCAAAACTAAAAACCTATTTAGCGCAGTGCACGTGCCTAGTGAACAATTTTAAAGAGTGTATAAATGTATATCTATAAATATAACGTAAAAAAAAAAAAACATCCAATTTGAGGTGGAAAAATATGGTATTTTAAGTTATGGATATCATATTTTTGTTGAGTACCGTACTGATTCAAAACAGTACGTTCGATTCACAGCAGTCATGCAATAATAGTATAATAGTGTACGTGCGCAGAGTGTAATGCATAGTTGTAGTCATAGAAACGTCGGTGTTTTAAAAATTAAATAATGGATTTGAACTGCGTACGCTATATCTACCGGACGAAAGTTGATTTGGATTTCTAGACAATATTACGCAGTATAGACGTTTGAACACATATACAACCCTTTTGTCGGAATGTTTTATAAAAATAAACGAGTGCAAAATATTAAATTATACTCGTGCGTCGCTCGTCCGCTCCGCTGCTTTTATCCCGTGTAAATGCGATTTTATTGTGAAAAATAAAGTAACACGCCGTTCACACTGCCAAAAACAAATGTACGACAACGAAATGAATTAGTATTCAAAAACGCTGTAGGTTATATTTAACGAGACACAATATTCCTCTTTTGTCTTACGTGACTTTGAATTTAGTTTTTTATGACGTTTTTTTTCCCGTCCTCCACCCCTCCCCCCTTCGCTCCCCTCCCCGCGACTAGACCGTCCGGAGCTAAAATTTCTCGCATTTGTTTACGATAACGGGAGCCTAGTGTCGGTGGCATCGCGGTCGTCTGGACACGTGCGTTTCGCGCGAGTTACGTGTGGTTGTTGTTAACATCTGCAGCTATATTTTATGCTACGACATACCCGTCGGCCGCATGTAACCGGCGCGGTTAGACCTCCTGTGCATTGGTCACGTCGTTCGAAGTGTACGGTCGGGTACAGTAAATGTATCACGCACTTGAACGCGCGCACGCGGCCGTACAGGTCCTCCGTCCAGGGGCGTAGCCAGTAGGTAGGCCTGGTAGGCCCGGGCCTACCCAGATTTTCTCTAAAAAGAAGAAGAAGTATTCCAACAATGAGAACAATAAAAACATACCCCAGGTCAACTATAAAAATTCCTAGGCTAAGCGATTTCACGTTAATTTCCGTAAAAAGGACAATAAGTGAGCAATTTATTGATAATCCATCGGCTGTTGTTGATGAGTTTGCTATCATAAAGAAAAGAATTTAGAATTTTTACTTTGAAAATATGTTATGAATGGAAAATACGTATATGCTGTAAGTTACGAGTATAGTAATTAATAATTATAAAAAAATTATCTTGTATTCTGATAAATAAAAATTTCAAATTTTGCCTTAAGTTATCAATGTTTAATAAAAATAATCTTTGATAACTTTGAAATTATAGGAGGCCAATACCAAAATTGGGATTAGTCCCCACTTCTGTCTAACAGGGGCAAGTTTATGTAGGCCTACCCAAAAAAAAATTTATAGCAGCACTCCATCGTGAGTGCAATGTTTATTTTCTTCGCGGCGTTATCGCTGCGGTTGCCGACGATCTCCGCGGCTCGTCGATATTTTATTTCTTCTGGTTCGACGACGATAACCCGGAGAAAAAAGTAATAAATGAATGAGAAAGAAATAAAAACCTATAACCCGCAGCAACTGCGAGCAGAAGTCACTCGACATTCGGGCGCATCGAGTTGTACACGTAAAGATAGTTGACTTATTCGCGCCTGATTGGACTCGAAACAGGCCGTCCCGTTTTTGCACGTATCCTAATGAATGGAAAAGAATCCGTTTATTACATCCACCGCGGTAAACAACCCTAACCGGCCAATGAAGTAATTTTACAATTACATAATTAACAATAAAATTAATCAAAAATTCGTCGAGCATAAGTGTATAAGCATAAGCGGCATTCGAGCATTATACGGAGCAAATGCTGTACAGCAGGAGTCTTCAACCTTTTTACGCAGCGGGCCACATGTTATTATTCTCTAAAAAATCTCGCGGTTCGCATTCCCAGTAAAAACATGTATTTTATACAATATTCGAACATTCTCGACAGCGATAACTTAAGGCTTTTAGCCGTACCAATAAAGATTATTTTATGCTACACTTAGAATGTGATCGCGGGCGGCAAATAAATGGCGAGCCGGGCCGTGGGTTTTTATCGTACATGTAACCCAAAATGATGATATAATATTTTATACGCGTTATATTACTGTTATCAAGCTGAAATATCGATGAATGTTTAAAATTAAATGAAACGTTTGAAAAATAAATCGTATATCTTTTTCTTCCTCCGGACCTTATCGGCGCATTCGGTTGACGGACCTAAATGGCCTGGTTGGTCCCAAAGTCGAGCAGCCCGTACATAGACTGTACTTCGAGCCTATTAAGCGTTCGATCACGTTAAAGAAATAATCGTAAAAACAAAAATACCGAACGGCATCATCGTCGTCCACTCCAACGCTCGGGTGCAGGTACCGCGTATGTCAAACGATATAATAGTAATGTAATAATATGTCCGGTTTTTCTTCACTGCGGTGTTGCACGCGAACGTGAACTTAGTGCGCACTTGAACGTTACGCAAACAAGTCCGATCCGCGTTAGTACACCAAGCGAAATCGCTATTGTTGGGGTCCTGTTCCGGCGGTCGTCGCGGCGCCCGATGGTAATGATTTCAAAAGGGTTAAGATTGTATCTCGCGTCCTTCTGCGCGTTTAGGAAAAGCAAATTATACGCGATCGTAATATATTATATGAGTGTATAACGTACACGCGTACCGGCATTTTCTAAACGCTAAAACATCGATTACACTTTAAACACAATTAGACCGGAGCGTCGTTTAGATTCGAAATAAATCAAATACATTCCGTTTGCCCACACGCGCGCGCACACACATATTATGTATACTTTATTACATACGCATCGCGCGCTCGGTCGTGTGTATGTTTTCTATTTGAATAATTTGGTGTGGCGTTTTTATTGACGCACAAATGTTCAAACAATCAGTGCGTTACTCCATGCGCCGTATAACTTCCACGTTAACGCTGTTACGAGTGCACATTTTAGCCGTTCAATTACTTCCACTGATTCCGTTAGAATCGTCCGTCTTTCTGTTCGTCACAATGCAACGGCAGTGCACTTCACCCGTGTGAATTCGAATTTATGTTTGGACATTTTGACCAAAACGTTTTCCACTAAAAGTCGTTACTACCGAGAAAAATCCATACATACAGCGTTTATGATAGTATGTTACAACATAACATTATACGCGTACACCTGCAAGCGCAAAGTTGTTTTTTCCGACACAAGCCGGAGTGCACATAGTGTGCATGTACAGTATATAACGGCGCTTACCGGTTAGGTCCCAGATTCAAATTATTCTCCAATCGGCTGTCCAGTATTAAAAATAATTTTTCTTCTCACTTCGGCAGACCTAGGACCGTCTGTCGTTGGTAAACCGCATTTTCAACTTCGTTTGGTGGTAAGATAGAAGTCCAAAAAAACGTTTGAGATAGTTTTACGCCTAACTCCGAATTATTTTTACAATCGCTACTTGAATCTAAATTCTGGATCTTTCTGTATTAATTTTGACCAATACAATGTCTACAACCTTTAGTGTTTAAAATTTTTTTTTCATTTTCACTTTTAAAAAAACATTTGCACGTGCTGTTTTCACACATCGCTATAGTTCGATATTATTGTTTACTTTTCGTACATTTATGCAATGGAAATTTAAACCCGTCAATAACATATTTTAAACTCTTGCCTTTTTCACGGAACATAAAATTACGTGACATGTAACTAGTGGTATAATCAGTTAAGCCTCATAGATACCTATAATATTATTTTGTCGCATATTTATAAACGTAAACTTAGAGTATATATATTTTTCATGATAAAATCTTTGACATATCAACTTCTCTTGTCCCATAAAGACGTCGAATACCTCTGGGTTCCAAGTCACATTGGCGTCTAAAACAGCTGATCGGTTAGCCAAAGGTGCAATCCTTCTCCTCAATTCTCGTTCATCGTTAATTTCATCTTCAACGCTGGTCTCCGCATTTAAATAATTGTCCCAGAAATATATTTATAATATTTTTATTTTATCATTTTTACCTTCTCTCTTTTGTATCGCTTTAATGAAAAATAGTATATTTTAATGGTTTGGATAACGAATAGTTACGGAATACCTATTATTATATTCGTATTTCATATGATAAGCAAATGTACACGGGATTCGGATTGGATTCGGACGAATTATTTGATTCGCCAGGACTCGAATAGAACCGTAATTACTTTCAAACCCAACTCTGGTGCAGCCGGTATAATGTTATGATGTTTTTATGGCGACGGCCGCGGGTACACCGTGTTAAAAACATAAAATTTTTGTACTCCGTCAAACTTTTACAACACTCGGTACCTATAACGTTGACCGTTTTGTACATGCCATTAGGAATTAAAAATAGGAGTCGAAAAAAGTAGAAAAAAAAATAAAAACGATTCTCTTTTCCACAGCCCATATACCTATATACATTTGAATATTTCATACGCGCGTGTTTTATTAAAACCCACTCCAAACACGGTAGGTACGTACACAAACGTTACGCTATTCGTTTTTCCACGAATGCTGTTCATTACACGGTACATGCATTATTCGTTTAATATTTAAAAAAAAAAATAAAACATTAATACACTTCTTCGTAACTCGTAAGTGCGGGTCTCGCTGGAGCGTGTGCGCGTTGTACTTTCAGCGTAATGGTTGACTTTAATGTAGCGCATATGTGTAATATTAGAGACGGTTTTAAACGCCAATGCTATAAAAGATCGCGGTTAATACTTACTGTTAACTCGTGTTCTGTAAACTTACATAGCCGATATAACGGTTTACACTCGCGAACACACCGCTATACTCGGTACATTTTAACATGTAAATAGCGTTTTCGTAATATTATACATCTATCGGTTGTCGTTGAATGTTGTTCAGCATATACCTACTGCAGGGATATCATTGATATTGTATTAAATCGACTCGCGTCCACGATTCGTAGCGTTTACTTTTACGAGTACATATATATATATAAATATATATATATATTTTTTATTTAATATACAATGCATTCCGTTATAAACAGCTGATACTCAAAAGTAATTATAACTTGTACACTTTTTACGTTTTTTCGGTAAATTTATGTGTGTGTTCAATTCATTTCGTTTCGAGAACTCGGAGTACGACCGTACGATATCATATTATTATTCTACCAGTACACTGTTATAGATGCTTACATAAATCCATTTTCGTCACGTGATTTCTTACCTTTTGTATTCTATAATAACTATACCGAAAATCGATATAAATTATGTAACGAATAATGTGATATTTTCTATGTCTTACGTTTATGTAATCATTTTTTTTTTGTTTTTGACGAAAAAAAGTTACATAATAATGCAGCTCCTCTGTCGATAGGAAAAAATCACTATTATAAACATATATAATTATCATACAATTCCTTGATAACTTTGGAGAAAACCGTCAAAACCGGCGTCGTGTTGAGTCTTACGAAATCTGGGTTGGAAATTGTTTTCGAATAATAGATTGCAGAGGAGGAGTTTTCGTACATAATTTCAAAACCATTTCACCGCGAGTGATTGTTATGCTGCAACAAATAAAGCATGCGCAAGTTATCAACACTCCGTTGCGAAGGCGCTAAAGTTATCAACTAAGTCGTAGGCCGAAAACAATTATATCTATAGCCCGGGTGGGATTGCCCACCGCTGCGTGTAAATATTCTTAGTGAAATTTCCCGAAAACGTGCGGCTAAAGATGGTGACCACTTCGACGGTTCATAGGGCAACCGCTCTAGTGCCCGACATATAAATTCAGGTTTCAGTACTCCTGCACGTATGTACTATACAAGGTGTCCCATCGGTATTTACATAGAGCGATGTCTCCCGTGGCTGTCTTAGAAATGTATAAAAGTTTTAAAATAAAAAGTTAATTTTTTAATTATTTTAATAAATAATTTATACAGTTTAGGGATGCTCATAAAAATAAAACAGAATTTGATCATCTCTATTAACCCGGGAGATATCGATCTGGGTAGATCCCGGTGGAACACTCTGTATAATAAAACTGCGAAAATGTCTGACTATAAGGAGAATCACTCGTCTAACAGACGACTTTATTATGATGCAGTCTGTTCACCACGAAATCTGTTTTTTCACCGTAAGACCTGATGCGTATTTCTGAGATATTATTATTAACATCGATTCGGTAACTTGTTCCGTGTACACGCGTAATGCGTTAAGGTGGTACGGTGGGATGCATTAACCCCCCCCAACCCTACGCGTGCAACGGTAAACTTGCAAACCATATTATGGCGTTTCGCATACGTACGGACCGCAGCGGCGTGATTTTTCCAAGGGGTCTATCACAAAAGCCTTAAATACAGGATACTGTTTATTCATATATTCTGTATAATTTTACAGTATACCGTAAGAGTGTTTAACGTACCACGGATTCGCTGATCGGTGCGCGGTCTAAACACGGTCAACGTTCAAAGTTCAGCGATACGAGTCGTATTAGACGTGTGTTCAATCAAATCAATCTTCAGTCTTCAATCGAAGAACATCACCAAATTCCAGACAAACCGCATCAATGACGTTGTGCACGCTAGGCGATCGCGGCTAGTGATCGTGCACCGGGCAGATGACGTTTGCTCGACGTCAGGGGTCTGCAGTCGTCGTTTTGAGTTCGTATGCGAGATACCGCTCGATCATGGTCCGTAAACGTTCGTGGTTCATTATACTGCGAACATGGAAGTATGTAGTTAATCCTACCATGTGTGTATACCGATAATTTACGATGAAAAAATATATTAGTAACACTCTCGTGGCTGATATAATAATTTAATGATGATAATCAGGGCTCGTAAGTTCATGCACTGAAAAATGCATGAATTAGCATGAATTTATGCACTAAAAGTTGGCAAAATATGCACTAAAAAGTTCGAAAATATGCATTTATACGCCCTAACATTTTAAAATAATGCACTCCAAATATGCATTATGTAAAAAATCATGGGTAAATTTTAAAATATTAAGAATATATTCATTAATTTTAAAAGTATTTTATTCCTTATAATTTTTGTACATTTTAACACTCGAAATTAATAAAATACAAAATAAAATGAATACTAGTGAAGTTTAAAGCTTTATAAGTACCGCAATACTGCGTAAAACGCAAACGCATAAAATCTATTTATGTAGTCACTCAAGAATAAAAATAAATAAAAAAAAAAACTATCATATCGGGTAAGTAAATAAACAAGAAAATTTTCAAATCTTTGTCTAAAAAATTTTTATTATGAAATAATGTGCGCTATAATAGCTCTAAAAAATCGACTGTATGCCAAATATGCTCTTACGCCAAAAACATGCAAAAACATGCACTATTAAGCTTTATATTATTATTATTATTGTTGTGAAACTGATTTGTATCTCGGAAAGTATGCTTTTTCCTATGTTGAAAAAAAACATGCAGATGCATGAACTTATGAACCCTGATGATAATGATTAAGGCTTGGAAGTTGTAGGAGTTGCATATTTTTCTGTATGTTCTCAATTTATAGCAGACCAAGCTAGAAATCCGTTCTATACAATGACGAGTTTAAATACAAAAATTAAAAATGCATTTTTTTGCATATTTTGTCAATTTTAGAAAAAAAGTGCATATTTCTCGATTTCCATATGCTTTTTATGCATATTTCTCAATTTTCATTGGATTTTTATGCTCGTTTCTTGTGCATATTTTGCCTTTTTTAACTCCTATAACTTCCGAGCACTAATAATGATACGTTACGACACGTCCCGTGGAGGGGTGTGTGTGTGTGTTGCGAGCTCGCTAATATCAGCGAATACCACCCCCGTGCACACGCGTGTAGGTATAGGTACGCCACCGACCGACGTGTGGACCGTATGGCGTGCGAAACAGCAGGCGTCGACGGATTAATTAGGTATTGCATCGTCGCGCGGTGAATTATAGCGCCGTGATGTCACCGAAACCCGATGTCCACCGTGGTCTGTGGGTGGGCATAACGCTATGAGTTCGGCCCACCCGTTCACATGGGCAGCAGCTGCGCGGATGCGTTTTAACGTCGTCGTCGATGACGTACGTTTCCCCAGCCCGCCCCATTCGACTTTTTTAAATTTTTCCTTCACAGGGATTTAGTATGTAATCTGTATGAATTTGTATGCCCATCCTTGGAATTTGTATGACGAGGGTTTTCTCGGACAATAAACAATAAACCAGAACAAATTTTATAAAATACAATTTTTGTCTTTATTTTAATTATAATTAGGCTGGGAGAACGTTTCCCCAGCCCTCCCGTAAAAAAATTGATTTTCCGAGAAAACCCTCTTCATACAAATTTCAAGTATGGGCATACAAATTCATACAAATACATACATACTAAATCCCTGTGAAGGAAAAATTTTAAAAAGTCGAATGGGGCGGGCTGGGGAAACGTACGTTTGTCGATGTCTACGTACAGGTCACGCCAGTGCGGGATCACATTTTGTAACAACGGCGTAAGCGTACTGACCCCTAACCCGACCTCGTGGCCAGAGGCGTATTTAGGTAGGGGCTATGGGTCCCGTCGCCCAGAGCGGCAAATTTCTTAAAGATTTAGAGGGGCGGCAAATTTTTAAAGAATCAGAGGGATGGCAAATTTTTATATTGAAAGTCTTGCACTGCAGACATATGAGACCGACAATGATGTCGATCCATAATTTTCCCGCAAATGTGTTACCCCTCCCCTTCTCTTGTCATATTAAAATACTATGAAAATTTGTGTTGCCCCTTTCTCGAAACAACCAACTACGCCCCTGCTCGTGGCCTGCGGCGGGTTGGCGACTCCGCGGTTCGCACGGTTTTCCCGATTCGACGGCCGTCGCAGTTACCGCCGCGGTGTAGTACGCGTAGTGTAGCCGCTACACGGCGCACACCCGCAGCTGTCGGGTGACATCTGAAAACTTTTCGCAATCAATCGACGTCAATAAAATAATATATTTCTGATAGAATAATGAATGCCATATTAAATGCATTCCCGTGTCTGCTGATGGATGCCAAGCGGTACGGGGGTTGTTATTAGGATGGATGCGCGTATACACACAACCCCGGAAACGTCGCCGCCGCCGCCGTTCCTAATCAATATGAATAGGAGTTAACGGATCGGTTCTCGAAACAAATATTGTAAAATGGTATAGCCCGCACCGAGTTCATAATATTATGTTATCCTATATATCGGCGTTGGATTTCGCGATAATTTCCCTTTATCACCACAATCATCCTAATTTGTTTCGATGAGCTTTGCATTTTTTTTTTTTCAAAGCTTCCTACGCGATGACCGTAAAGTACCGTGTAAGTTCTTCTGGACGGGAAGAAATGATTTTATTTCGCATATTTAGATTTAGTTTTTTATCTTAGAGTTATTTTCTTCATTTTTTAGGCCATTATAGGGTTTTTGAGGCATTTTTGGAGTGTTTGGATCAAAACTTCCTAATTGAAATTGTACTTTGAAATTGTACACGCTATCGTGAGTCTTATATTACTCTATGTGTACATTTTTTTTTTTGTATAGCGAACTGTACAAAGTGGGTCCTCTATTATATTATCTCGGACAGTAGAATTGTAATATCAAGATTATACCGAACGGCGGCACCCGCCACGAGGATATTTAGGATCACTGTGTATTAATATGTTTCATAATCTGTTAGAGCAATAAGATCGATACTGACATCTGACGATATCGTTCAGCACTAGTTTTTTGTCGCAAGTCGTAACACGAGTGCATTTATTTTCAATTGTTTCGTAACTATTTTTTAAAATGCCAAAAGTAAAATTTTTAACCCAGTTTTTTTATCGTATTATTCAGAATTTTCAGGACATAGAAATGTTTTTTTTTTTTTTTTACAGCCATTTTATAGGGTTTTTTTACGGCATTACATTCCCAGCCTTAATCAAAATTCATAATAAATGACCGCTTGTATGGACCAATTGCAATTATATAGCTGATTCCGACGGCGCACGAAATGTACCTACATTAACGCGCGCGTACATGCGGTGCATTTTTTATTATTTGTATCACGCGACATAATAATATGCGCTAATCCGTGTACAGTTATAATAGTTGATAACAATGTCCACAAACAGAACGATTTGGTTTTATCGATTAATGTAATGTCCTTGTTGTGTTTTTCATAACGTTTCAAACTATTCCATGTGATAATTAAAATCGGTATTATTGTTTATCTCGTTGTTTGTAAAAAAAAAAAAATAGTATTGATTTTCGATTTTAAAATGACTAGCAACATAATGTACGTTTGGTTTAAAATAATTCTGGAGGAGACTGCTCCATTGAAGATGTTCTTATATCTTTCTAAACATAGCAGCTTGACTAATCGCAGGAAAAGTCACCTCGTACACACTAAATACTTGTTACGTACAATATTTCGTATCCAATTTCTTCGACATTTATATGCGTACGTGTACGAGACGCATATTCGATTTTATCTCAGTGCAGTTTATACATTTTTGTTAAATTTAATAAAAGGTCCATTACTTGTTTAGTCAATTGAAATGATCGAAAATCAAATTATATAATAATAATTACTTTGAATATATAATATACATGTGGTAATATTGCGTCAAATTCAATTGTCGTTAAACGACTACCTACGGTAGACTGTGATATGAAAAGTGACATTTACTATAATCAGAATAACAATTTTCGTTCATGTCTCTCTAAAGAGAAATTATTTATGTTCCTTGTTTTTTATTCTGGAAGGAAACACTTTAAAGTTTCGTTCAAATAAAAGAAACTCGTCGTATATTTTCATTTTTCAACACTTAACATAATATACTTATGTCAATACTCTACATTAGGATAGTATTGTTATTTGTTGCACGACAATGCCGGTGTTAAATGTTTGCCGAATAAAAATTTCAAGTGATTTACTGTATTACTGATTTACTGATTAAAATTTTCCAACTTAGAAAATAATAAATAAACACGATAAATAAATATACGTTTTCAATTCGTATTATTTTTAATAAATCTAAACATACGCAATTATAACTACCAATATTAGTACTAAAAATATAGTTCATATGGCCCAACAGTAAATTTAACCTTATTATTATAATGTTTTCTAAATATTTTTTCAAAAATCGACCTAGAAACACATTTGATTATAATTTATTAATTAGCTTACCATCTCGTGTACTCCGAAAATTAAGCCAGACGAGGTACTGCGAGTTCTTTTGCTCAAAAAGCCACGTTGTTCTCATCCAATATTGAATACAACTCAAATTTTAATTAGGTAGCGAGTATGCGAATACATACACACACACACACACCTATCATTGTTTGTAAATTACAATGAACGACAAGACATCTTAAATTCTTACTCCTCTTTACACGGAGTTAACCATGCGATAAGCCAAAGCCGTTAGCTCAGCAGATTACAAATATTAATCAAAACTCAATACTAATGAACACAACGACAGCAACTTAGAAGACAATCATTTTGAGTGATCTACTACGCCCACTACCGCGAATATAACTTACTTTAACAAAAGAACCACCTCGCCGACTTGTATAAATTTACCTAAATCCAATCTCACAGACAAGAAAACCAAATTAATTTACCTAAAAATGAATACGCTTCACTTACCCAAAGTATAATGGCGAAATTCCGATGGGAATAAATATTTCTTGATTCCCGAACTTGGAATCACTTACAGAGCTTGTACCCACCACTCAGCCACCGCTGATATATTATACGTATATCCGTGACCGTAGTCAAATATCAAGCATTCCACAGTTTAATCGATCCTACGTCAGAACTTTACCCGACGGATTGCTCTGCAAATATTCCCTGAATGGTCTTAAACTAATCACGCGTGCCTAATTACTGTAATCCTTTTACAAAAAAAAAAAACTAATAACAAGAAATTTAAAATCATTCGGGCATAAATATACGTATATGCATTCGTATGGAAACATTAAGTACACGGAATAGGTACTGTACATGTGTAATGTGTACCAATTATTACCAATATGTAAATATGTAATACATATTCTAAAATAAACACAGATTAATTTATTATTACGTATGTACCATACTACTATACAATACACGAAAAAGTATTATTTGGTTTTGCTATAAAATTAATGTTTTTATCAAGAATTATTGCGATTACAAATTGAAAAAAAAAAAAAACAAAAAATTATAACTTCAACATTTTTCGACAAAAAATTTAACAATTTTACTATGTCGTTTGTACCGACGTATCCTTTATCCAAGAACTGGTTAACCCAGTATCTAAACATACGGTATCAAGAATAACCGCAGAGGAATATATATTTTTTGATGGACTTTTTCTTAAATAATTGTGCAAATAAACTGCGGCTTATGTAATTTTAATGGCCTTTTGTGGACTTAAAAGAATTGGTCTCCGAATGACACGGAAACCTGAGGAAAGTATCCCAAATATATTCCAGGATATTTATTTAAACGGTAGTGAAATATCCTTGATTTAAATCCCCTTTCCTGAACTCTTGGAAATGGTTTCAAAATATTGGTGAAAAGCGGAAAAGCATCATCACCAACAAATGTATATGGTATTATGGTGATGGTCGGGTTCTTCCGGGAACAGTAGTTTCAGTAGGAAGATGCATTTTTCAGGAGCCTAGTGCTTTAGAAAATGATGTTTTATTAAACACACCCCCATCAGATATTCTACCCTGGCAACCAACATCAGCATAAATAAAATTATAGTTATCATCAACTACCGCAAACAAAACTGTACTAAAATGAGATTTATAGTTATAGTCATCACTGCCGCTCCATTCCGGATATTTCAGGGCTATGTGTTTTTTCTACGTCCATTTTTCGATTTTAATTTTAATTTCACTAAAAGTTTTTTCTGATCTTAACTTAATAATAATAAATTAACTTGATGATATCGATTTAATTGGTTTCTGATTTGTATTTCGGTTTTAAAAATTATTTTTCTTTATTTTCAATTTTAGTTTTAGTCTTTATTATTTACTTAAATTTTTATGATTTCAATATTGCTATATTGTATTCAACTTTGATTTGGTTTGATATACTATATACTATAATCATTATGTAATTTTTTTAATATTAACAAGCGTTTTAGATTTTGACATTCCTATTGATTTTTTAAAAGGTTTTTTACAATATTATCGATTTGTAGAATTAACTAAAAAACAAATTTCAAGCCCAGACAACAATTTAGAAAATAATTTAAAAATTGTATTTTAATATTTTGAAATTAAAAATATTTTTAGTCCATAAATTCGGTTCGATTTCAGCGGAGATGGCACAAGCCGATCGGCAAAATCTATTAGCTTTGCCTGTCGGCAGACGGATCGGTAAAACCAAATCCAGTGTGGACGCGCCTTTATACCTCAACAACTCCATGATTCTCTCCACAAAGACTTTTGAAACTTAATCAACTCACCGTATAAAAATCTCACAGAAACCCTCTTTTTAATATCCTTACTTCTAGACATATTTCAGATAGCTTACACAAATGCTCTTAAAGGACTAGTGCAGAGAGCTTTTTTCTTCGTAAATAAATCACTATATCCTTACAGGCGTGCATTGGGCACATAAGCACATTCTCCTTTTCTGTCCTCGTTCAAATTCAAATTTGTTTACGATATTACATGTACAGATAATACTACTTATAACGTACCTATCTATATTGAATACATCGTAAACTGTTATTTTTCAGCACCATATGCAAGGTGGTTCGCATATAACTGGACATTTTTGCGTTGGATTACATTATAATTATGATATAAAAAATAATTTAACTTCAGGGTAATAGATATATCAGAAAACAAAGTAGATGACTTTGATTAGTGACCGAACGATTATATTATGTACGTTTTTCGTCCATAAGAGATGATATCGGTTTTGTTTGGATTTTATATGATTGCGTATAATATAGTAGTTCTTTTATTATACAAGTAAATAGATTAGCACAAGAAAAAATCCAAAATATTTACCTCAAGTAAACGAAGAATTAAAAATGAAATGAATCAGATTATTTTTATTATTATTATTTTTTTGTTTTATTAACGAAGAATAAACGGTCCGTACTAAAAGGTACGACAAGTAAATGGTACGATGCAGGAACAATAGAACACATGAAATACGATTAAAAATAACATTTGCATAACAAGAAGGGAAGCCGTCCCGCTGATGGCACTCCTAATTTCAAATCGGTTAGAAATATCTAGTGCGGAACCGATGTTTAATGAAAAATGAAGTTTGCGCGCAAAACGCGGCGCGCGCATTGTCGTCCGGTAAAACGTATTACCATTATCATTTCGAAGAGGCATATTTATATTATTATCGCGCGTGAATAAACAGAAAACTTGATCAAAACTTTAAGAGCTGGATTTTCGAACACGGCGATAATTGGGCGCTTTAATTTATTTCAGTGAGCGTTGTCGTCTGCTTTGTTCGGGTACGGGGAACGCTACAGTTGCAGGTGCACAATATCGTATTCGTCGTCGAAACCACCGTCGTCGTTTTCGATGAACTAAATGTCTTACCGTACGCGCGCACTATATTATAATAATAATGCGTCTGTAATTTCTGAAAGGAAAAACGTATATCACGGGCGCGCGCACCGTCGTCGCTTTACACGTCGTAAGATAATAGAGAACGTACGATGTGCTGCAGTGTACACACGTATATTGTCGTTATTGTAATACGGATATACCTAATATCTCGTCCGCATCAACCCGTCATCCGCCCGCGCCGATATGATCTGTGAAACGCGCGCATATGGAATACACCTTTATAATGTATTACACGCGTGTACGCCGAGGCTGGTATTTATTTCTTTTTTTTTTTCTTTTATTATTTCGTTTTTCAATGCGCTCGTGAAATCTGTACACGCCGCCGAGGATAAAAAAAAAAAAGGATGTGTGCGCGTGGAATACCCTATCCGATGGGGGCGCTTACACGCGCACAAACGTAGCACGAACGACGACGACGACGAGGGTGTAATCTGATGTACACGCAGCTATATACATGTCATTGTACACGATGACGGTTTCCTGTTGAAATACGTAATAATATTGACGTGACGGACACGAAAACCCGTACGGACGACCTCAGCCGGTGCAACGCGCGCCCACGAATCGCACCGTACGTAAGTGCGCTTATGCGTGTGCAAAATCATCCGGTCGGGTGTGGCGTTTGAAATGTTGACGACGGTCGATTAACAAATAATATGTCGCCGTATTCAAAACCGCAGCTTCAAATCGATTTACGTTTTCCCCGAGTAATATAAGGATAATGAATACCTGTAAAACCTCAGGTCCGGGCGCACCCCCCGTCCACCGAATCGCTGCTTTTCGTTTTTACGTAATACAGAATATATAGTACAATCGGCTTGATTATCACGTTGATCCCGTTTCAAGTGTAAACTATAGATTTCGTCTTGGCACAAATAATATGTTTCGTTATTCTACGAATCTTCGCGTATAGGGATAAGTTCAACTACTAAGTTTGTAGCAATTTTTCCATCATATACAGCGGTTGCCGACCATTGGATCCAAGGTCCCGATTTGCACGTGTATACAGATGTACGGGAGGAAAAGCGGTCTAACTCACCTAACTCATCTAACTCACCTCGCCAGTTAGGTTAGGGGTCTTTTGTTCACATTAGATTAATAGTTGGATGCATTTCTATAAGAAATTGATGAAACGGTGTTGGAATACGAATAAATAAACATATGGTCAAATTATAATTATCCTATTTAATCCGTACATTACGATCACGGTATATTATACTATATTATACACCACCGTGATAATGATACTATTGTTACGGACGCACTTGGGTGCCCGAATGTAAATAGAGAAATCAATACACATATGATTAAAAGCACTTTAAAATGTATTTTGATACAAAAAAATGACAAAAGAAACTAGTTTACTATTTAAAAGAATTTTTATTTGTTTAAACTTAGTGTAATATTATGAAATGTTCTGAAAGGCTCTATAATGTTCTGTAATGCTCTGTTTCAACACCAAGGTCCAAGACTGACTCAGTTACAGACATACCTACTTAGTGGAGATTAGATACAACTATACAAGTGCATATTTCTTAATTTCTGAACGGAAGTGTAAGTTTGAATCAATGCATATTTATAATGTTTTTGAATTAATTAATGTACGAGCTTGCAGCGCGTGTTGAACACGTGCGTATTTATTTCATGTGGCTTGTACGATTATAATTTTATTTTTAAATAATGTGAGTAATCAACACACGTGTATTTCTAAGAATCTTTTTAGCTAAAAACCAAATGCTGTTAAGATCGTCCTCCTTTTTTTAAATCTCTCCACCCTTTCAGATCGTCGTCACCAACATGATTTTTCTTTTCTCCAAAATCTTTTCTCTGGCTCTATCGATTCTCTTTCCCTACTTGCGCGTATGAATTAAAAGTTCCGATACGTAACTTTAACAATAACTCTAATTTCGTTATCTCCCACTGCACAGCCAATTATCTAAGAAACGAGACTCTTACTATATGACTCTAACAATATAAAAAGATAATAATATAATTTTTAATTTTAATAGCCGAAAAAAAACCGTAAAACCATTTACATCAAAATGTCGGTTTCGATTTCGTTTGTTTCATTAGCGTTCTTATGGGTTCTGGTTAGGGTTTCGGTTCCAATACTTTTAAACGGTTTCGGTTCGATAGCGATTTTTTTTCGGTTGGGTTCCAGTCCCCGATGCGAATCGCCAACGAAAACCCGTCATTCCGTTTCGATTAAGCTTATTGTTATAATATTATTATTATGATGGTCATTGAATTTACAGTAATTTATTTTTGTTAATTTAATACTATCGTTTCCATATATGCCCGCAATTTATTAAAATAAGTAAAATATTCAAAATAAAGATGACGTTCAGTTAAATGTCAAACAAAAGAAATTATTGAAAAATAATAACAATTATTAATTGAACGAGTATATACTTATCTAGCCATCTAGGTGCATTATTAACATGCATTCACTTTTACATTGGCAATAATTACCAAGACAAGATTAAATGCTTAAAATGTAATTTAGAATAATAGAAAAATATTAATAAACCATGAAAGTTAAGAAAGAAAAAAATGTAAACATTGTTATTTCTTATCATCAATGTAACATTAAATGATCTAGAATAAATTGATCAAGGTTAAAATCGAAAAAGTCTATTGAGAGGAATATTTTATTAGCTAAAAGTAAAGCTTGAGGAAATTAAGAATCTGCACTAACTCAGATACGGTAGTGGGGTATAGAAAATAGACCGTTGGTTCTGTAAAAGTATGAGGGAACCCTTTTAAATTCAGTAAATGTGGACGATCAATTTGACCATTTGGCAGGTCATAAATAAATAAAATATCTGAGAGTTGTTTTCTTATTTTAGGTTAAGCAAATCCAGACCAATATTATGATACCTGAACGGTTGAACGGTTTCATAGGAATTCTTTGATACAAGAGCATGTGTTTTATGTAGCATAAGCGATTCGTTTTAAAGATGTTTATTGGACTAACTCAAGCGTCTTCTAAATATGTAGTTACAATTTGAGACCAAATTATGGATCCGAAATCCGGGTTCCACAGTACAAGCCGAGTGCAACGTACAAGGATAATATAAAGCTTGGGTGTCCCGCGGGGATTTAGAAAGAGCGATATCATCCGTGTCAATAGAGATAATAAAATTGTGTTTTTTTATGAACATTCCTGGGTAAAAGCTATTTCGTTGACAATAGTTTGGTAAATATAAGTGTGTCATCAAAGAAGTTAAAAAATTAACTAACTTTTATAAATTTCGAATGTAGTCATCTTATGGGGCTCGTTTTTCTGAACATTTTTACGGTTCAACTTTCAACTTTCATTAACTTCTTGATTTCTAATCATTTTTCTAGTTAAAAAGAAAATAGCGTCATCATTTACACAGTTTTAAATAATAATAACATTAATCGAATTTTACAAGGATTTTAAAATAAAAAGTAAACTTTTCAGCTTCTCTCCGTCAGGGGCGCTAATAAAAATTTGATTACCATCTCAAACAAACACAAGACGCCCTTTACACAGGTGGGTAGGATTGACGACTGCGGATTCCAGGTATCGGCCGCGCTGAGATGTCGTGCGGGGACTGGAAACGCGACCAGGACGTAGGTACGCGTACATATTATACAGGGTGGTAAAATTTGTGATCGGAAACGGAGCAAATTCGAAACGCGTGGGAAAAGTCGCCATTATATACTTTTTGCGATCACCGCGTATACGTGTGGACTGCACATGCGGCACGCACACAGGCAGGCACGTGTGTGAACGCATAGGATACGTTATAAAGTACACCGCGACAGTGTATTAGTATATACTATTATTATTATTACTACTATTATTATTATTATTACTATTATTATTATTATTATCATCATTATCTCTCTGGTCAGAGGTTCGCTGTGTTACGCAACACGGGCGGATATGCCGGAGCGCCCATGTGGTGTAATCCGTTGGGGAGAAAGACAAAGCTCCCTTTGTGTGGTCCGCGACCTCCGCCGCCACCCCCGTCTCCCCGTCATCGCCCACCCCTTGTAGGATATACACACGCGCACACGCACACACACACATTGCAATTTATACGGTATACGTTATGTTATGGTACATGTACCTATCGAAGGGTGTAATAATATACATATATATATATATATATAAACAGTGTGTGAATCTTTTTGTTATTATTTTTTTTTCCTTTTCTGCAAATTAATTTTTACGCAACACCGACTGTACGTAACGGAAGCCGCGACCAGTCGATCAATCACGGAAAAACTGTGCTACGCGCTATAATATCTAAATAGCTTTTATAGTATACACGTTAGCCGTCGAATATATCACATAATATACATAGGTACCTGTTTATTATTATAATGTACCGCCTCCGTTCAACGAACTTTTCTCTAGAAGAAATCGCCAAGTAGAAATGTTATTGAAAACAACATTTTTTCCAGTTGAAAATCTCATTTCTACCGTGCCAAATGTACGCAGATAATATCAATATGTATGCTAATAAGTAAATAACCCGCTACATGTAATAGACAATAAAAGTATTATCGATAACTGCGCTGGGCGAGTGTGTGCCCGTATCGCGGGGCTCGTTAAATTTTCTCCGGGCCATCGATAAAATTGTTTTCCTACGGAACGTCTTAATACGGCATTGATCGCTTCAAAAACCTCTAGAAACCGGGGCCGTGGGAAAAATTATAAAAACAAATTGACCCAGGGGGACTGGACGTTTGCACGCATTACGTGAGAATAAATCGGTTCAAAATCTATCGTAGACCGACGGTATACATTTGTTTATTTATTTATTTATCACGATTCAATTCGTTTAACAGAAAGTTTTTCGACGAACATTTCGTAAAAAAATTCGTCATGCGTGTATTAGGTACCTGTACGCCTCAGCTGCCCGCGCTCGCACTACGCGACGCGTTTTGAATCGTTCAAAAGTCGCGAGCGGTTAGGTTAGGTTAGGTCACTCGCGTGCTCACGCGCTGGTATAACGCGGGGACAAGTGGTCCCCGACTTGCTGCGTTCGCGTGGTCTTGGCATTCCGGCCAAGGGTGTACACGGAACCCCGTATCGTCATACGCGCGTGCGTGCGTGAACATTGTGTGTCCGTGACGGCGGCATTTTCCAATAATACGCGTAATGCGACGACGAAATGATGTCGTCGAGTTTCCGAAAAGCTGCGAAAGTATTAGTTATTCGTCGAAACAACGAAATAACTTCGGGCCGTCACTCCAGGTCGTCTCGTCGTCCGTGGTGAATATCCGAAATGGAATGCGCGCGGACAACATTTTTTTAGACTCCGAGCGGACGCGGACGAGTCGGGTTCAGGAATTCTATCGTTTCGTAGTACACAGAAAACGGCAAATAATTATGTTTGAATATCCACCGCTGCATTTATTCTGAGTATGCTGCGAGTGACCTCGCTTGTTCGAGCGAAATATGCTCGCGTTTTTCACAACTCGGTTTAATGACACGCTACAGACCCTTGGAAATAAATGTTCACTGCAGGATAAGCTGAAAAAAAATTTAATGTGAACATCTTGAACCGCGATACCGCGTTTAAACGAACGTTTGACGTTTTAAACCCAGCGTGTACAAATACACATAGTGCCGCAACGCAAATCGTTTTTCAAATTTATTATCGCGTCACGATTGAAAACGGTCAGGCGATGTGATTAACGTTTGTAAAATCCAACCCGTGCGCCACGGCCGTATACTTCTTTTTCGTAATAATTATTATGTCGTCATTACTAAATCGGACGGGTCGCGGACGAGCAGAATTTCATACTCGAATTACAACGCTTGTGCGAGCAAAGTAATATATTGAACGACATCGTGGCGGCGCATGTTGTTTGCCCGGATATTACAGGGAGGACTAATGTTACAGCCTTAACTTAACAACAAAAATCCAATATTCATAAGCAAAAAAAAGAAAAAACACTGATAAAATGCTGTTGATGTATAAAACGAAAAAACTAGAGCCAAAACCATCGGGAGAAACGTCTGGAAGTACCGTCATTTAAGAGTTAAGAGGAATGTAATTTCGAATCTGAACAACTGTGTGGTATTGAACTTTGAAAATATTATGTCCTAATGGTTTTAAAATTTATACATTGTGCGAGTAGGTATTATTTTAAAGTTGTAAGCAAATTATGGTTTTTATGTGGCAAATTGTATGGAGAAGCACGCCCCCCCTCCCCGAGACGAAGGATTATATTGTCCATCACTGGTGGCTGTATGGGGATGTTTATTTTATTTACTCCACACACCCCGTCCGACACAAAACGATGACGTGGTAGCTGGCCACACACACCGATAAGCACTGCAAACTATATTCCTCGAACGGCGAACGCGGAATAATTCGATTCGAATTCAGAGACCGGGTCCATCTTTTAACGGGGGTCGGGGACTTTCAACATCGAAGCGAGTGAAGTACGTGCTACGGTCAACAATAACGCGACAGAGAGACTCGTTCAAGCCTATAGGTGTTCAAGCAGTGCTGGCTCGACTGGCTAGGACGATTGACACGGTTGAGGCGATCATTGATGACTTCGCGACGAGAAAGGCAAGAAAAAAGACCCTAGAGTCCTATTCTACCATCTGATCCGAGTTATCAATCTCACGTTTCATATTGTTATGAAGTTATACATTTATATTAAATGAAACTCAGTATTTACGTCTTAAAGTAATGTACAACGTACTACAAAGTTTCAAAATACATTAAAATAAATGTTATTACGAGAACAAAATAAAACTGTACGGTTGCGATGATATTTGTAGTCGAGATCCGTTTAATTATTAGGGTAGGTTCACGTGGACGCGCAAACACGCTCGTCGAACGCGAAACATTCTTGTTTAAATTGTATATAACGAAAAAGGACGTGTCGGATGCTGTGTGTTTGTGGGTCACATATCGTGGACGAAGACAAAAATAAGAAAGAAAATGTTGGGTCCGACCTATTTTAAAAACTAGACTTTCACCGAGTCGTTCTGTTACCTTGTACCCGAAGCTTGGGGACCATGACGAGCATCTTTTTTTTTAACCATGTCCGAATGTCACTTAAATCATTCGATGACCTGTTTTCATGTGATCATGCGCATAACTAGACAAACTTTTCGTTAAAAAACCACGCTTGACCGTAAAAACGAAAAAATCAAGGGGCCCGGCAAATCTGAGTGCGGCCCTGTCGGGGAGGGTCTTGAAACGTTTCCGTTCTCGAACGGTTTTTTTGTTTCTAGCTTCGCCCGTTCGCGGCAAACTACAAACATCCGAGCGGCGCGGTTTCCACGTGGACAAACTTGATGCGCAGCAGGACGCATCATTCGCCGCGGCGTCCTAGACGATTCCTGCGGGCGACAGACCGTTATTGTGCGCGTGTCGTTCAAGTGCGGAAACTCAAATTTAGGTCAACCATCGCGGGCGGCGGCGGCGATTGGAAAATCGTATTTTCGGTGTGAAAACCCGCTGCGGCGGCGGGGCGACGGTCGATCGCTTTTCCATTTTATTTCGCCCGCGCTTTTCCCAAAGATTAGAAAACTTACTTACGCAAACACGCGTGAACGGAACCCGGCGGCTGCGGTATACGCGAAAACCGCGTGCGTTCTGCACAGGGCGTCCCGCCGGGACTTACACGGAGCGATGATCGAATTCCGGTTTTTTTTTTTTTTATGAACATCCCTGTGTAAAGGCAATTTTTTTGACAGTTGCTCGGTAAATAAAACTGTGTTATTTAAGAAGTTGAATGATTAACCTTTTATTTTATGACTTTTATACATTTCGATGACAGTCATTTTATAGGGCTTATCATTCTGAACATTTTGACGGTTCAACTTTCAATTTTCATTTTGATTTTTAGTATTTTTTTTAGTTTACAAGAAAATTGTATACTTTTTTCACAATCATGTATAATGTATATTAATATTATTATCAGCAAACCTTATCGGAAAAATGACAAAGTGACAATAGTTTACATTATATTTGTAAACTAAAAAATTTACTAAGAATTAAGAATCCATTGAAAACTGAAAGTTGAGCCATCGACATTTTCAGAGAAGGGTCTTCGGATTTCACAAAAATGATTAAATTAGAAGTAATTTTTTAACTTCTGTAATAATACATTTATATTTATCAAACTATTGACAACAAAATTGCCTTTACCAAAAGGATACTCACAAAAAAAAAAAAATACAGATTTTGATTATCTCTAGTTACACGGGATATATCGGTTTGTGTAAAGCCCGACGGGACACCCTGTATCTGTATACTATGTATACTATCACAAGATTACAGAACGCGTACGCATTCCACCATCAATAACAGAATTTCGACTGACGAATGATGCATGGAGTGTACAATGTTTGTTATGTTTTCAAGAAATTATTAATAAAATAAAATAATTATGAATTTCTATCCTCTACGTCTTGATGTCGTGTATCATTATAGTGGCCTTTTAAAAACTGTGCTTTCAACTAAAAATAAATTTATAGTTTTTTCGCTTTAGGATATTTTACCGTTATGCATACGGCTTTATCATTTTCTCGCTTAACGTTATTGAAGTTTTGCACTTAAAGTTTTAAGGAATTTAAACGTTATTCAAGTTTTGCGTTTAAGTGATAAGTAATTTAAATTTAACGTTTCGCAAAATATAATAATTTATGAAGAATAACTGTTGTATATTGTACATTTTTGTTGAATTAGTTTTTATACTTTATTTTTAAAACAAAATAAATTAAAAAAAGACGAAATTTATAGTTAAAACGTAACAATAAATGTCTTACCTGTTATGAGAATAACGTTACTTGACATCATTAGTTTACTTTACATGTACGTATATTGTTTAACGTTATAACTTCGATTATGTTTTATGAAAAATTATTTTTAACGATTTTTTAATGGTTACCCCTTTATATTTTCTTAGTATTTTTCGTTATAAGCAACGGATCTCAGTTCTGTATAATTTAAATTTAGTTCTTATAATTAAATTATAGATAATTATTTCATGATTAACTAATGATTGATTATTATTTATCTGAACCACGTTTGTTTGTATCGCTAAAAAATCGAAACTATTTTATCCCACGACCAATACATTCTTTCGGTAGTTAAGAAAATATTTTGAAGTTTTGGCTCAAGTTAAAGACTACCAAACGTTCAATCATAGTAACTAATGTTGACCTTGTCCGAATATTAAGCCTTTCAAATACAGTCTCTAATCATCGAAATTCCCCGCACAGCGAATTTTTTACGAAACTTTTATTCAAAAACGTTTCCATTTCACGAATTCATTTTATTCTTATACCGTATAAGTATAAAGTATTAATTGCGTGTCGAAACCTTCGAAAGTATGGCAAAATGAAGTTTCGTACACGACGAGCTACATGACTCGACACTACTCGTCGTGGATGAAAATGTACCTATAAAACTATTTTTAACATTATTTATTATTCGACGGAATTATTATCGCTATTATTATTATTATTATTATTATTATTATTTTATGGTACTGTGAATCACACATCGTACGGTTTGCGCACATTGCGCGCGGTAAGTGTGTGTGTATTTTTTTATGTGAAGTAAAAAAAATCGTATTTTCGTCTAGCGAATCTTTTCAAAGAACAACCGCCGGGCTCGTCAACACGCACAGTGTACGCCGAACACGTGCGCGTAATGATGCTGCGACGTACGACACCTCTTCGCGCCGTCGTCCCTTCGGACAGAGCATAAGGCCGTGCGCACATTGGAAACGAATTTGTTTCCTGAAAAACGTACGAATAGTGGTCGTGCGAATTGAGTGCGCACACTGAACACGTTTTTGTCCGTAAAATAGTCAGTGTTTCGGTGATATCGCGTTCGTGACCGAATGGGGAATATATTTAAATTAAAAGTTAAATTTATTGTTTGTAAAATTTAAAGTAATTTCCATTTCTTTGGATATATCTTGCCATTCCCTGCGATGAAGGTCACCTTGAAACACTTTCATCCCATAAACATGTGTGTTGGTAAATTAAGCTAATACATTTTTCACTATCCATTTTCCATTTATCCGTTTCCGACGTACGAACGTTAATGAAATCCGGACAAGTTCGGATTGTTTTCGTTCGTCAAAGTTACACGTACGAACGAATCGCAGCCAGTCTGCGCGCTCACATAGTATTTGATAGATCGGGATCGTTCGCACGTGTACGTACAAGTTCGCACGAATCAAATTCGTACGAAAACGCATCCAATAAGACGTACATGCACTGCCGCCGCCGTCATTTCTTTCGCTGCTGCCGGTGGTCCGCGTCCGCCGAACGCCGAACGTACTCGAGTGCCCAAGTAATTGCCTACCGCCCGGGGTGAATCGCACACCGTACGAGTGCATATTTTTATACTATTATTTCCATGACGTGGGCGGAGGGGTCGGAAAGTCTTACGTATTTGTTTTCGTACTTTACGGCACCAAGCCGGTACGGATTGAAACACGATCCGGGGTAAAAGAAGACGAAAAAAACTAACTCTGATCTATTTTCGGCGTCGAAATCAGATTTAACGTCTACCGCAGTATTGCCGTCGTCGAGAATGTGAGTTCTCAGGTGTCCGCAGTGAAAACAGGAAAATATTTATTGACACGCAACGATCGGTAGGAATGAAATCAACACTAATCGTGAGAAAATAATCAGTCATTCCGCATTTCAAATACCTACCAAACTGATAAACAGCGAAATGAAAAAAAAATAAAAACGGTTGAAAAGCGTTAAAGATTTCATTTGTGCGCTCAGAATAGACCAAGTGTAAAAAGCGTAATAGTATAATAAAAGTTTTTATATTAACCATACATCATAATGAATAATGATAACCGATATCATCGCATGTAGTTTTACACGTGACCACGTGGTCATGTAGTTTTATCAGTTGTGACTATGCGGTAAACTGTATGCAGTAAAAATAAAGTAAGTATAAAGTAGAGTATGAGTAGAAGCTACGTTCTGGTCCACCTCCCCCTTAAATTCGCTATACGAAACGTGTGTAGGCAACCACTATACACGTTTGGGAGCTGCTCATAGTCATATCTATGATTTGCTCCTTAAATGAAACCAGCAATACACACCAAAACAAATGTGAACCGCGATTTTCCCCGTAAATGCAACCCTCAACACAGACAAACCTAACGAAAACTATGACTAGACCACATAACCTACACACACGCACACGCAAATCGTTTACACAAATCTAGGTGATTTTCAATAAACGGTTAATATATGTTGAACACAAAAATGCAACAATTGAAAATTTCTCGCTCAAATTTGCGAGAGTCACCACCGTTGAATTTGTTCAAAATTAATTTTCACCGTACACCAAAATGGAAAAGAGAGACTCTAACAATTTTTTTTTTTCGTACTGGTTTAATAATCATCACTTGTGTTTATTGTAAACGTTAGATCAAAATGTAGTAGGACAAAAGGTTTTAAAATTATTATTTTTATCGAAATTAATGATTTATTCAATTTGGTTTATATCCCAGTGTTAATCTCGGTACTGAATCATTTCAATGTAACATAATATTGAATAATACCATAGAATAATACCATTGATTGATACCTATTATGAATGATACCAACACGTTATAAATACAAGCGTATACAAATGAAAGTGTAGATATCAGCTAACAGTTTTCATTCCAAAAACAGATTTTAAGGTAAGTGAACATCGTGTTAACTTTTACAGTATTATTTTGCTAGTAATAATAACAAAACCTACGTGGAAACTTGAAGTCTTACAGACGTACACATACCAAACCTGCGTTCAGTAGGACCGATTTTGTGTTGTTAGCTTTGATATCAGAGTAAACCGTCCATCGTCATAGGTTTTCTACGATATATTAGTTTCCAAGATATTTTCGAGTTTTTTTTAAACTTTAATATCTTACTCAATCATATCCCGCTTGAAAATTCAAATACCGTAAAAAAACCTATGATTTTGCGCGCAGATAACGTTCTTCCGTTTGAGTTTGATAACATATCAGTTTAATACAATATTGAACATACTAACAAAGCTTACAACACAAAAATCGGTTCTACTGAACCCAGATTCACCATGTTGTATACGTTTGTAAGACAACCCGTAGACGGCGTCCTCTCAATCGTTAAAATATTATAATCCGGACGCGGTAAAAGAGTGCGGCTACCGTTCGCGAAATATTTACAATCTTGATGTGATAATCGCATCGAAAAGAGACGTATACGTTTAGTAGTCGTAGGTGAAGATTACATAACATTATGTTCAAAGAGAAACGTAAAGAAAGAAAAAAAAAATGAGTTCTACGACAGATGTAACGCGAAGTATGTCGGCGGCAAAAAATACGTTTTAACATCTTTTTCCCTTTTTCCTTTCTGTCCGTCGAGATCGATTTAATCTCTATCCGCTAATACTATACGTGCACACCGAATCGTGCGTCCGCCATTTTTCGCAGTCAAACCTTTTTGTACCAAAAAATGTCCATTTTCATCCAAAAACAAACACGTTTTAGGTTTCTGTACCGCGCGACCGTCAGTCTCGCGGTCTCGACGCCTGTTGTCATACGGTTGCCGCCACAATGCCATTTTGTAGATTTTACGAAAATATTATTCAACCACGTATTTTTCGCTCGTGAACACTCAGCCCGTGCACGAACGTGTATCGCTTACATCCGTAAGAAGTTACTAGGGGGTCCGCGGAAAAAGTGAAAATTGTATTTGATATTTGTGTTATTGTGAATCAGTTTTTCTGTTTTCTTATGGAATACATCATTATAAGTGTTAAATCCATTAACCATTATTATCTTATATCCGCTGTGAACAAGGATCACATTAAAATTACATTTTTAACTTTATATTTTGCTGGTTAAACTAAATAAATATTCCAGAGTTTTATTTCGTATATGTTTATCTATCTTATGTGAAAATATATGACAAATTGACATTTGGGGGTCCGTAAAGCGGTGGTGAGAGGCCAAGGGGTACGCGAACGAAAAATGGTCGAGAACCGCTGCACTAAACTAATTGAAATCGCCGAAATGCCCAGTCGTCACGATATTATAATATTATGTACTGTGTAGACCAGAGATTCCCAACCTTTTTTACTTAACGGCGCACTTGATAACTTTAAAAATTTCCACGGCACACTTAAATAAATAAATAATAATGAATATATATAATGTCATAATAATATATTACATATTTTTTTTTTAAACGATTCAAACTTAATGTGATATTTGGAACTGGTGTTTTTTACATAATTCCTCTATTCGGGGTGAAACAGTTGAAACAGCAATGGGTACCATTGCTTCATTACTTAACTTTTCACCACACACGATACAAACAGGTAAAGGACAGTCAATATCATCATTCCACGTGAATCCAAAACATAAATAATCATCAGTATATTTACGTTTTACTTTTAAATTTAAACTTTTATCACTTGTTGAAGCTGATTGTTTAATATTAATTTCAACATTTAAGCTGTTTTCATTAATATTAACATTATCCTCATCCGTTAATTTAAGCTTTTTTACAAATCTGTCCATTTTTAAATTTAAGTACAATATTTCTTGATTAAAATTATACGCGAAACAATTAAACGCGCACGATTATCACTATACTGAATAAAAGTTACTCAATGACCGCTTGAAATACTCGTATCGGGTTCTATCGGATCTATCAGACATGTGAACATTTTATCAATTTTTATTTGCTGGGGATTTCTAAGTCAATGTTTTTATTGATATAAATTATAATTTTGATTACTATATTCAACATACATAATAAGACAAAAGTTACACGGCACACCCGAATAATTTCGCGGCACAGTGGTTGGGAACCCCTGGACTGTAGACGATACGTGTCTTTAGATCGTCTCGAGATCCGTACAATTAGTGGCGTCGTCGATCGGAAAATGTTTACCTACCCACTTCGATTCGCAAACACTTCACATCGGTAAGTAATATTAATACTTCATCGCGGATCACGTGCACAGAAACCATGAACTGTTACCGTACAAGACGTGTGTATGTGCTCGCAGTCACAAACGCGGCAGTCCACCGGGAGAACCGATGCACGGCGATGAAACCACCTCATGGTCCGACAAAAGATCAATGCTAACATTTAGACGGGGCGTGAAAAACCATACTCGCGTCGTCCGGTTGGCCGCGGAAACCCTTCCGGAAAATCCCGCCCCTGTGCCAGGAACGGAACCGGTCTTCCGAAATAATAAGCCGAACCGAACGAGTCAGTCCACGTTTCGCAGCTGTCCACCTTCCTGGTCAAGCCCTCGAGCTACAATCATTTATTGCCACAACGTTTGCATATTGTACGCGCCCGCGTAGGCTTTTGTGGATTTCGACAAAAGTATTTTTATAATAATAACAAAGGAAAAATTAAAACGGTTTCTGGTCAGTTATTCTCTTGTTGACCTTTTTCAAATAAATAAACTCCAGCTAATAATAATCATGTTTTCGTTGCTGTGAACGAATAACGTATTTGTTCTTTAGTGAGTTGCCATTTGATGACGGAAAAAGGTCATTCTATTTAAAGCTCATAACGTAATCATTATTAATTGTAGTTTTTTTTTCTTTTTTTTTATTAAACTTTTAACACGTTTATCAATAATAACGTAAGCAGTATATTAATAATTTTCTTTTATAATTTGTTATCACGCCACTTGTCTTGATTCGTGTACATTTTTATTGCAAATGCAAGAACAATAATTATAATGATGCGTAAAATAATGTGTATAATGGATGAGAATTTATCTTTTAGTTATTAATTTTAAATCATTTTCGACGGTATAAGTAGGTAATCAAATTTGACGATCGTATATTTTTCTTCGAGCCTCATAGAATTCGAATATTTTAAAGATAGTTTTCTAACATTTCTAAATGTTTGTTTTCTTCTTCGAATATCGTACAATAATATTACAGTGCACTCGTTGCGGATAAAAAAAAAGTTAGATCATTACGTGCGGTTTTTTTTTTAGTTTTCAAATTTGTTTATTGTCATTTGCCAACAATAATACTGCGTTGGTTCCGATCTCGTACGCGGACCGTTCCAAATGGTTATTAAGATTAATGTATTATTATTTATTATACGAAATAATAATCGAAAGTCAACTCAGTTGGACTTGCGACAGGTTTCTATAAGCACTTCCGTTTAATGTCAATGGAAACATCGAAATTGAAAGCAAACAATACAATTCTTCGCAAAAACTAAGATATTTTTCTAACAAAACCTTTTGACAAAGATAATAATAATAATAATAATAAAAAAAACCATCGTAATAGAATCTTTTGTTGGCAAACGACCTTTTTTTCTCCGGCCGAAACGACATTTTACCGAGTAAACCGTGAATTTGTATTTATTATTTTTTTCCCGACCGCGCGGCGCGGCGCGGTGGTACGCGAAACGCGAAAACGGAGAAACATAATATTATCATGATTTCATTCGACGTTCGAATCTCGCGAGATACGTACTCGTGCGCGGACACTCGAGAGAATCGAAATCAATTTCCAACCCCCCCCCCCCCCATCCATCACTCATTTCGTCCGAACGGACACGAGCTCAAACTACTCCGTCCAAGCGCAGAACGTTTCTCGCGTACGTCTCGTGTGTATTATGTGCAAGTGGACCTACGTAAAAGCTCGAAACGCCTCGGCCGAACGGAAAACGTAATGCACGAGCCGCGGGGGATAACCGGCACAGCTTGTGCATACCGATTTAGAAATTACCACGGACATCAGTGTTGCGCTGTGCACGCCTTAGCCAGGGACGAACCGGATGGGGGTGATGGGGGGGGGGAGGGTGTCACTCGGGCAATATTTGATTTTCAGTCGGCGGAGAGGAAATTTATTTTGCTCGAATTAAACCAAATTGTTTTAAGACGAGGAGCGGAAAATTAAACAAACAACTTGTTAATATTATTTTTTGCCTCAATACTGTAGTACGTAACACGCGTAGGTACCATATATCTATTCTGTGTAGGTACGCAATAATATAATATACAGTAGACACTCGATTAACCGTCCATCTCTGTCAGTCATCGCGTCAAGCAATGCGCCGACTGCGACTCTATATAATACGTTATCTAGTGTATGTATGTAATAGTATTTATACGTAATATTCTTTTGGAATATCCAACATATGATAGAATAGTTAACAATAAGATGAAATTTCTCTTTCTAGTCGGCAACGTGGAAACGTAGAGTCGTGGAAACGTAGAGACGTTGGGGCGTTAGAAAAAAATAAAATATACTATAAATGAGTGATATTAAAAAGCGACGAAATAATTTAAAGAAAAAAATTAAGAAAGCAAGGGCACTCAGTTCAATTCCTGTTGAAAATAAAAATAAAACATATTCACCAACCAAGGCAAGCCAATTAATACATAAAAAATAGCTCTATCATATTATGTTTAAAGCTGAACCGGGGCAATACTTGAGGTATAGTTTTATGCACATTCTTTGCAGTTTTTAAAGGCCATATGTACTAAAATGTTGAGAAATACCCAATTTTAAATTAAACTAGTATTTCTAGGGATTATATACCGAACTTCAACCACAGAATGTTTTATAAATTACAAAGTTTATTCATATAAGATTCTAGTATACTTGAATAGCTCTCCAGACACTGAGTGTTCGTCCGGCACTTTTATGTGACACTCATTTTAAGGTGTGCTCTATTTCAAATTAAATCTTATTTTTTCGTTACACGCCTCTAAAGCCTCTCTCGTTTAATGATTTTTGTTTGTTCTCGAAAGTCCCTGTTCTGTTGTTTCACCTAAATTCGAGCACTCATTGAAACTGATAAGTCGGAGGAGAGTAAAGTAAATATCATTAGTTTTTTTTTTCCCGTAGATAGTTTTGAAGATAATAAATAATAATGATCGAGAAATATCAATAGTGCAAACAGTTCAGTGTTTATTTCTTAGTGAAGTCAACGCGTAAAAGCAGTCAATCAATACATCTTAAGCTAAGATATTTTCATAGCGTTGTATTACAATGACTATTTATTTTTTTTTTGAACCTAAGGATGAAAGTGATTTCGTTACGTGATGGAATTACGTCGTGTAAAGTTCCATGTAATTAATTTCGATTTTTCACCACGTGATATGTGGTATTAATCGTAACATTAAAACAAAATATCATCCGGGAGTATATAATATAGTCGGAAATAGAGTTATAACACGGCAATTGGAACTTCAACATTTTTGTCAAGTGGAAATTTAAAAATACATCGTTAATTAGGATTTTATCTTAAGGCGATAGTGTGATACCAATATAATGATTAATTTATCTGTAATTTGTTCAGAAAATCCTAGCTTTAAGGTTGTGATTATAAAACTAAAATTATAAGCCAAAGTCATAATTAAAACATTGATCAAATAAATTGTAGCAATCAATCTCCTTTTGAGATTATAAATATGAATATTTTAAACTTAACGCGAGTTAAGAAAATAATGGCTGGCTATGTTAAGACAAAAATTTCGCAAAATGTATTCACTGTCTCCCCTACTGTTTCGATGAAAATTATAAGTATAGGGGCTTTTCAATTTTAATTTCCTGCGAGAAGAGCTCTCCTGCTTGTGCGCTCCTCGATTCGAACACTGGGCTTAACGCGTTTTCATCTAAGTCTTTTAAATTTTAAGCCCTACGGCTAACAAAAAAGTGAGTCCTTTCTGAGAATAATCGTAACTGCTCCCAGGAGCACGGTTTGTTCGGCGATCTTTGTGTAACAAATTTAAAAGATTTAGCGTTCTTATCATCATAAAATCCAGTCTTACAGTTTTACACGTTCGTAAAATTGTTCTAACATTAAATTTTGCTGCACAGTGCTGAGAGAAGCGCTTTCTAGATTACCGATATAGCTTTTTTCCCGATGCTTTTTAAAACTGCAATAATTTTCCACCAACTGTATACTAACGATCGAATTCCATTATTATGTAAATGCATTCACCGAACAAATTACATATGAGACTATATTTACACAATATTATTGTCCGTGTGTAACGAACAAACGCAGTGCGCATGTGGGCGTTAGCTTTATGTCTTTATGGCGCTTTTATAGTTTTTTTTTCTACACAATAACTTGTACAGCGTGTTGGCGCAATCAAAAACATTTTCGTTTCGTATTTTTTTCGGAAGTCTTTACAAATGTTTGTTCAATTGGTCGCGTCTAATACGAATCGTGTAAGATACAATTTTATATTTTTTCGAAAAAAGAGCACAATCAAAAGAACGTTGGCCACTGAAAACATGGTGAGACGTAATAATAACAATAATCCAAATAATGAGTTCCAGGACTCTAGCAATCAACATGCCCACACATTTTTTAACATTATTCGAGTTAAGATCTAGTGCGGTCCCTGGTTGATGCGTCCCTAAAATAAAAACTAGTTACAGGGGTCCCTGTACAGTATGTTATGTACTTGGTCAACGTTATATGTATCGTATCAATTACTTATTCAACTTATTTTTAGCATGGCATAATAACACGTTCACGTTATTACCTAGCATAACACAAGAGTGTTTTGTTCAAATCTATAGAACACTGAAGTATAAGACGTATAAAACTGTAGAGACGGAAAATAAAATACTCGAGCATTATACGTTTCACGAAGAACGTGATAATTTATTATTTTGTCACCAAAAATAAAATTTGCGCAACAAAGTAAGGCGGTACAGTTAAATATATTAATTTTATTTGTTCAGATAATATATTTGGTCTAATAATATATATATTATCAAACAGTTGGGTTAGGTTCACAACATTTTCTTTCGACTATCATGGACAGATAAATGAATTTGTTTGGCAGATCATATTTTTTTCTTATTCGTTCTGTACAAGTCGAACGTTATGTGCATCCCGAGTAAGTACCTACCAATGATGGTATTCAGTTTAAAAACAAAATGATGAAAGTAAATATTAACAGTATACTAGCAAGTTAGTTTTTATTATTTCACATAAACAGCAATAAACAAATTGTTCAAAATATAAAACAGAACTATAATATGGTAAAAAAAAAAAAGGTACGAAACAATAATATTATATTGACCTGTCTACGATGGTCTATCGCAGTAAACAAATTAAATATTAATAATAAACAATAATTCAAATCGAACCGTTTCGAAGGGAAAATATTTTGGTAACAAGAACCGTCATTGTAACTCATTAATTGGTTGATACTTGATATCGATTACCGTTAACCGCAGTCAGTAGTTATAACGCACAACATTAATAAGCGATTTTATACAAATATTATTTGCGAACACCGTGTTAAGGTTTTGTGAACATTGGCAATATTAAACTAATTTTCGAAAATGGAAGTGCATAATGTACTGTGTAGAAACCCCGTTTTTAATACCAATTAACACAAAGTTTTCACATTAATTGTCTTCGAGTTTTTATAAAAAAAAAAGATGTTAAAGACTTAAGATACATCGGTTTAAATCCACTTATACATATTTTCTCCATCCGCTCGAAATCTAAAATACTTTTAAAATATTACTTATGAAGATTAATTACATTCTTTGGGGTTTCAAACGATTAGAGTTAGCATAAATTACACGCTTTTATCGACATATTGATTACGAAAACCGAATATATGTAAATATTATAAATCATAAACTCTAAATGTTAGTGTTTTCATTTTTTGGTTGGTATTTTCGAGCCTTCAGTCATTTCGCTCAGAAATAATAAAAATCAGCAACGTGAGAAAAGTTTTATTTTTTTTTCCACAGTGATCCGGAACAATGCAACCCGTTTTCCCGTAAAACTGTTTACACGCGTCCCGATTGAAATTGGATTTTCGGGCGGTCACACAGTTATCAGTAGTTATCGGTGATAAGCTTTGAAGGTTGTACACTGTGCGCCTCTCGGTTTATTAAATTATTCATTTTTATCAATGCTCAATGCATACAATACAATATACGATACGATTGCACAACGATTGTTCCGTTATATCTCCCAGTTTTATTTCATTATGTATTCTGCAATTAATGTAGTAAAAAAAGTCTAATTTATTATTTCAATGTTTTGACGTACAAAACAGTGTTTCAACTCGTTATTGCGCAATGATTATCATTAACATGTAAAGAAAGGCTCGGTGCAGCGGTGTTTTTTAACTGCGGTGCAATTATTATCATGATGTTACAATGGTAAGTTATAGTGCCGAGTTCGGATCTAAAGAATAAATTATGTTCCCTGAAAAATAATTTTTTTCAAATTAAATTAGCGATTTTCTCCGTAGAACTATTTGAATATTATTATTTCATTTCGAGTTTATCATGTAAATGTTTCCAA
Organism: Periphyllus acericola; assembly: GCA_949715065.1. Classification (NCBI taxonomy): domain Eukaryota; kingdom Metazoa; phylum Arthropoda; class Insecta; order Hemiptera; family Aphididae; genus Periphyllus; species Periphyllus acericola. Next base: position 4,276,890 of record OX454266.1, read on the forward strand.
AATCACGGTATAATAAAAACAAACGGAATTCTTTTTTCAGAACACATTTCCTGCGCACTAAAGTTATTGTTCTTTGATAAAAAATAAAATGTGCGCGGACCACCTATTTCCATACGTTCGTCGAAATATTAATGCGTGCGCGTGGGCAAGGTCAAATCTTAATTATACTTTAGCAGCGCGTTGTTTCTGGTCCTAATGTCGAACAATGATGAATAGTTTTCGGTTAATTACACGTAAAATCAATCAGTTGCCCCTATTATCCGACACAAAACATGCAGTGGACAAATAACGGTTGCCTATACGGTTGAACCTGACGTATCGTAATAATACGATTTCGAACACGTCTATTGTTCCGCTACCTATCACAATACCGAACGATCGTGCGTCTAATTTTCGTTTTGATGCTATTTCTTACGAAAATCTGCTCGGTGAACACCGCACAGTGGGATGAAATCATACAAGAAAATCATCTCGTGTTAATACAAATACAGATTTATTCCAAATGTTATTGGTGTTATCAGACCCTAAAATATCAACGATTCGACAACTACCAAAAAAAAAAAAACCTACATGATCTTCCGAAAGAGGTAAAATCACTTTTGGTATTAGAAAATATAATCAGTAACGAAGAAGAGTAAGTAAGAACACTTTGAAGAATCATCTATCGAACCATTGTGATAGTAGTGAAAATAGTGAAAATGACCTAGATGTAAGTAGTTTAAGTTTATAAAGTATATTTACCTTAAAAAATTATTTTTTTTTATAAAGAAAAATTAATTTACCAAAATAATAATTTTGGCGTGCTAGAATTGATTTCATCCCCCTGTGCATCGCCTGCCGGTGAAGTGGTCGTTTTCCGATGACAAGGGTAACACGATGTCGTCGAGACCGGAATGGCGAACGTGTAAGCGACAGGAAAAGCTGTGCAGCAGTGTTTTAAATCGCATGTTAAGTGACTCTAATGACGTGCTCCCCGGTCAGGTACAATATTGTACGAGTATATTGCCGAAGATTATGTACCACGCGAGGCGAACAACCGAAATTAATTGCACCGTGATTTACACTCCATCACCGTATGATGAGATCACTCCTATCCTTGGGTCGAACGAAAATAAATAAATAACATTTGACGTAAACAATAGTGAAACGTTACGAACTTATCACTAGTTTAAAACTGATCGATAGACACTGCTCTTACGCGGCTTCGCTTGAATACAAACGCCAAAACGATTACACTGTTGGTCTCTCCTGATCATCGTTATATCTAATAACTTTATAACTAATGATATTCATGAAAATCAGCTCGTTCGCTTAAATTGCTTAACCCGCACAGTACCGAGGGAGTCTCAGGGGTTGTGGTTATAAGATGCAAGTACAAATGATAAACAAGAGTAAGTTATGAAAAAAAAAAAAACTCAAACTTGTATAACGCACGAGAACAGTTCTTTTATTGGACGATATTTGACTTAAGTATCAAAATGAACAATCGCGCGTTAATTGTTATTACTGATAATTATCGTAAAGTTATTCGAATAATAATTAATCTTCCTCCGATACGATGTTTTCGCCGCAAAACGAAAGAAACACGTTCACACGATCTCCCACGCGCGCACGCGCAGCACGCACCCAAAGTAACGAGGACACCTCGCAGGTCCTAACCGTATAAAATAGCGGAGACGGACAGTCGCAACCCCACGGCACTTCTAGCAAATACCATCTACTGGCCGTTCTAAGCTTATCGAAAACCAAATGATTGCACGACCCCGTACGTCGTCCGCGTGCGCGGAACACTGAAACGTAACTTCGACCGGACCCATTGTCGAGTGTTTAAAACGGGGTGCAAGCAGAGCTGCGACGGCGACACGCGTAAAAGTTCTCGGAAAGTTCCCGCGCGTAGGAGCAGTGAGGCTTGACAGCGGGCGCAACGGTTGTAACAGGTACGCCGTGTGTGAGCGAGTGTAGACCGAGCACGGTTCTGCGTGGGTTGATTGACCAAAAAGAAAAAAAAAAACGTATTTCACCGAAGGTCGATGCCTTTCTGATTTTCCCGGAACTTTTTTTTGTTTTTTTATTTCTACAAAGTCCTCTGCTGCGCGCACGCACGCACATATTCACTCGCAGACCTGAAACGGATCTAATAAAGTTCAAGACTCTAGGTTTCGTAATCCGAACGTCGAAGCTCCTCACGCAAAACGCTGTATTGTTCCCTGGTAAGATCCTTACTTGCATCCGTTCTTTGGGATCCGTACACGGCAACTGACTATTCGCTCATAGAGCAGGTCCAGAGGCGTTTCTTATCATCTGCCGCCAATAATTTAGGAATACAGCATATTGAGCATGATTACCTTCCTGTCTCTAATAAGCTTGGACTGATTTCCTTGGTTGATAGACGTATGACAGCGAATCTAATGTTTTTGAGTAAGCTAATTGAGGATCCCTCCTTACTCTGCCAAGTTAACTTTAGAGTTCCACCTGGTTTCTCTAGATCATGTATTCCTTTTGTAATTCCTTTCCATCGTACCAACTATGGTAAGAACAACCCAATCGATAGAATGATGCGTTTGGCCAATGAGCACACTACCATTTTTATAGTCTATAATATTATATTTAACATGTTTTTTGTTAATTATTAATTACTTTATGTCCTCAAAACTTTATAGTTATATTAACCGAATTATTATTTACTTTCTGCTGTTAAATTGGATTATTATCTGTAAAATGTATTTATGCACTATTGGGCCTTGTGCCCATTATATAATAATAATTAATTAATTAATTAATACTGTTAATGTACGCGTGCGGTTGCTCGTCCGTACGTACAAACCATGTGTTCGAAACGATCGGGGAAACGTATAACGTAGACATATGCGATAGCATTCTATCGTGAAAGCTTAACGGAAACTGTTTATTATATTATCATCGTACCCGCCTGCGCTGCGCTGTATTTGTTCGGTCCGGGCGCGTACCCGTGATTTTCGTCCGCAGGAAGGAGTGTTAAGAACCACTACATATTATATTTGATGGGAAACAGCGTGTTAAACATTGTAAACTGATGCGTGTGTGACGAAAGGCGAGTGAGACTCCCCACCCATACGACTGGTCTAAGGAATCTGCTGAACAAACCCTTTTGACCGGACGACCGGCTCGTACGCGAGGGCTCACACACGTACCAGTCGGTTTTTAGTCTTGGTTCAGAGCATTAATACAACAGAGCCTTCAGAGCGTTCAGAACATTTTATCATTTATTGAATGTAAGTTTGTTTTCAAGTACAAGTATAAAAGTAAAACTAGTTTGAGAGTTTTTGTTTATTTGTGCACACTGCACGGCATTGTCTCTCGATAGTCCGTAACAGGAGCTTTCCGGCCCGTGAACAATGTACACGTTTTCCCGCTGATACGTGTCGAAAACGCAATTTTTTTTCGCGTTCATCCGCGATAATATTGCACGTCGTTAAAAGTGTGGTCGCCCAAGTAGTCGCCCCGGGACGCGTCACTGCAGGTCGGGTTTGGCTCGTGGGAGGGTTTTTATTCTGGGCGCGCGTAACATTATTCCACAAGTACCTTATTCAAGTACGATGTGCTTCGATCCATCAGTTCAACTTAAACTCATATCTAACCACGCGAGTGTTATCCGTTTACACGCGGACAACGGTTAATCTCAGTGTCCATCAGTGTGTCGTCTCGCGGGCACCAACACGATGTGAACACTGCCGGCATCTTTCGAGTATATTATTTTAACACAGTACATCGTACACTACCATGGCGGTCGCTTTGAGGTGAACAAAAATATGGCGGGAAAATAGAAACGTCTAATGCCGGGTCCACACAGGGACGACACACAAACAAAACAAAAATAAAACACAAACAAAACATGTGTCCATACTGAGTTCAGTAAAAATTAAACAAAAAATTAACAAAATTCAAACATTTTGTTTGTGTTTTGTTTTTGTTTTCTCTTGTCCATACCAATCAAGTTTGTTTCGAAATTACATTTTTCAATGATCAGATATTCATTTAGTCAGTCACTGAAGTTCAAGCAATTCAGATGTTCAGTATTCGGTATTTAAGTTGTTTATTTCTAAATAAAAATATATAAAATAGTGAAAATGTATCTTTAGTAAATCGACATAAATTAAAATGTGGGAAATTAGAAAAAATATTGAAGACGAAGAAGATTCACTTATGCTAGGTGCTGGGTATATTCATTGTATTCATTGTAATTATTATAATATGATAATATTATAATATTGAAATATGAATTATGAACTATTATAAATATTATACCCAAATATGAAAATATGGAAATTATAAAATATATAATTGAACTGAACTACACAACAAACCAATTGGTACTAAATGCCTAAATCGCACTATCACACTATTAATATTAATATTATCTACTAACGAAATATTATTGTTGACTGTTGGTTATTTTTAAAACATTGTCCACACACGAACAATTTGTTGGAAAAAACACAATTGTTTTGAAAATGTTTTGATTTTGTCGAAAAACACAGAGTTTCTGTTTTGTTTTACTTTTGTCGTCTCTGTGTGGATCCCGCATAAGAATGTTCATCAACGCGAGTGTAGCTATGTAAGGGCTGCGGGTTGCAAACTGCAGTACACGACCGTTGACCGTAGAATATACGCTGATCGTTGATAAATGTTTATTCCACGGTCGACGATGCGACCCGTAAAAGACTGTACGTACCTGAGGGGACTAATATGACAAGTGGCGGAGGCAACTACGTTATTGCGTACGTACGCATCGTGTTCGGATGTAATTAGTTTCTCTCGAGCATAGCCATATTACGGGTGTACGTGTAGCCGCAACAGTTATTCGATTAAAAAAAAACTCGGCCCATCCGAAATATTGTACACGGCGGAAACGTGGACGAACTTTGCACGAAACGTACTGTACAAATAAACTGTTTAAATCTGTTTACCCACGTGAAACACTGCCGTACACAGCGTTTTATTGTACATAATTGCGTTCGGAAAAACAGCGATAAAATTATCGTAACATCATGACCGAGGAGCGAGATGAAAATAAATAATTGTTAATTATTTTACGAAATTTCAGTTTGACGAGTCAAGCCAAGCGTTCATAGTACACATGTTACGAAGCACGGGCCGCTACACTTGATGTGTTATCACGTATGTGCGTAGCGAATGTTAGAACTAGCAGTGGCGTATTTACGGGGGGAGGGGGTTCCCGGGTCTCGACCTCCCCCAAAAAAAAAAATTGGTTATTTGTAACGTTTGTATAAAAATTAATATTTTCGGTCGTAAGTAATATACTACCTGAATTACCCATCGTTGCCGGGTGTAAGTATAAAAAAATGTATGCATCGTTGTTATTTGTCAAGATTAAATAATGTTTAATCCATTTAAATAAAATTCCAATAAGATTGCTTAAGAATATTTCATATAAGTATATTAATTAGTCATTAAGCTGATTACTATCATTATTTATTTTATTTACTATAGCTTTTAGCAGTAGCTTCGCTTGTGCTAGTACACACATATCGATTATGAATGCCCGGCATTGCCCGTGGTTTAAATTGTTTAATTAATCAGCTATTTGAGTGTTGTTTTATGTTTTATAAAAATCCGACCAAGACGTTTATCGTATTTCACCCCTATTACCTTTTAATCCCCTTTAGATGTTGAATTTAGAAAAACGAGAGTCTTAATAAGTGTTTAAAATAATAATATAATTATTAATACTTACCTTATATGTATATTTTTAGAAAAATTGTAAGCCCCCCCCCCCAAAAAAACTTTGATTACGTTATGCGCATACAAACGTTACGAGATCTATAGGTACATTCCCGAGTGTTCCAGAACTCTGCGTAATGTGTAGATTTTAGTTAAAACATCGGTTCGGGCTTTTTTTTTTAAAAAAAATGCGTTAACACCAGTCGATTGATCTACAAAACTCTACGAACAAACAACTCGGAGAATCGATCAATTTTCTGTTAAATGATTAATATCTAGATTGTCCTTACCAATGTTTTCCAAGAGTCAACTCTCATACACTTTGAGACGTTCAGATACTAAATCGCATAATAATCAACCACACAATTCATCACAACCAAACCGCATCATTGACTCGTGTCGTCAGTAGGTGTGTGGTGTATACAACTATTGGTTGCTTATTATAAAATATTTGCCAACCTATTACAGTCTTTCTGTCCCGTAATTAGTTTACTCGACTAGAGTTGTGTTGTTACACAAATAAGCCTGCTGCACCTTACGATTTAAATATAGAGCTAGAACTATTTTTTTTTTTCAAGAATACAGAAGATTATACAATAAATACAATGTACACAGAAACGAAAATCGTTTTGGATCCAATGCGATATCGATTTTTCTTATTGACTTGCGTCCCGTGATTATTTCCAATGCATCATATAGTTTACCTACATTATTTAAAAACAATTCAAAATCGACAGCAGTTCAGTGTCAACTATAAGTGAAGAGGGTTATACGTGCACATTTGATGAGACAATTCTGTCTCCAACACTCGTTGGTTCTGGTACACTATACAAACGTTTTTAAATTGTTTTAGCTATATTCACTAAATCTGTTTGGGTTCTATATTAATTGAATAATTATTCTTACGATTTTACCGGATTTTCGTGTAATTATAATTTATGTTTCCTTTTTGCTTTTCTAAGATAACTTAAAAAATACTAGAGTAGTATATAATTTCCTTTTAGCGTCCATTTAGACTCGTACGGAAACCATATGACTGAGATATACCTATACAAACAATTTTATAATTATAAATGAAGTATATCTTATCAAACGAACTCCTGCCAATAATGTCTGAAACCGTGCAGTACTTTTTTCTTAAATATTGCATTATAATACTTACAATTATAATAATAATAATAATATATCGTATATTCCAACGTGACTGCCAGCTAAAAATGTTTTAATTACATTGTGTCTTTTAAAATTACAATCAATCACCTTTGAATAATAATATGTTGTGTGTGTATATTTTTTTAGTCCTTAATACTTAATACCTAATGAACTACCGTTATTACGATTTATGGATAATTGTACTTTAATCAAAATATCCTGAGCATAACAAACTAACAAGTAAAAATACCCCACTATCGTCGCCGTCTAATGTCTCAACCCATATAAACACAACATTCTAATTATATTTTAATAACAAAACTTCAATACGCGGTATTATTTCATATTATAAAACTGCATGTAAATCTTTTCATATATTTTAAAATCAAATCCATTTATTCGGATAGCTCGATGATTTATTTTATTCGAATATAATATATAGTCTAAGAAATCAGACCTCTTACTAGATCAACATTTTCGATCTAAAACCAAATCCGCCTGATCATATTAGCCCCCCATACCCCATGTTACAAATTCAACTACACCGGTAAACATTTCAATATAGTAAATTATCAAGCAGTTGGAGAAAACACTCTTGCAGGTGTTATACGAAAACAAAAAAAAAATTGTAAAAATGCTTCACTTCATACAACGTCTAAAATTAATTATATCGAGTGCAGTATCATATTTTTATTAAAAATATGTAACAGTATATAGCCTGTAAAATTAAAAATAACGAGTAAATCTAACAAGAATTTGTTAATTAAACAGACTGGCGTGATAAAGGAAACAAGCGCCTGCGGAATGTTTTATAAAACCACGCTAATACCCATCCTCGCCTATTGCAAACCCCTTATAATACCTTTGTGTTTTATAATAACAAGGGGTTAGGGGAGGGGGAACTATATAAAAATCATACAATAGTTAATATCATATCCCAAACATCTGTACAACGGTGTTTTCAATATTTTTACAGCTATCGAGTATCCAATATATTTACGAATTAACGGAATCGAAAATTATAATAACAACAAAAAATATCTTCTCATATCATTTGAAACCATCATGATGATTTTAGCTTTTCGGTATTATACTTGTTTATTAGACATTTGTATTGACGCGGTAACAGTTACCGAATTTTGAAAATATAAGTTTGTGTTCGTTATGAAATAGAATATGAATCTTGAAATTTTGAAATCAAAAAAGAAGAGATAAATTTTATTAGCGTGTATAACCGCATTTGTAGTTTACATATTTTTAGCAACGTGAGTGACGTTTATAACCGCGATAAACGGACACTACACGCTATGATACAATATGTAAAACAACGCGTGAATGTCGAAAAATAATCATCTTCTACTTGACCGAATATTACCTATTCGCGAAAACTGGACGATAAAATATGCGCTGTTTTTTTTTTTTTTAGAGTGAATGTCTTCTTAGAGAACATATACTCTTATAGCGTGCATATACCTAGTGCAGCAGTTATGTAAAGCTGTGCTACTTAGAGATTATTAGAAAGGCATTGGACAATGTTTGGTTAAATAATATGGTTTTCTGAAAAAATATAATCGAATATAAAATCCGTGAAATCGCAGTTTAGATTTAAACACCGCGGTGCAATAGGACAGCAGATGTGACGGCCAAAACGAGTGGTTACGTGTTACAATTATCTCTGAAAACGTGTGACATTCGTGTAAAGATATTCGTAATGAAAAGTGTTGATAATTTAGGTGGTAGTCTTGCATAACGCGAGTGCGTGTATTTTTTTTTAATTTTTTTTTTTTTACTTTTGAAGGTTAGAGCGTCGTTAGTCGAAATACCGTTTCATCATCTTGTAAAGATCTCTCTCGCCTCGTCTTCTTACAATCGTTGCAGAGGCAAACGTCGTCGTGAGCGCGCGCTTACGCCCGATAATAATTATTAATTACGAATCGTACGTATAATATATGTATTGTATGCGAAAATGAAAATATAATCGTAGAGCTTAAGTTGATATGATTAAAAATGATATTGCTATGAATGTATGATGCTGCTTATCTTATACTGCTAGCCTTAGATACCATAAAAAAAAAAAATTCAAGTCACTTTATCGAGTAATGCGTTGAACATATTTTCTTCGTTAATTCTTTAAAATTTACGAAAACTTCTTGGAACATCAACAGACAAGGTTTATCGAAGGTATGTTTTTGAAACACCCAAGTGATCTGGTCTTAGAGTCTACTTTCCGATCCATTCTCTCCTATTTTTTCGTTTTAAAACTGTTATCTCGCCGATCACTCCTCTAATCGTCGAACGAAGACATTCTTCGGACATTGTGATGTGGAAAATAAAAATTACCAAATAAATTTGCGTAAAACAAAAACACGATATTGAGCATTAAGTACTCCTCGAAAACACGGAGTGAGCTGCTGTGTAATCGTGTGACGGTATACTATCCCGACAGTACTGTCGCCGTGTAAACGTACCTTAACGCACGTGATCGATGCGCACACGGTAGTCGCCTCTAGCAACGGATTTCGGAAGGACAAGATTACGGGCACTTATGTAGAAGCAGCTGCACAGGGTTATTCACATTATTTGTCCAGTTCGTGGCGCTCGGGAGGTCAATAGTCGAATTTCTCAACACCGTTTTCCTATTAAGTGGTATAACCGACGAAAAATTATGGACAACATTTACAGCGCGCCCGTGCGGCAGTGCCGTAGTTATGAGGGGGGGAGGGCTTAAGGGCATAATCCCCCCCCCCCGAAATATCAAATTGGAAATCGTATATTCGCCTGTCACTGGCATGAATCGTTTTACTCGTTTCTTGTATCTACATTCTACCATGATTGTAGCATTCTCTATTCACTCTACAGTATTTTATAGTATTTTATATTATTGTGATAAGGTAACTACCAAACAGTATTCTAGAAATTACAGCAAGTACCATATAAATATGATTACCATAGACCTATTACAAATTACTTGAAAATAAATTTGAATTTTGGAAACAAAAATGGTCCAATGAAAAAAATTGTGTTCCAAAAAGTCCCTTGGATACAATACCTAAGTGTCCAGAAGAATTGTTTCCAAGTATAAATGTTTTTTTTAAAAATACTATCTATATTACCAGTATCAACTGCATCAGTCGAATGATGTTTTTCTACTTTAAAAAGATTAAAGCCTTATTTAAGGAACTCTACAGGTGAGACAAGACTAAATGGTATAGCGCTGATGAATATTCACAGAGATATACATATTGATTCTTAAGTAATAATTAATATGTTTGCTTCAAAAAAAGAAAGAAGATTAGATTTTAAATTATAAACAATTATTTAATTATTTATTTCATTGGTTTTTTATTATTATTATTATTATTATCAAAGTTACTAAAATCTGTATTTTTACAATTATTTAATTGACTTCCTTCATACCTATAGGTCTTATCTATATGAATAAATTTAAAATAAAAGGAAAAAAGTTATAGTTATTGAAATATCCTTTTTTTTTTAAAAAAATAAAAAAAAACATAAGCTTTAATTGACGACAAAGTATGAAAAATGTCATATAACTTCACTGGCAAAGCGAAGAAAATATCACGGGAGTTTTTGAATTCAATATTCTTAAATATGATAATATTAACCAACTAACTACATTGTAAAAATCCAGTTATACCCTAGCCCTGCCTTGCGGTGACTTGAAATTTGCACTGAACTCTATTGTTACCGTTTGCTGCAGATGGTATAATCTTAAAAACATTTTGACTTTTCTCGTGTTACTCGTAGCCGTTTGATTCTTCACGTTTGCTTTGTTGCGCAGGAACGGTTTGACTAGTGGTGGCGACGAACGGCATATGTACAACAATATATCGACGTGGTTTCTTAGGGATGGGTCGTGGCGCACGAGACGCATTCTCTGGCGGCGGGGTGCGCTCGTTATATTTAATTTAATTTTAACTCTCTCTCTCTCTCTTTGCTGCTGTTCCTCACCCGCAGAGAGCTTAAATTCGGGCAAAACATACGGCCGTCACTTATGGTTACGTCGTCGTCGTCGTCGTCGTCGTCATCATCGTCTCCGTCATCATTTTCGCATTATAATAATTATTTCGTTTGTTTCACGAATACGATCCGGAGGCCGACCGCTTGACAGTGAAAAACGATTTCGTTATAGTATTTATTTCGGCGCGCGCGAATCTCGTGTGCCGCGGTCACACCCGATCGGAATCGCCGTGTTAATAATTCGCTCTTAGGTGCACACAGATGGCGATAACACGCGCGCGCGCACACACACACACACACACATGAACGTGCACACACGAAGTCTTAAGGTCGTACGTAGGCGGTGGCGATTCGATTAGGCAACACACGAGCGATCGCGTAGAAATTAATATCGTTTGTTCCCCGTACACGTGTTCGTATAAAATAAAATTATAATAATACGTGCGCGCGGTTGTCGAAAATAAAAAAAAAATACAACGTCGTAAACGCGAATTCCTTCGGACGATCGCGTCAACTGCAGCACACGGTCGCGGTGCGTTTATTTTACACACACGTGCCTACAGGTACGCACGGCAGGTGATTTCTATCGGAGCCCGGAAGATTAGAATAATGCGAGGTCCGCGGGGGGGGGGGGAAATAAAACGATTTTATCACAATATTCGAGTGTTAAGTGGAGTCGAGCGGTTTATTTATTTGTTCCGAGACTAAACGGGTTTCGGCCCAATTGCATAAATACGTAGACATACATTTATTCGGTGAACGCTGAACACGTTGAACAATAGGTAAACATGGAATCGATATGATATGCGATACAAGATATACATAATAGTTGTATGAATCATTATGTAAAAACTAGATTTATGGCGAGACGTGATTTTTAAAAGAACGAAAAGTATAGTTGACCAGAAGGTATCGCGACTTTACCGATGTATGAACGATGTACAGAGTTCTAGTCAACGCGGGGTGTGACTGTGTGGGTAGCACAATTAGTGGTCAAGGTTTTTGAATGAAATGGGTCATTCGATCTTGTGTTAGAAGCTATTGCAGAATGTTGGTCGACGTAATAAATCAATGTATGGGGCCATTTCAGTAGTATTAAATGAAATATTAATCAATTTTGATTCCACGTCGTTCCAGGGATCCGAGATTCAGACGAGTAAGTAATGACGTGTAAGATATATGGGGGGAATGGGAGTTCTAGGTACGTTTTACATTTATAAGCTATAGACCTTAGAAACTTATTTCGAACTTTCTCCGGCTCATAGTTTTCAAACCAATATCATACGGGGAGACCCGCGGACCGTAATCTAGAATTTCAGTATTTTTATCCTTGAAGTCGACACAGGCACGGTAAACGAATCCTAGTACGTTCGAGAGGTTTATTAGTTGTGCGCCGAGTACGAGGTTTAAAAGTTAGTATAGATTCAAAGAGTATGCATATCTGCAAGATCTTTAATACCGTCAGTTGTTTATGTTTACTACTCGATGTGATGAATCAAATAAAATCTGAATTTCTCTTTCACCTTTGTGGAAATTGTTAAGATATTTAATTGACGTAATGATAATAATATACAGTGAAACCTCTGAATAGCGGACACTCTCGGTCGCCAATATTTTGTCCGTTATTCAGAGGGGATACATTTTTTAAATTCATAAAGCATACATTTGTAGAAAAAAAACACACGTTTTAGTTAAATTAAAAATTAAAAAAATATGTATTACTTATTATTTATTGTAAATTGTTACATATTTATATTTTTACAAATTATTATTAATTATCATTATTAGTTTTTTAATTAATTAATTATCATTAGTTAGACACAATATCCGCAATCTGTGTTTTTCCAACTTGAAATTTTTCTGCGAGTGCACGAATTCCTACGTTTCCTTTGTTTTTACGGTAATCTAAAATGTCAACTTTTTCGCGCAGCGACAACCGCTTTCGTTTTAACGTAGTCATCGAGTCGAAAACCGTTACTGACTGACATACTTTTGTCATAAAACTCATAACCGTTTCACCGATAACCGAATTTGTCGTAATCTTATAGTCACACAACGAGTTTGTTATCGTAATTACTAGGGCCCGGATTTAAATGCACTTATAACCATACAGATATGCTCTAAACAATAGCCAAAAATGCCTTTAAAAAATGCATTTTACCACAAAAATGACCTTTAAAATGCCCTTAAAAAATACAATTTACCACAAAAATGACCTTAAAAATGCCATATATATTTTTTAAACAAATTATAATTTATAAATGAGACATAATAATTATTTTTACATAATTATTTTATTAAAAAAAAACTGAAAATTTGAAATATTGACTGATATGATGTTGACACGCATATGTTTTGGCCGTTTTAGGGAAAATATTGTTCATTCTAAACATACCAAAATATATATTAAAATTTATGTAATTTTTTTAATTTTATAAATTTTTTGTAAAATTTATAAAAAAAATTGACAATGTGTATGGAAAATTTATCTTAAGATAATTTTTTGAATGGTCCAAGTTTTATATCTATATTGAACAGATATGCATTAAAACTAACAAAATGATCCAATAATGCTAAAAATGCTCTAAAAATGAAAAAACGTCGAAATATGCAAAAAAATGCAAAATAAAATGTATAGCTTTCAAACCCTCGTTACATGAAACGAATTATGTACTTAGAAAGCATTGTGTATGATCAAGCAAAAAAATATGCACTTTGCATTGAAATCCGGGCCCTATACTAATTACATTATTACAAGAGTACATACGAATGTGAATACGTATTATTTTCAAATAAAGATGAAAATATTGTCCGCTATTCGGAGGTTGTCCCATTGAAAAGTAGTGAAAATGTCTCCGTTTCCAAAAAAACGTCCGCTATTGAGAGGTGTCCGTTAGTGGAGGTTTCACTGTAATTATTATGTCGACCTGGTCGACGCGTGGTGTAATACATTACAGTACGGACGTTTAAAATACGATCGTTTTGCGTTTCGTGGGTCGTCGCGCGCGCCCGGAGTACACAATACGGCATTGTTTGAAGAGGAGAGAAAGCATTTACGGTGGAAGAAAGGAGAAGGGGGGGAAACCAACGCACCGACCTAATCACGAATTTGGTACACACAAACGGTGAAGGCCAAACGCGAAAAAAAAAAATCTTTTTCGACGTCGTCCTCGGACAAGTTTGGCGGTCGTTTTTTTTTTTTTTTTCAATTTTTTGTTCGTTTCGGATAGCTCTCCACGCGAGCGGATAGTAATAATTACGCGAGCGAGTGTGTCCGAACCGCCGCCGCCACCGCTGTCACCGCGCGGGTCCCGTCCATCCCCGTACAAGGTGAATCGGTGGCAAATAATGACGACGACGACGACGACGACGCATCGGCCGCGGCTGTAGAGGTGTACACGCGGGCGGGCGTGTACCGAGAGTGAGCTAAGTCGAACGGTGGCTTTGCGCGCGTGTGTCGTTAAAAAAAAGCGTTTTGTGAAAGTGTTAGCTCATGCGAATAGGTTTCAAGGTCGATGGGCATAATAAAAACGTATACTACATTACATACGTATAATATAATATCGTTTGAAAAACCGACCCGTAGCCATTGCCACCACCAACGCCAAGTTGTCTACGCTGCACGCGCTCTCCCGTGCGAGTGTATGTGTGCTTGTGTGCGTGCGCGTGTGTACGGCCGACAAAGAAAGGAAACGGCTTTGAACAGTGCTCAAGACGGCAAGACCGAAGCCAGCATGAAATTTGGGGGGGGGGTGGTTAAATTATAAAGATGTATTATGACGAAAAAAACTCTATAAAATTGATATAAAAAAATGTTTGGTATAATAATTTCAATATTAAAAATTGATATTTAAATTAAGTTTGTGCAATTTAACAAATCATAACAAGACTTAAAAAAAAAAATTTTGGGGGTGGTTTGAACCCTGAAACCTCCCCCTTGGCTACGGCCTTGCAAGACGGGATGAACGCACAAACGTTTCAGTGTTTGGCGCGCACACTACACGTACTCGGTGGCGTAGCCAGGAATGTTGTATGCGGAGGGCTAATTCTCGCAAAAATAAAAATTAGAAAAAAACAAATTTTATATTAGAAAAAGGGTTATCCGTAAAATACCGCGGGTTCTGCGGGCCCTTAGTTATGCCACTGGCTTATACTTATTACCACATTAGTATAAACCGTGGTCTGTAATGTGGAATGTACGAGTATGTAGAATATTGTAGACTCGTTCAATCGAGGAGCGAGTTATTAAAACGTCGCACACCGGCGTTAAAATTGATTTTTACTCTCACTCCTCACTCGTTTATTATATTCCCAATTCCGATTATCAGCTGATAATGTTCGTCATCGGAAATTCCAAACAACAATCGTAATTCTATTTTCTGTTAATAAATTTGTTTTCAATTTTTAAAATGAATTCAGTGCAGCAAATACTGCAATGCAATTTTCAACAATACATAAGTAAATAACTAAAATTAATAAACAATTATTGAATACAATCTACAATATATTTTTATCGGACGAGCACTTCATTAAAAACCCACGAGCCGTCACTGATCAAGTATAATGGCTGTTGGCTTAAATAAATACGGCCAAGGGGGGGGGAGGAGGAGGGGGTATAGCCTCCGCTAGTGCCTCTGCACATACTCAAGCACGCACATATACACACACGCCGCACGTACAAACGCCGACACCGTATAGGGATCACAAGCCCGAACACAATATTCTACTCTGACAAACCCGTGACCGAAGTCGAGGAGATTGAAGGCGCGGGTTGGACGAACGTCGTGAACGGGTTAACAGTTTATTTTGAAAAATGGGGTTTTCGGCAAAATTACGAGAAAAAAAAAATCGTCTAAGTTAACACACGTCGGAGTAAACGAAACGCGGCTGCGAGATGTCGCGCATAAGATCCCTCATGGGTAAAGCGTGGACGATTTCGAGGAGGGCACGGGAGGATCGTCACATGGGCGTTCGGAATGCCGCGATCAAGGTGGAAAAACGTCGGAGAAAATATTACCGACGACCGCGGCCGCGGCCTACCGTCGAGTCGCGATTTCACGTGGGCGCCCGTCAAGGACGAGACGCGGAGAAACGACGAATTCACTTTTTTACCCGGCAAGATCCCGCCGACGCGTCACACTCGCAGTCACACCGTAGGTTAGGATTCAATCTCTCCACGGTTCCGTTTCATCCCCTACCCCTGCCCTAAGACCGCCGCGCGTACGTGCGCACTTTAGGAACCCTTTCATGTCGTCGCGTGAAATACTAGCAGAGAACAATACGATCCTGCGTTTTCCTCGTGATATGTGTGCGTGTGTGTGCGTGAGTGTGCTTGTGTAATTATTATGTAACATGTATCGCTTTCAAGCGCCTCCTCTGCGACGGACCACTTCACGTGGTCGGTATGTTCACGTAGTGGTGCACACGTGAGTCCAACAGGTATCGCGGGGTTCGTGCTACGCCCGGTGTGTACGGATAATGTACGTTTTTACGACGACCGTCGAGTACACCCGTATCCTTCCGGGGTACGTGGACCGGAAAAAAAACTGTTTTTGTTTATTTATAAGAATAAAAAAAAAAATAAAAATAAAATGGTTTTACTGCGTTTATATAATGAGAGAGAATCCATGGTTCGTGAGTGCGCCTAGGATTTTTAAACGGTGGGTTCTTTTTAATCGTGCATTTAAATACAACTCGGGCTTACACGTCCTCTTCCACCGCATAATCACCGAGTCAAATCGATAAGACATAATGATATGCGTACAACTCAATTAAATATAATTACGCGTTCGAAACAAAATATTATCCTGCTAAATCCGTGTTATTCTAAATTATAATAATAATAATATATCAAATATGGAATACTACACGTTCTGTACTTTAGTAGAAACCCAAAGTTGTGAGTTTATTACGATAGATTTTCGGCTTGAACACAGCGAAGGGGAGGGCGTAATTTAACACCTTACGCGTACAATATTACTATCGTTCTCGACGACGCGACGGGCACTGGGATTTGCCACGTTCGGGTGATTCGTATTCATTTTTTTCCCCCCGAATTCATTCGTATAAAAGACACGTCGATGGCGATTTATATTGTTCGCGGGTCTTCAGAAGCCAAGATTTTGAAGATGAATGCAACGTTTCATCACTATTTTTGGTCAATGCGATCCCAAGACCAGTGACCGAAGCTTAAAAACTATTATCAGAAATAGGTGCACGAAAGAAAAATATAATAACATTATCGTGGACTTGCGTTGAACCCCATATGATCAACCCATCTAAATTGTAACGGATTTTATAACTCATTTCAGTCGCTTAATTAAACGCAATTATATCGGCAGCAAATAAGGAAAAACATTTTTATATTAATTTTCACGCATATAACGTCTTAACGATAAATCGTGCGCTCACGGTAAAGTGGTTCGGAAACATTTTCCGCGAAGAAAACTTTTAAAAAATAATGAACACTTATTTAAATAATAAACGCCAAGCGTTAGTATACGGTGGATTAATAATAATTTATCTTACATACGTGTTTAACGCAGTCCCGCGGCCGGAAATGAAACTTGGTTATGTTTTTTTTTTTTTAATTTCAACGGGATTAATTAATTTCAAAATTATACGAATTTCGACAACGATATTACTCTAAGAATAATTGATATATTGTACATTATTTTCTTCTTCTCGGGTAAAAGGCTCTTCAATTTGCGCTCGCGGTGCCAGGGGCAAATGCGTCCCAGTTGCCATCCCTGCAGGTTAATAATAGGAAATGATTTAAATTTCTAGACGTGTACGCCATCGGTCGCCCCTTCTCGGATGCACAAAAGATATACACCGTCCGTTGAACAATACGCTTGGAGCAGGGCTGTGCAGTTTATACTTCTTAACTCTCCCCCGAAGCTATCGCATTTCTCTACCAATAGCGTATCGTTATATATATGAAAAAAAAAAAAACATCGACTGCAGCGTAAAACTTGACCGGCAGCGTTTTATACTCCGTGATTAAGTTTGTTCTTTTTTAAATTGTTTTTCTCTTTTAGTACCTCTCTCTATATATATATATATATATATATATATATATATATATATAATATATATATATGCACTCATACATTTACACCCAAGACGGGTTTAAAATCAATAATATTAATTAGGATTTTACGATAAAATTTTTGATTTTCCCAAGAAACTTAAGCCGAAACACTAACAATATAAAGTAAAAATGTCTACAGGGGGTTTTTTTCCTTGTGGAAAAACGTAATAAATATTTCCCAACTAGCCCCATTTTATTTATGTTCATAATGGAATAAACGACGAAGAATATTTTAGGAATATTATAAAAAAAAAAAAACTTAATGGACGACCTGCATTATTTATAAGCAGCAATTATTAATGAGCACTGTTCATTTTCTCGACTATCACGTACATTTAAAGCCTTTCCACATATAACAGCAATCACCTAATTAAAGTATGAAATACTGAGCTAACTACATCGATAATTATGTACAGTTAATATAGGGAAGCAAGACGTTTCAAAAATGAATTAAAAATACAATAGCATAAGTTTAATGATTTCAGATAAAGTAGAAATATTAATTATCGTTGTGGACTTGTGACGGAATTTATTTAGAAAAAAAACCGTTTGCTGAAAATTGAAATTAATTTATGTAAAAAATCAGACGAATTTTTTGATATATACTATAAAGCTAGTTTTTAATGACAAATAAACATACAAATTACGAATAACATAATAGGTGTAACATAGCACAGAGATTCCCAACCCATGGGCCACGAGCAGCTTGGTACCGGGCCGTGAACCATGTAACATTAACATTATTATTAACATTTTTTTTTTTTTTCTTTATTTAGCCTTTAGTGATACTATTTAGCTCGACCATTAGATTAATAGATACATATATACAGATATTCAATTGGTAATTAATATATACAAAAATATGAGAAGGCAATTAAGGATTAATATATACAATAATAATAATAAAAAAAAAAAAAACAAATAGAGATTGATTATACAATTATATCGACAGTCCAGTCTCCAGGATAAAATTAATGGTTTTAATAAATTATTAACATTATTAACGTATATATTTAAGATAGCTTGATGGGCTTTTCAACAATCTGTGCAAACAAGCTTTTTCTACTTTCATTTTTTTATTTTAAATAAATATATAGGAATACACTGAATGTTAAGAGTGGTTTTATGCCTAAACTACATCCAGTTTTAATCCAGATATTGACTTTGACGTGGGAGAAAATCAAAGATCACGTTAAATTGTTTAGCTTGTGATTATGTTGAATTAAGTTTTTTTTTTAATAAACAATTGTTTTTTTAATTCTTCTATTTCTAATGACTGGTGTGTATATATTATATGCATACGTTTATATAGGTGTGTTATTAGTGGGCCTCAAAGATTTTTTTTTACAAAATTGGTGGTCCGCGCAACTAAAAATGTTGGGAACCACTGATATAGTGCATATAGTACATAGCCTAATAGTGTATTAGAACGATAATTATTTTGGTCCAGAGGATCGGGAATGAAAAAAAATGCCATCGATTTCTTTTAAAACAAAGCCATTAAAAAAAAAAAAATAATAATAAATAGATTATTCGACGAAAAAATAAAACTGAGTGTCTATTTCATTCCGATGAAAAAAAAAACTAAAGAAAAAAAATCCGAAAACACCGTTTTAGTTAATGAATCAAAGATAATAAAGCGATAATCCGTTTTTATCACTCGTAAAAATTGTACCCGTACAGTGCCATATTTCGTTTTTATATTTTTTTTTTAACGATCCGTTGTTAATCGCAATTTATCATAATATAAACATCTAATGATTAATAACTGGCCGTAAGAAAAACATTCTCCGGCCATGACTCACCACGAGCATATGTACTTATTAAACGGGAGATCAGAGTTTTTCGTCAACCGATACCCGGTCCGCGGCAAACGGACGCAAAAATAAATAGCGAACACTTAAACCGTCGCGCAGTATTATTATTCTGAACGGACGGACGAACGGATTTGAAGAAGTCGCAGCATGTTCGTCCATGTTGAAAACGCGAGGATGCCATTAGATTTTTATACGGTCGGTACGTTATTATTATTTCCCTTCGCTCCTGCGGGCTTCTCTTGTTCCCCCGAAGTCCGATTTTATTCACTGCAGTACGTACAATCTTCTCTCCCGGCCTTTCCTCCTCCACCCCTACGCGTAATCAAATGTTGCCCGCCGTCTCCGCACGGACGTGCACAATCCGTTTTATCCTTTTCCCCCGATAATTGTACGCTCTCCATCTCCGGTTAAGAACTACTCCCGGACCTAATGCCCTTAACTCACGTCGTTCCGTTCTTATCGTCCGCGTCAAATCTATTTTTTATTCCTTTCGTCAGTCAGATTCTTAGCATTCAATTTCTGCGCGGGTTTTCAGCCGTTCCGGTATTACGCGTGATGGCGAGGAGGCGCTCTCCTTGTGCAAAGTACTCGTGCAATATATATATTATATAACACTACGGTCCTTTGTTCTTTTCTCTTGAAAATGTCTTTGTGTTGCAAAACTGCAAGACTTGTGCTAAGACTCATGACGTTCGTGCGGGGATAGACTTTCTTACTAACAACTACTCTGGCGTACAAGATGATTTCGACTTTTCGCGGTAAAATATTGTTTTCTTCCATCACCCGCACAATGCCGAACATCTATTTTGACGTATCGTCACAACGGCACTGACCAAACGACTCATTTTTCCCATAGCGTCCAACATTTTTTACGTATAATTATTTTAAAACCGAGTTCATAGTTACCTCGATATGTTTGGTCGTCAGTTTCATAGTTCAATAAGTAAGTAATTTTAATATTTTTCTTTAGAGCTTTACAGGTCACAATGTATGGTATTTTACGTGCTTTTATCAAGCTGCTCAATCTACATTAATCGCATAAATATTAATGCATAATATTTATTGTCCACTTTTTTCTTTCAATATTTACTTTTTTTATTTATTCAACTCATTACTTATAAATATGCATTTTTACTTTAGAATTTCACTAAAATAAATACCTACATAAAAGCACGCGGCTCGAACGGGGAGTCAAAATAATATGAAGTGTGAATAAAAAAAAAGTTCTATTCATAAGACTTTTTTCTCGCTAATCAATCACCCGCAGTGTAATAATGGAAGTTCGATTAAGATTGTTTGATCTCTTTTGAGATATTCAATTTTAACCCAGCGACGCGAATACACTGATGGAAAATAAAAATTATAAAAACATCAGTATGAATACGATTTTGCCTGAATAATTAAGACGTAAACAAAAAACCGTTGAAAACACACATTCATGATTTTTTTAAAAACTTTTATCTTGAACATTTAAAATATAAGTAATAAACATGCATTTTTGTACAACGCTGGTTGTATGTCTTGCACAACAAAGTTGTATTATATAAAATATACTTATTTTATCAAAATATGAATTCTAACTCTCAGAATAAATTGAAGCCACCAACTTTTTTAATTTTTTCGAAACTTTATAAACACTTTCGTTCTGGCACGTTAAAAAGTGTGTGGAGTCATTTATTATTCATTTAATTCGCTGCTCATAACAACTGCAGTTCGACCTTCGTATCACACGTAAAGATATGCAATTTCCTGTAATAAATAAGACATTTTAAAACAAAAATATAAGTTCTGTAAACCCGTACAAACACAGACAGACATGTAAGCTAAAACTGCAGCATAGACATTTTTTATTTTTTATTTGTTGTTTACATTTAATCCTAAGACTAACGTTTTATACTAAGACAATTGATTTACATCACAACCATACGCGATTCGGCGATGAAAACGTTTTTAAAAATGTACTCCATTTCGCACGTGCAATTCACAAGATATTAGCATATCTTATGCCAAAAATTGTGTTTCTAATGCAACAATTGTTCGTTAACAATGTGTAATACAACACATAAGAGATAATAAAAGGTAATACATATTATGATATAGGATTACGTATATTTATCCGTGATACTTTTTTAACACGTATTTGAGTAAATATCCAAAGCATGTAAATAATATGTCGACACAGTTTTTCTTTATGCTTTTATACTTATAATGTATCAACAAATCAAATCGATGAACACGAAGCGTTTGAAAGGTAAATCGCATTATCTTTCTTAATATTTTTAGTTGTTTTTTTTTTTAAGTAAGTTCGTTTATTTTTAATTGTATACAAATTACCGATATGGATCGCAATAAATTAAAAACTTAACGGATTGTGGTCTATGAACCATGGCAGTAAATCAACTGATATTGTAAACAATTTGAACTGATCAAAAAGCAAACCTTATGTTGTAACTTGTGATGCATACGTTTCTATCCAAAAGTGTTGATGCGTCATGCGCGTACTCGTAATTGTTTTTAGGTAATGCAGACATCGGAGCAGACTTACGCGTATCAAAACGATGTAACACAATTATTCAATTTTCAATTAGACCTCAAGCACAATAATTTAGTCGTTTCAGAAAAAAGCACGTGCGTGGCGATATGTACGTTCTATGTAAATGGATAAATATTATTGGTCAACGTATACCCGTGATGATCATGATGTCGTTCGATGGGCAATGAGTTGTGACGTAGAAATTGTGATGTTCGACATGATTCGACAATGACCGACGAAGAATATTGTGTGCGCGAAAATTGTTTAAACGCATAAATAAATGTACGATAAATTATATAATATCATATAGTTTCATGATAGTATACGCGCGTGCGTCGGCCCAATGTTGTCGTGCAAAGGCTTCATAAAACCGGGGCGGGGGACATTGTATTTTTTAAAGTTATTGACCTTTCTATTAACCTGTTAACCGTCATACGTTAGTTTACTGACCCTAATATTGTTTGTCTATTTTCATACAATAGTATGTATTAAGTATTTAAGTCTGAATAATTGTTTGTAAAATAACTGGTTCAATTCACCACAAAGTTTTTATGTATTATTTTTTGATTGTATAAATTGAAAAGTAACTGTTCTGAACCCAAATTGTTGGGCGAAAACTTATATTTATAAATTGAATGTCAAAAATGTAACTTTATTGTAAAATGATTATAACATATATTATCTTATCTATATTATTTTAAAACATTAATAATAAATTGATAAATTTTGTAGAATTATTAATCACGATCATAAAATATGTATTTCAAATAAATTATACTATCTTATGTACAACGGTCACGGAAAATCCAGGGTGCATGTCCCCCTCTAACATTTTGCCCTCACTGTATTTGTCGCGTGATATGATTTGCTTAGAATTTCTTTGTGCCCGCAGTGTTATGACGGTACGGAATGTTCTCGTGGAACCGGCGAAAAAATTTCCATTTTAAACGATAGTAACTATGAATAACTGTCGCTAACTGTTAGTCGTATTGGCATCGTAAGAAAAGAAAATCTATGTACTGTGAGCATTAGTGGAAACCCGTCAAGCGATCATCTATATTATATGCTGCACCCGATGTGCAATTGGAGTTTTTGAACATCCTCAAAACGTTAATTTTAGTCGACTTAAAAACACGATTACTGTATTTCGTTTATTTTACGTAGGTGATCAATTCGCTAAGAACAAATATGAATGTTTATTACAAGGCGTAAACATTCAACAAAGACGTTTATTGATTATTTATAAATTATAATTATTGTCAAGACCCACGAGTATAGACAACTATCAGTCGTGTACGGGTAACAATTACTGGGAGTTTTATTGATGTTTCGTGTAAGCTCAGATCGTACGTTACCTTATTGTTCCACTGAAACGTTATTACTAATAGGTCCATGGTTCTCTTTTGCGTTATTCTTTTGTTTTGAAACAACATCGCGTGAATATTCTACGAGTGTAAACAAGTATGCCATCGGCGTGTAATGAGATAATTATGTTACTATCGCACAATATTTTTATTTTTATTTACAGTGCTTGTCTCACGTGTATCGAACGTAAATGTAACAATCATATTTTTCGATCGCGTCCACGCGAGCATAGACCGTACAGGTGGTACGTGTTTATCGTTAATAGAATAATATTTTGCACCGCAGCGGAGGGGTGGGGGGCTCGGCTACTGGCTGCGATCGATTCATCGGGGTAGCGCGTACACTACGAGTGCACACGATGGATGGGATTTCGTTTTTTGTTTTTATAAATTTCCCCTTCCCCCCCCTCCCCACCAGACGAAAAATGACGTTAAAAGTTTTTCCGCGCAGTAAACGCGTTATCGCGTTTGTTCGTCATTCGCTCGAGGTGAGACGCTCGACGCAGCTCACCGTTATACTTAAACCTACTCTGCTGGCAGTGCACTTGTACGCTCACGAAGGGCGCATTGCGATGTTCGTATGAGCTGTATCTTACCTGCACGAGAACCACAACCATTGTACAACGTCCGCAGCAGTTGCGTGAACGCGAGAAAAAAAAAAGATGAACGTTATAAATTATATCTTATAACGCTACTGTTTGTGGGTCGCCCGTCGAAAAAGTGTACGCATGATATGATTTACGCGTTAGAGAAAAACCTCGACCCGATGCGGTATTCGAAGACAAGCCGAGGATATTTGACGAGATCGTGCGCGATGACGATCTCGGGTGTCTCGTTTGGGCGAGAAATTATCGCTAACCATTTTGGTGAATTTTCAGAGAAAAAAAAAAAAAACGTTTTATTAAATGTATATTACTACACGAATTGACTGATATTTCGTTGAAGAAGAAAGTACCGGCACGGAAGCTATAATATAATATTATTAATATTATCAGGTATTACGTACTCTTTATTCATAATAATCGTCTTGCACTGCGTCCGTCATTAAAGCTAATCATGATCAGATAATAAATTGAGACGTTTATAATAGTGATCAACGCATTGGGGTACGTTATGACGCGCCTGTCTATACTATACCAGTTAAAACGAACTGCGAATCTACCAGGTCTCTAGAAACGGAAAGGAAATTATTTCTTTTACATTTTAAAAAAAATTAAATTGTTTTTCACATATTATTTCATTTTGTATATATTTCGTCCAAATGATAATATGTAAAAACTCGCCCAAACGATATTTTTATCACTGATAAGTAATAAAGGTGACCGTACGAATTTCGCTCAAATGATATTTATACGAGTCAGGAAAGCCTAGCTTTCGTCCTCATCGTGTTCTCTGGCTGCGGGCGACGCTAAAGTCTTTCACTTGGACAGGAAGATCATAGTTATGACTTTTAACAAGAATAACTTGTGTTTAGAAATCTAAGACTATACCAATATTATAAGCCGACTCGACAGTATAGTCACTCATGTGCGTTCTGCAAAACCGAATCCGTGCGGTTGGCTTTGATATCGGAATAAAACCGACCTACGATCAAACTTTTAGGGAAGAACACATTCTGCGCGACGACGCAAGTTCTTTACGATATTTTAATTTTGATGCGAGTTACGAGCTTTTTCGGACCGTAACATTTTTAGACGGTCACCACTCGCTTGAAGAATATAAAGCCGCACGCAGTGCGATATTTTTCGTACGGGACATGTGCTGAAATTGCTTTCGAAATACTATCGAATGCCGAGTGGCAACAGACGATGTCTTTTACGCGCAGACCGTTCCACGGACCCGATACAATTAACCGTACGTAATATTGTGAAATTGTTGTCCGCACGGATTTCATTACGACGTTCGGGCGAACGAGAAGATAATACGCGCCGGCCCGTTTTCCGAGTATAACCGTTAGCACTCAAAACTGCCGGTTTTCCGACGTAGGTCAATAAAAGCTCGCTGCATTAGTCATCAACGGTATTCCGGAGCTGACGTAACCGAACACTGAAAATATAATTATTTAGGTCGACGCAGAACAACGTAATCAACAGTACACGCGTACAAACAGTAACCGTGTTGCGGGTAGGAATACGAAAATTATGCGAAAGCGATTTTTCACAATTAATCGTCTTGTTAATTAGTTTCGTCGAGTCGACGAAGAGAAAGTGTACGGTTTTTTTTTTTTCTATTATTATTATTAATTTGACGTGACTGAGATAAGGTAAACGCGTGTACGGTCCCGGGTAGCGGAATATCCCTGAAAATACGCCACTGCGGTTCCGGGGGGTGGTCGAGCGCTCGCGCGGAGTACCGAAGGGACGACGGCTGCCCGACACGCAAATTACTATTGCCTACCCCCCGAGTAGGGTCAAGAGTTTGCTTCCGTGAAAATGGGAATCGGTCGTTATCTCATTTTAGCGGAAATGGGTATCGCGGCACAGAAAGGGGAACGGTAAACTTTTAATGGAAACGTGTACATAATGTATATACGTATGCGCACGTGTATACGCGGTAAATGGTACTCTAATAAGACGATATATGCGGACGGTGTACACTCGTTTTCGAACTTGGCCATTTCGTAGATAATATAGAAAATAATGTTTTCCTTCGGTTTTCTTCGCCGCAAACGTGATACACAAATCGTCATACACGTCCCTGCACCGGCTGCGCGGTCACTGCGCTACGAACGTCATCGTGACGGCTGCTGTGCCGAATATCACGTACGCAGTATAGGTATGCCTAACACGAGCTTTGCTCCAGAACTTACACGAAAACACCATAGGTCATCAAACCAATCCTGCGCAGTACCCACTACGGGACAGGTTGAAAATCCTTCGGGAAAAATATAGATACAAAATATTATGCTGTTGCCCTAGGACTTGGGCAGATCATCATATTGGTCGTAGGTCGGCTCGTCTCGGTGAAGCCGCTGTAGAACTCGGATGGATGACCGTCCCAGTATTTAGAGATTCAGCGAGCCATTATCGTATACTGCCAACACGTAATCGAGCCTTAAAATAGTGAAGTCTAGACATTATTTGCAGCATCAGATCGTGAAATCTCAAAACAAAATATTCTAAAAAAAAAAAAAACGAATAATCAGGTGCAAAAAATATTTGATTACAAAAAATCATTAACAGTAGGTTATAACTTATAATTCCCACTGGTTCGTTTTATATTTATTTTTTTTGATTTTCAAGACGCGAAATCACTATATAAGACTTTATAAAACACATTTCGAGATTAGAAATGATTTTTCTTAAAGCATTTTTAAATGCTCTTTGAATTACAAAAAAATGTATTTTAAAACTTTTGCAGTAATATATAGGTACAGCTACGTGAACAAGTACGCCGCACACCCAGGTGCGTATCATTACAACCGGTGTCATTAAAAACTTACAAGCAACGGCGCATTTCCAACGAGAACTTCTTTATGTATTATAATTATTATTCTACGATGGAAGTAAAATACATATCAAGCGTGCCCGGCAATATCACGGAAGTACGGGAGCGTTAAGTTATAATTTACATTTGCGTTATGAAAATGAACAAATTTTTTCTTCGTCCCTTTCTCATAATGGGCCTACAGTTTTTAGTCGCACGTCTGCACCCCGACCTTCCACGAGAAAGAGATCGCGCACTGTCAGCGATACGATAGGTCAACCAATTAACGGTAACGCTGAGAAGGTATATAGTGCATATTGTGACCAACAATATTTCACCGGAAGTGCAAAAAGTTGTGCATTAAAATTATTTTATTGTAACTTGTGACGGAAGTGACGCATCGGGGGAACTAGTAAATTGACGTTTCACCGTGTAAAACTATTGTTATCGAATCAATTAACATTAATATAATGATTTAATTGTGAACATCATATTCGCTATAAAATATAAGCGTAGGGTCATTGGCGAAATTAGACATTTTTTCAAACGGAGTAGGCCAAAAGTGGAATCATCGAGAAGATTACATTTTTTTTTTAAAAACACCATGGTGAATGTGATAATATTATAGCGAGATTGTCGATAAGAGAACATGGAGGCTGTCACATTCTCAAATTAACCGTAGCTGGTCAAAGAAAATATTTTGTTGGCAAAAATCAAAAAAAAATCTATTAACTATTTTATTATTAATCCAAACTTTTATTTTAACAATATATAATTAACAATATTGATGTTATAAGTGTAGCTCAAACAGAAACTAAACTTATATAATAATTATACATGTATGTGTCTTCCTTGTCGAATTGAAGTTTTAACATTTTCCAAAAGTTAAAAGGTATAATTATCGGAGCAGTTGTCGATAAAAATGCCAACTTTTACCTTGTTCTTGTTCACCTGTAACTATGACCTATTCCTTCTTGTCGTACTTGCAACACGAATTTCATTATTTTCTTAGTAATGAACACACATATCATTATATTATTATGTCGGTTATTCGTCATCGAAGAGTTCATGTGGTTTTTATCGACACGTAGTCTATATCATCAAACATACAAATGAATCTATGCGATATCATGGCAAAGTTCGTAAGGCAAAATCGATGTAACATATTTAAATATAGTTTTCGGAATTTTAGAGTTCTTCTTCGATACATTGTTTTGTGTTGCGTATACACGACAAACAATAACATAATATGCGTACAACCACATTATTGTTGTTAATTAATTCGAAATATCGCGATGACAACGTTTGAACACTACGCGCCTCTAATGCGAACGGTACACTAATCGTGTAATTTTCGTGCGGCTCGTAACTCGAACATCCGCTACAGTCCGGGTCTGGTCGGCCCTGTGTCCCTATATACCATACAACTATCCCTTCACGTGGGTTCAGCTCTTTTTACGGATCTGAACCGAGCAGTGTGTATCAGCGGCGAAACTGCGGGCAGCGCACGGAAAACGATTATTGTCGTTCTTAGCGTCCCCGAGTTGCCCACGTCAATGCCGACGAACTACTCTGCACAACCGGCTGTACCGGCAATCCAATTTCACCGTCGTCGTCTTCGTCGGCACACGCGCGCAGGGGTTGGCGCGTTTTGTATAGAAACTTTTTTTTCTTCTTCCCCGCCACCACCGCGGGTGGTTGCCAAAAATGCGGCCACGTGCGGGACGCTAATGAAACCCCGCCGCCGCCATATTTCGTCGAAAGTATATAATATCGATCAGTGCATGGACCGGGGGGTATATCCGTGTATTGTATATACATGTAGTAGACATGAGGAAGGGTGGAAGAAAAAAACTCCGGAACCGTCGGGGGAAACGCGCGGGGAGCAGCAGCAGACGAGCCCGTTCGAAACCGACGAGGACGGGAGAGCTGCTGCTACAGCGGGACGCGAAGATCGGTACGATAGTGCGGTATAAACCGCGTCGTCGTCGCGATATTTGCTTTTGGTTTTTTTCTTTTCTTTCCCGTCTCACCCGCCGCACACCGCCTTAAATAATTGACGGTAAGCGCGTGCGATCGAAGCGCCACGTCGGATCCTTTTGATAAGGCCGTTCCCTGTACCCCGTTCCTGCACCCCCGCGCACTGAGAACGCGCGATTGTTGTACTCGTGGACTGTACGTAAACCTGTACAACTTGCGAGTACATAATATATCTATTATTATTATTTTTTTTTTCTTTCGTACGTGTCCTTTATATTCTCTCCCTACTGTCGGTTCTCTCTATTATATAGCATATGTATATGCGTGCTCGTGCTGCGATATAAGGGTTCGGTTTTAACGACGTGCCGCCGCCGCCATACTACGGACAATAATGTGCGCAGGCACACGTGTCGGTCGTTCGGCTGTACGATATACAGGGGACGCTTGTTATACCGCGAACCGGTCAATACTAAATACGTTTAATTTATTGTACAGCGTTATTGTAATTTCTAAGCTCGAATAAACGTAAAAAAAAAAAAAAATACCGAAACCACGGCTGATGTAATGCTCGAATCGTCCGGAAACCAACCCGTGTCTGCCTCTGTTTAGGACTGGAGCAGGTATTTCACGGATTTGCATATTTTTTCCAGTTGATCTCATTGCATACACCAAGTTTAAGAAGTATGAGTGGGTAATGTACCGTTTCCTGAACTGCCGATAAAACGCACAACGCTTTTGACGTACTTTTACGTACCTCAATACTGCAGTTTGTCGGAAATCACGTGATTCGGTGTACGTATATTTATAGCGAGTGTAGAGAATGATTCGATTCAATTGTGAGAGTTCGTCGTCAACTCGATAGAGGCGAAATGTTTGCGGACAAAAGGTGATTTGTAGTGCGTCTTAGTAGAGTACAACACGAACCTCGTCGACTCATTCGCTGTGGGTAGTATAATTAGCAGTTAATTAGTAATCACAATTAATTTATTGAAATTTCAACGATAACGCCTGTACTGTTTTAATTTTCATTTAAATCGGAAAATAAGTACAAGACACTGTAACAATACACGAGCAGTATGATGTAGTAAAATAGTTAGCGTCTGTTGAACACAAGAGTAAAACACAACACTCGTATAACAATGTAATCAAAAATTATTAAAATCATTATACGAACGAAAGGATGACGCTTTTAGATCAACGCGTATACAACATAATATAAGTGCTCCGTGCATGCATAACCGCTATGGTTACCGTATTAATGTGCGTTGAGTGCGGTGTACTAATGCTCTAATTCATATGCGAGAGGGGTGATAATAATATTCCGAGACGGGCGGAATATAAAGTTTTCCACATCGATTATTCCGCGGAGAGCAACGAACGAGTGTACGCACTTAGGGGATGGGGACACCCGGCGGGCAATCGCCCCCGCGGCCCGGACTCGCTGTAACAACCGAAGGGCGGTGAACGTTCTAACGACGAGTCTTTTTTAATCGCTAAATCTCATAGGTGGAAATCCGAGAACCCAATAACTACGTACACGCGACGACGGTTAGGTAGCCATAACCGAACTGTCGATGAAATTTCGGAGGCGGACATCGTTGTACAGAGCTTAAGACCTACGTCGTCGGGTGCGCACACGGTTATTAATACACACGGGTCCGGACGTACGTAAGTTTTTGTTCATTTCGTTTCGACGGGATCGGTATACTCTCGCAGTCGCCCCAGCCCCCAGGGCGCGATACATTTCTACGAATACCGACGGAATTATTTTCACGTTTTGAAATACGCCTACGCACGCGTGCAGTCTCTTTGTAGGCGCGTTTTGCATCGAACGACCGTCGTCAAAGTAATCGCTGTACGTGCAAGACCTCGCGGGCCACACGCAGGGCCGTATTTGAGGGATGCAAGTGTCCCTTGTTGCCCGGGGTGGCAAGTTCTTTAGCTTATTAGGGGGGCGGCAATTTTATATTGAAAATAAATATTATGGCGTATCTAATAACAAAAAAAAAAAAAATGTTTTCATTTATACTTCAGTCTTCAATACATTTGTTGGAAAAAGTATTTTGATAATTATTTTTTTTGGAGGGGGGGGGTTCAGGAGGGCAACTAAAATATGTTGCCCCGGGGCGTAAAATGTCCAAATACGGCCCTGGCCACACGGATTGATAATAATAATAATAGCAGTAATAATAATAAGGATAATAATAAAGATAATAATAAGGATAATGACCGACGGACTCGTTACGGTCGTCGTAACACGAGCTGTGCGTATAGAATACAGTCTATGTGCGTACGATTTTCTTTATGCGAAAGGCGATTGATGAACACTCGCGTGTAATCATTTCCACGTGGTCAATCGGCGTACACGATTCGTGTACAATCGAAAAGTACCTACGGCGAGCATTTTTTTTTTTCTCCTCCCGTTTCGTCTCTGGTCTACTCGGGCCGCGGGTATTATATTATTACGTGAAAAGAAGAAGAAAAAAAATAATTACAAATAATACGACGCGTCGAAGACCGCGGAGGAAATAAACTCGAGGGGGTGGGGGAAAAAAAAAACTCTTCCGGAATGTTCGCTCGGCCTTTGCGTATATATACTCGTATACGTATACACTACACAAAAAATGTAATAAATGCGCGGATCTTTCTTCTTTTATAATATTTTTATGTTAATAATTGTTGAAATAAAAAGTAATGAAATCGTAGTTATACATGTATATTATATGCAGCAGTAATAAGCCGAACCGCGCAGAAATGAAGAAACACGACCGCGGCGGTAACCCTTCATCCGCCCAACCTTGAAACGAAACCATACATATTTGTGTGTGTGTGTGTGTGTGTGTGTGTACTACAACTTGGGCGATTGTAAAACAACGACTCTTTTGCATTTAAATGAGAGGGAAAAAATATAAGAAAAATATAAATTACGATTCGGTCGATAAAAAAACTATAATATAATAAATGTATTTCCTCGACGACGGAGCAGCGCATAATATATCACAGTAGCACTGACTATACGTGGACCAATAGTACCTACACACGTCGTGGTTGTTGTTGTTGTTGTCGTCGGGTTGGTTTTTTTTTTTCGCTCTACACGAATATATAATAATGCAACACGACTTTTTTTTTCTGCGGTGACGCTATTATTATATTATTGTACATATAGGAGAACTTGGACGCTTGCCAAAACACTTTCGTAACTTTTTTTCCCCCTCTTTTTTTTATACGTTTATAATATTTTGCGCGCCTTGTGTTTGCGGTTAATTTTTCGCGTGGAAAATACATGGAGATTAATGCGAAACCGTGCGCAAACGTGCGCCGCGTATCGTATATTACAATATACATGTACTTAAGTATAACATATCCGTATCGCGCGAGTAAAAGAGATTCGTCGTCGTCGTCTTACAAACATATGTAGCAAATCTTTGTCCAGTAGAAACAATTTCGTACGGTCAGCTTTAGTAAACCGACCTGTCGTCGTACTTAACGCGGGAGGAACATCGTCGGCGACTTCTCGTACAGGTTTTTTACGACGTTTTAAGAAGAAGCCTTTTAAAATATTATTATCTCACACAGTCATATCACGCTTGAAAGTTTGAATATCGTAAAAAACCTTCGAGAAGACACACGAATAACGTTCTCCCCTTCTAGTTCTACAATAGGTCATCGGTCCGCTCCAACACCAAAGCTATGACCGGTGCTGGTGAGTTGATTCCCGAGGCGAACTTTACGCGTTAATCGACTCCCGAGTACCGAGTGGTGGTACGTCGAAACCGTTGAATGCGAGTGAACACTTCGTTATTTTCAAACCGTGTGTTTTCTAATATTTTCTTACTTTCAATCATGCTGCCTAACAACTTTTTTTCAATTTCCGGTATAATCATCGTCGCAGTTCGCATCCTAGTCAACTGTAAGAAAAATGCTGTCTAAAATCAAATGGCATTGTGCTCGTCGCCGATGAGACTCTAAAATAAAACCTGTCTTTTTCGTGGCCGATGAACGATCGACTCGTGCACACCTCTTAATGACCACGGAAGCCGGTACCGACGCGGGTGAACAGACACCCGGGGATCGACTCGTACGCAGTCGAGCTAACCGCACAAGATAGGTCCTGCCGAACACGGTTTAGCTACTTTGCGCGTTCAAGACCTTGGACGGACGCTACCCCGGTCGTGGTCACTATACCAGGAATTACGAGTACGGTGTTGTACGACCTTTTTGATAACACGACTGAGAACGATTGGCGGCAGATCAAAGAGTCAATATTTTGTACCTTATAATCAAACGATTGAGAACGATTTTTCGAGCGACGTTGCCGTTTATCTTAATTCCAAAATTATTGCCAAATTCAGTTGTTTGGTGGACAGTACGATGGAAAGTATGATGGAAAACTCTAAAATTATAACGTCTGAACGCGGAAAATATTTTGCAGTGTTAAACAATGAAAAAAAATATATATATTCACTTGTAAGACGCCGCAAAGACGGATCAATGAAATGGAAACGTTTCAATAACAGTTGTAATGCCAGTCTATTAACGAAAATGGATAAAACTTTTCATTCGTCAAATGGTGAACATGGGAATCATGTTAAAGTAATAATAATCAAAAATTGAAAAACTCTAAGCGAAAAGCTGAATAAAACACACCTACAAGACCTTTAAGAATTATTAGAACTGCGAGTTACTAAATAGTGTCTAGTGATGTTTGATATCTATATACTTTATTTGTATTTTTAATTAATGCGTCCACGTCACATAAAAGTTGATAGGTAAAGACGTTCTCAAAATGTACCCCAATAGGTACGGCCAGTAACTAGAATTAAATAAATAAAAAAAAAAATAAGGAGCGTTCCCAATCGTGTTATCTACCCTACGAGTACACTACGCGTTGCTAGGGTCGTGTGGCGTAATACCGTTGACGGTGGAGCGCGATGACACACGCGCGCACGCACATCTCGTCGAGCACACCCGGTGAATTCTCGCTGAAAAGTATTCGTTAAAATTGGTTTTTATCTGTTTGCCGCCCCAACCACCGCGCCGTCGGGCAGCGTGTTGTACCTACCTATATATACATACAGGGTGTCCCACCGGGATTTACGCGGGGTGATATCTCCCGTGTTATTGGAGATAATCAAATTCTGTTGTTTTTTTATGAACATTCCTGGTCAAAGGCAATTTTGTCGACAATGTGGTTTGGTAAAATATCTAAATGTTGTACATTATTAAACAAGTTAAAAAATTAACTTTTAATTTTGTAACTTTTGTGAAATTCGAAGATGACCAATTTATGGTGCTTCTTTTTCTGAAATTCTCAACGGTTCAACTTTCAGTTTTCATCGGATTCATGATTTTTAAATAATTTTTTCTAGTTCACAAAGGAATAATGAAAATTAGTATCACTTACTATTTTTGCGATAAGGTTTGCTGATAATGTTATTATTACTTGTAATAATATACTTTGTGTAAATAGTACACATGTTATTACACAAATTCAAGAAGTTAATGAAAACTGAAAGTTGAACCGTCAAAATGTTCAGGAAAATAAACCCTATAAAATGGCCATCTTCAAGATGTATAAAAGTTATAAAATAAAAAATTCTCATATCAACACGGGAGATATCGCCTTGTGTAAATCCTGGTGGAACACCCTGTATATACGTCTGACACGTGCAAACTATTGCATAACGATATAATACGTACACACGGCTAATGTCCTCAGTCGATACCGGATGGCGCGTGTAATACGCTAAGGGTCGACAACGAAAAAAAAAAAACAAAAAGTTTCGGAAGGGGCGTTAAGTTTTCTTAAGGGCTACGACATCGCAACGGTTATCGACGAACAAAAAGCGGAACATTTGATTTGGTTACCTTCACGGCTTCACATATATATTATTTTTTACAAGTACACCAAATTTACTGACTGCTAAGTGCTGGCGAGAAATTATGAATAAATATTTTCTCGCGATTTCCAGAAGGGTTGAACCCCTAAAACACCTACCCCGCCCCCTTTTATGCGCGCCCGAAGATTCGAAGTACGATATGTACGCGTGCGTCGACGTACATGTGTATAACAGCATATGCGCATATATATATAATTATGTACTTACGTATATCTAATATTATTATTATTATCGCAGTCTGCGTTGTTCAATTAAGTTTTTTTTTTTTTTTCTGTTTACTAGTATGCTACAATTAGAACGGCATACCGTTTGCATTTTACATACCTGTCCTGTGTATATTAATATTTCACATTTTTACTTTTATCGGTTTCGTTGTTGGCGTTCAAACACATGTGTTTCTATTTTCGGATCAATTATGTGTTCATTAAACCGATCAATTATCGTCCGGGTAAAGCGAGAGAGAGAAAAAAAACAAAAAAAAAATTATAAACAGAAACACCGCTCGACCGCGGCACGGGATACAGTGGCGCACAGGTATTATTCTCGTGCAATATATTATGCTCGTGAAATAATAATCCGACGGCAAGTATACGTTTAAAATAGCATAGAAATATCATCGCGGATGATTTACCGCGGTAATAATAATAATAATAATAATGTTATTGTAAACATTTACCGTTAAAAATTAAAACACGGTTATGATAGTTTATTTTTTTTTTAAATTTTAGTTTCTAGTATATTATATAGTAGGTATAGTATAGCAGCCTACAGTTGAAAATTAAAACACTGGCTCATGGAATAAAATGGTTTTTTTTTTTTTTAATTTATTAAAAATGCACACGGTTTTGATAAAAATTTGAAAGACTTCAATTGAAAATGAAAGACCTTTTTCAAAGTCAAATCTGTTTATCCACACATTTTTCCATTATTTTTTCCTTTCCTCTGCCCGCCTCTTATTTTTGTACGATTATCGATTTGTTTTCAAGACTTCAATAAATTGATATACGTTAGGTTTTGCTGAATAGAATTGTCTGTGCAAGTGTATTAATACTTGTAAGCAAGCGGTTTTACAGTCGGGCCTAACTTGTACGTTATCGTATTTTACTGCTGTGCCCAATTAGTAATTTATCTTCATCGTAAATGTTATCTGGGGCCCAACTCGGATACGCTGACGCTGACGTGCACATGTGCCACGTAAAAATCGTTTTACTGTTTGTGTAATATTCAAATAATCTATAAATATGCCGTATGCGTTGAACGTACTAATCCTTGTATTTAAAACATTAAACCGTACACGAATTCCTGATTCCCGTACAGTGTTCTGTAGTACACGCGCATGTAGTGGGCAACGTGTCATTCGAACGAAACCGAGGTGGGGGCCTTGTGCAGAATATAAGGATGTGAGCGAGTGACATATCATTCTCGCCGCGTTATTACAACATGTATGGTAACGTTCGGGCGTGTCGGGAAAATAAAAAAGCGTTCGTTTTACAGAAAGAGTTCAAAATTGTCCTTGCCGGTTCCACAGGCGCATTAATTCCGAATCGTGATATTATTTTTTGCCGACAAATTTACGAGCAAGCGAACCCGCGCGTACATTGAAATGCGTTATCCGAGAACGGAAAAAAAAATCATCGTCGTCAATAAACGAGCATCGAATCGCTGTTTCGAAGATAATATGTAAAAACAGTCTCTCGTCGTATTCATTCTAATCGCTATAACGTAGAGACATTGAGACCATTTATTACGAGATTTTTTTTTTATTCCGAGTTAAACCAGTGATGTGTGCGTTGTATTGCAGGTCTTGTCGCGATGCGTTTTCTTTTTTTTTACTGCGCGTCTGTGTAGGCACCAGGATTTTCACCAGAAATAGTTCTCCGATCATCGCAGTCATGAAAGATGTTTGATAGGGAACGGCGGTGTGTCATTGTTACTTTTAGGAGGAGATTTTTTGAATTTCTCAACAGTTTTTCGAATAACTGAGAAAAGCCGAGAACAAATTGCAAAAAAAGATTTTCCAAACTTGGAACAGCCCAGGGTTTTGTGACGTATAAGACTACGATATTAATTATTTTGGCTGTCGTACGGCGGCCCAAAACGTTTATTGCGCGCTTACTTACATAATATTAGCATTTCATAGTCATTTCATAATTTTCAAAATATTTTAACGACATTTACGGCTGCTTGTAGGCAGTTGAAATTTTTGATTGAAAGTTCAACCCGCCTATTAGTTAAGACATTTGATTCTACTTGGTGCCATATCGATAATCTTTAGAAATATAAGCTCATCTACCCGACCCCTTTTACTCAGAATAGTTTTTTTTTCGAGGACAATGGTACACGCATAATTGGTTTCAAATTTTAAAAAACCGTCACCATTCACCCATCCCTGTACTTATATCACAAGTGCTTTATTTTTTCCTTTTTCATTCACGGGCGTTTCAGCAAGTCCTCGTTATGCTTCCGTATTCTTGACGATACAAATCGACGAACATGCGTTCGCTGTACAAACGATATGAATCCATGTACATTAGAGCTGCGAGTATACACGCACAGCTATCGGTCATTGCTATTCGTTCAAATGACGCGTGTTCAACGCTGTAATCGTCCAGAGATCAAAGGTTACATACTCTTACATTCCTCGACGGGTTTAAGTCGTTTAATAATTGCCCTAACGAAATGTTTTAAATTTGACAAAAAAAAAGAAAGAAAGAAAGAAAGAAAAAATCAGTTTATTATCACCCTGATGAATTTCTTCCGTTCGCAAACTGTACACGCATAGATTATTTATGTGGTCGCCGTGTGCCATTCATTTTCGTAAATTATACTCGTGTGCGCCGGTGGAAATTGAAATATCACAATAACAATACGTCTTGTCGGTGTATATGTATAATATATGGTACCATGAGTGTGTCCTGTGGTCCTTACGTCAAGGAACAAAAACGTCTGCTATGTCCGATTAGCAATAAGAGTATGTACAGCCGTACAAAGAGTATCATAATAATGCGAACGTACACTATTTTATATAATATCTCGTAGATATGAAAACGTGGATCCGCACTCTCCTGGGCTCTATCACTATTCAGATAACAGTTTCTGACGTATATTATTATCACAAAAGAAATGATTTCTTGTAGTCGTCAGTTCTTTATCGAGTAATTATTATTAATTGATTGAATGCGTTCTTCCACTCGTAATTATATTTCTCGCTGCTTAAAACTCTTTTTTTGTGTCATATCCGATGTAAGTTTTTGGAAACGTTTTTTTTTTTTGGCTACTCTCGACGACCAAATGCAATATAATATATTATTTATTATTTATTTTTCAATGTATTATATTATCTTATATTATTATATATTCAATAATCAATATTCAATATAAAAAGTAACTCAGATGTAGTATATTAAGTAAAACTCTTTACTTTTCTCTTGTCATTTCCATTAGTTCGATCGATTATCGAGTGATGACGAGAAAGATATTACAAGACATGTTGCTATCACGGTGGGATTCATCGTAAACTTCATTTTCCGATCAAATGATTTATATTTGTGTCGACGTGCCTTTTCAATATACAACTCGACGTAAATAATTTTGTTTTGGAAAAGGACGAGCTATAGAAAAAAAGCACTGCCGCATGTTGATTTTGTGCCAACTAGGCCAAAATGTAATTATTATAAAAATGGTCAAATAGACAAAGTTTAGTAGTAAGATAGGCCAGTGAAGCAGATGAGCTGAGGTAGGTTAGATTGTAAATCAATATTTAAGACAGCCGGTTGGACGAGACCGGGGCAGAGTGTGTGTGTGTGTGTTTCGGTTTAAGCACGTATGTGTAGAGATTACGACGCCACGCTTTATTTTGTGTTTAATTAAAATAGGCTTTTGGTGTGGATTATTGTTTTATTTTGAAAACCCATCAACTCTTAATAATTGAACTAATATCTATTAGTTTTGATTACTAAAGAGAGGATAGAGCGATACCCACGAAAGTGCGGTATACGACAGTATTCAATCTCGGCCTAGTTGGCACATACAACACTAACGACGAGATGAAATTGAAGTAGACAGCGTTCTCTATGAAAAACCAAAAAATGTCACAATGAGTACGGTGACGTGAACAAACTTTTGGCAGAAAGAAAAAGAGAAGTACGACCACGGGTCGTTGACGTGAGAGTGAGGTTTGTTCGCGTCGCGAAGTTATTGCTATCACATGATGCCTTAAAAATGCTCTCGTTACGATGTATACGCAACACATACCAATAAAATGGTACCATTCTATTTGCGTAGTGCACACAATATTGCGACCAATCGTTTCGTTAAAATGAAACCTGTAATCTGTAACTAATAGGTATTAGTTCAATTATTAAGAGTTTACAGGTTTTCAAAATAAAACAATAATTCACACCAAAAGCCTATATTAATGGAACACAAAATAAAGCGTGGCGTCGTAGTCTCTACACATACGTGCTTCAACCGAAACACACACGCTCCGCACCGGTCTCGTTCGACCGGCTGTTTTAAATATTAATTTACAATATGCTACCTTGTCACGGTCCGGGGTAGTGTAGGTACATTATCTACCAATATCATGTAATTTAATTCATAATTTTGATTTTTTTTTCGACTCTTGTACTAAGCTAAGAAATTGTATTTATAATTTAAATCTTGATGTTTAATTTGATTTAATTGTATTTAATGTTTTTCTCATTTGTTAATTTAGCGATATTTTTAGTATACAATAACTGTACCCTTTGGGGGTGTTAAAATATTTATTTATTTAAAATAAATATTATTATTATTATTATTATTATTATTATTATTATGTACACCACTCTCCCGGACTGCGTCGCTCTTTACCCAGCCACAACCCGGATAACGATAGCACCGGTTCGGCAGAAGCCCCCACCTACCTCGTACACCGGGCAGAGGAAGGAGGCCTTTGCCGGAGCCGATGTCGTCGCACGAGCCGACCGATCTCACTCTCGCCCGTGATCCGTCAAAGAAAGCACAACAGCGAATATTCAACAATTACAGTGAAAACTGTGCACGCGTTATTTCTTTTGGTTAACAGCAATAGTTACCGTTCATCACCGTAATCCGTGTATTTGTTTCTTTGTAAAATACATTAACTTACATATGTCGAATCTTGTCTAACATTTCATCACGTATATATATACGAGTATATGTTGACCGGCACCAACAACACCGAGGACAACCAGTGCCGCGTCAACCTCAGCTCATTTGCTTCACTGGCCCATCTTACTAATAAACTCTGTCTGTTTGACCATTTTTATAATAATTACATTTTGGCCTAGTTGGCACATACAACAAACCCAACAGGTTAAACGCTCAAGACCGTGCGAAAAATGAATTATTCTACTCCTGGTGGTGCCTTTATAATATATATATATGCCTTTTTACACGTACATTATGTAATTATAAATTCCGATTACAGTTTGCGCACGACAGAATACAGCGTACACAATGTACATTATGAATACTACACGTTCGGTGCCAAGACCCTTTTTCTCTCTGCTTGGCGTCAACATTTCAAAATTAATTTCACTCTTTCGGGTTCTGGGGCCCATTATATATGTATAAATAAATCCGTACACCGGTGATCACGAATACCATTTGTGCAGAACGGTAATACAAATAATGTTCGAAAAAAAAGGGACCCCGGTAAAAACTTTGAGCTTTTTTACAGCTTAACTTTTATTGATTTGTGCCCATAACATATTTTCACGCTCTACGGCGTGTTTTAATTTGAAATCCATAACTATGATATGTAATGAACCTATATTTGCGTTAGTTTATTTTAGACTGAACGAGCATATTATCATTTGTAATGGTATAATTTAGTCGCGAAATAAAACGCTAATTTCGTTGAAAATGTGTACAGGTCTGGCTAATGTTTATATTGCCGTAAGGTTCAATTAGGCGAAGAGTAGTAAGAAGTAATTTTAACACATTCCATACCCGGGGGGGGGGAACATTATTTTTTACCCATACAAGTCCCCGGGGACATTCGATGCGCCCGGCCGGCGTTTAAACCTTTGATTCGAAAGAATCTCGTACACCCCTATTACCTTTCGGACCCCATACACTCGCAGCGTATTACCATATTTTATGCACTCGGAGGAGCAAGTGATTGTACGCGCGAAACGATTCGACCGTTAACGTACTTATGGCACATACATATGCGTGTTTACAGTGAACGGATGAGCTCAAGTCGGCCGTGTTCATTCCGTTTGACGGACTCACGCATTTTCTCTTCGACCGCGCATAATTAATTTTTAGCCGTTGCACCTTATAGGCGTCCGCGTGTACGACTTGACCGCGCGCCGCGGACAATGGTCTCGCAGTATGTCATAAGTTAGGGCTCGGAAGTTGATGCATTTTGCATTTTTTTTTTTGGAACGTTTTAGACGATCTTCTGGCCACAAATGTGTTTCATTAGCATGTGGATTTGAATAACTAATTTTTATTTTACATATTTTTTTGCATTTTTTTGGTGTTTTTTACTTTATAAGTCATTTTTTGACATTTTTAGGTCATTTTCCCACATTTTAAGTCTGATTTCACACTAATTCACTTCTTATCGTTTCTTGTCAACCATTATGCCGATAACTTAAAACTTAGAAATTACCACGGACTAAGATTAGTACCTATCCGACTTCATCTCGCCGATTACATTCGCTGTTATCGTTTTGCAGTGAATATAATTATATAATCATAATTATTAAGCTTTGATAAATTAATATAGAATTTTATAGTAAAATATTTAAAAAAAATTGATTGTATTTTTTTTAATTTAAAACAAATATTTGTAATTTTTTAGGTCATTTTTTTAGGACATTTTTTGTCATTTTACGTCATATTTGCATTTTTTAAGATCATCAACTTCACAGCCCTAGTCATAATTCATACAACCTTATGCTGCTATGCTCATTCAAGTTACAATTAACGCGTTGATTGTTCGTCGAAAGGCGCACCGCTGCAAAACACAACGACCTGCACGGGAATATTGTAATCGTTATGCGAGTACAAAAAAAATAATACGAATGGCATCAATAACTGCGAATGTTTTAGAAAAATAAAAACACCCCCAAACCGCTGTTTCGACGAAGTTCCCGACAGCACTCCGCCGGTGTTGAGGGCAGGTCTGCTCGGAGCGACGAGCGGTACATCGCAGTCTTGTGTAAAAGATACTCGTACTTTAGAAAAGTATTCGAATACGGACGCAGATACTTGATTTCAAAAGTATTTAAAATACGCATTTGAATACTTGATAAAAAAACAAAATATAGGACACCGTGCAATGTTTTTAAAAGGGTTGAGATAGGCGGTGTCGACGAAGAAATGGTCGTAAAGAGACTAGAGATGATATTAATTGGCTGAAAGGGTCGAGATTGCTAATTAATGTTACTGTGCATTTCATAATACTATATAAGTACTCGTTGAGGTCATTGAGGTCCATCTCGAATTCACGTGGAACTAATGTGGATGGCGAGGAGCGGGGAGATAACAAACCCGAGTGGCTCACAGCGGGGCGAAACCAATATTTAGCTGGCTA
This sequence comes from Periphyllus acericola, assembly GCA_949715065.1. Classification (NCBI taxonomy): domain Eukaryota; kingdom Metazoa; phylum Arthropoda; class Insecta; order Hemiptera; family Aphididae; genus Periphyllus; species Periphyllus acericola. The sequence continues at coordinate 4,319,430 of OX454266.1, forward strand.
AAAGTTTCATTTCTAAGATCTCAACAATTTTGATAATATGTGGGGTCGAGTTACAAAAATGACGTTGAATTTGAACTTTCCGCTCTCGAACCCTTTGTTGTGTTTAGTTGTAATATCTAATGATTCTAATGAACAAAAGTTGATATTAATTTCGGCAAGCAAAAATCACTTGCGGGCGATATAACGGTAAACGGACACTTTGTACGGTATTTTGTTTAAATTGCAAATCGTGGACACTTGGTACGCTAGCATAATTAATAATATGATGAGTACTGATTAGGTATTAGAATTCATTAATTTGATGATGGCGATTGTCACTATATCGTTCAAACTCGATCTAATCGAACAACCGATCAATATAATATGATGGATTCGATAAAATTCGGGAGTACATGAACATTTTAAAAACAACATAGTTAAAACCAAAACTATAACTAAAAATGGTTATGATCATACGGTTTTACGTACTAAAAACACAAATATTCGTCGGAAGCGTCCAACAGTCATTCGTTCTGGTAAAGAAACAATGAATATTAATGAGTCGGTAAGTTTTATTGACGATAGACTATTAGATTATCTAATAATTTTTCATTTTATATAATGTTCTTACTACCTACAACAGTACTAACTGTCCGTAGTTTTCATTTATTTGGGTTGACAGTGGACAAAGTGTCCTACAACCCGAGCTGTAGTACCCTGCGCGGGGAAGTGTACATTTTCGGAGATCGCATTTCAACGTTATAGCATATAGTTCATCAGATTTTCCGGATTTTCACGTGTTTTAATTAAGGTGGATTCGCATGATACATATATCTTATTTATTTATTTTTTATTTATATACACAACGGACAAGAACGTCCTTTAACAATAACTATGGATAATAGAAAATTACATAGAAGACTAGTGAAATATTACAAGATTAAATTAAATATAATACATTTGTATAATTTCAATAAAAAATAAAAGACATATAATGATAATAATAGTGATTAGTAAAAATATATCAACACTTAAAAAGTTTAAAATTCAACAAATAATTGTAAGGTTTTGAGATAAATTATGTATGTAAATTATTAATGACAGTTAAAGCATTAGTTTTAAAAGACTGGCGAGACATACTAAAAAAATAAAGTGTTGTAGAAATAATATTGGTTAAATGAAGAGCTCTAGGGAGGAATTTGCACCAGTGTTTGATTTAAGAAACGGAAGAATAGATAAATCTGTATTATGATTGTGTTTATGAGAGATACGGAAATTAATAAGGGCTAATATCTCCGGGCAAATAACAAAACCATTTAAAATATCATAAATGAACATTATATCAGCTAGTTTACGCCTTACATCAAGATTATGAAGTGACAAAGATTCTTGAAATTATTTTAAGGGATCTTTAGATAAAGAAAGACCTGAGACATGAGGTATTCTTTTTAAAAAATTATACCGGATATTGTCTAAATCAGTATTGTAACTTGAAAAGCCACACGACCAGATAAGAAAGCTAAATTCAAGATTTTATCTTACTGAGGAGTTATAAAAAGTTTTTAAGCCGGTTATATTTTTAAAATCATTCGTGTTTCTATTAATAAAATCAAGCATCTTGTAAGACTTACTAACAATAGTTTTATGATTTATTTCAAAGCTAAGTTATGTATTCCTAAATCTTTGATTAAATTGTCAATAGTGGATAATCATTGATAAGAAAAATAGAGGAAGTAATTTTACGTGTATAGGATATTACTTGGCATTTGTTGATATTGAGAGGAAGATAATTGTTTCACTCCAAAGTACAAATGTATTTAAGTTAGTTCGTAAGATATGTCGATCGTAAACCGATTTGATTTTGCAAAATATTTTCGCATCATCAGCAAAAAACAATACATCAATCAACTTATCCGTGCATCGGGCTCGTCGCGTGCGTATTATTATACGAAAAATGAAATATATTCGCATACTGTTCGTAAACGAATGTCGTTGAACTGAAATAACATTGTTTAGCGAATACCGGTGAACATTTGTTATCGCCGGCACGTTAATGCGTCCTATACTCGGTTAAGTGTGATGGATGAGGATTGCGCGATATGTTATGCTCCGCTGCTGCAGTAACCGTGTGCAGGTAGTACAGGTGTACATATTCGAACGTCGCAGTCGAGTGTGCGTCGTTGAAACAATAACTTATACGCGGGATGGTTTTCTAAAACGGTAGACATAATAATAACATAAGCGAATACGTTTGAGAGTTTTCGACGAGTATATTGTATTCCTAAGGGGAGTGTTTGGATTAAATATTTAAGCGTCTTGTTCCTGCGATGCGGCGTGAGCGTGTACCTGTATAAAAAATAAACTTCGAATCTTGAAACGTTATCCGCTATATTGTCATAGCTGTAAGTATAATATAATATATGCTTGGAAATATATGTCTACGCGGTGCCGGGTTAAGGGTCGGAGCCGACCTGGAGCAATATTCGATATTCGACACTTCTGATCAAGGAGCCATTAAAAAACGCACATCTCATGTGATATACGTACCGTATGAAAATGTGAAACAATAAAAATACAACACTCCAAGAGTACATAGTTGTATTAACTTTCAGCTTACTTGTAAAACGAGTAACAGCCCACCTTTAAAGAAATAAAAAAAAAACTGTCCAATCTTTGGCTCTGTTCAATTATACGTTTATCTTTTTTATTTATTTCGATCGACTTTTTACAGTATTCATTACAGCTTAATTCAAATATTTTACCGCACACTGTGGACAGTGAATATGATAGGTCGATAGGACGTTACGTCGCGATCGGCGGCGCAGCGAATCGATTAGACAAAACCACAAAAATCGTTTGTTCGTAGCACTATATTACAAAATTCTACGTAAACTGTGATTAATACCACTTATATCCATAATAATAATATATTTTATTCAAACAGAGTATAAAACTTCATTGCAGTTTAAAAGTTATATTTTAAAAATAAGAAAGTATATAATATATATTATTAACTCAGACTAGACATTTGAAGGCAAGTAAGGCATTTTCAAAACCAAAACCATAACACTCGATTTAACGAAGAGAAAAAAAAATTACAAATTTAATGTAATTAATTTTTTGAACATCACAACTTAAATGCCGCCCCATAAATTTACTTAATTACCGATTAGGGACTATGTTTTCACTTTAAGAAACCACCAGAAGCTGGCAAAAAACTTTTACAAAAATGTTGGGTAAAGAAATGGCTGACAGTTTTCTAATGTCCATCTTCCTCATTTTGTGGTAGGTATATTTGTTCGGAAAACATTAATTTTTCTAGTAGCTCGTGTAATCGACGGCATGTATAGTTTTGTTTAAAACTTCACTATGGTCAAACTTTCAAAAGAATCTAACGATTTTTTTTAATTGAGTTTAGAATTTTGAATAAGTTTCAAAGTGTCTACAGGTTCTTACACAATTTGCCATAAAAACTTTTCCAACTCGTTAATATAGTATGTGATTCCAATGCCATTACAATAGCAATCTCGCAACCTACGCGTGTACAGCGGTTTTATGAATGGTTCGTTATTGATTTTTAAGTTGAAGACACCTGACTCGACGACCCACTTACTACTTAGTCATTGTAAGCTGTATTGCGCTTTTATCATTTTCAGATTAATTTCAAGTAAAAAAAAAAAAACTGTGTCCGTTCAATAGTTATTATGATTTATTTAACCGCGATAAATGTTTTGATATATGTCGTAAGACTGTACCAAAAGTCGGACGCAGTATTCCGTTGAACATCGAAGACAAGACAAGGGGTGAATAGTTTTCGATGACCACGGATGTTTTCCTAAACGGAAGAAAAAGTGAACTGCAATGGGATTCCATTTAAATTTTCGCAGTAATTCGGTTTCGTCGTTTGAAAAGTCGAAAGACTTATATAATTTAGTCGTTGTACCAACATGTTATATTATAATTGTATAGAAATGAAAATTATCGTTCACAGTTTAATTTGCGAACAATTTGAATGTTTTTACAGATATCTAGCTGAATTACCCAGACCTCACCGGGAAGATATTTTACCACTTTAGGTGAGATCAATTAGTATTTAGATTTAAAAATAAATTTTAGATTGAAAAAAAACACACAACCGACGCACATTCGAATGTTATTTATTTGCATATGTATTTATACTATATTAATTTACATACAGGGCGTCTCACCGTGAATTTACCCATTGCGATCTCTTCTGAGATAATGAAGATATTCAAATTATGTTTGTTTTGGTAAGGCGGACTCACGGCGACAAGGACCACAAATATTTCATATTTTTTTTCTGAATTTAACGTTTTGATAAACAAGTTAAAAATAATTTTAATTTATAATTTTCGAAAATGTTCTTAATTTTCTGTAAACTAAAAAAAGTGTCAACAATATTATGAAGTAGTAATGAAAATAAAATGTTGAAACGTTAACGTTTTCAGAACAATAAACTCTACATAGAATGGCCGTCTTCAAATTTTTCGAAAATAATAAAATAAAAATTATTTTACGTAAATAATGAATACATTACGCCAACGTTACAAACGAATCGGTATGGTAATTTAAAATGTCGGCTGAACATTGATCAGCCACCGAGTAAGTGGTATTGAAATTATAAGTATACACGTACGTATTACGAATACGATGACTTTCTTCTAAATTAAAATTCAATGTATCCACACTAATGTATGCGGTTTATTCAGCACCTGAACATCGACACGGCGTAACCTCGTTTTAATATTCATCGGATCGATTAAAAAAAAAATAATAAATATAGTCGTCGAGTCGTCACAGTAATAATTTGGTTGGATCTTTTTTCCGTTACAATAATTTATTTTTCGATAAGTTTGGTGATTTTTAAACGCTAAAATAATTAACGTTTAAAATTTGAACGCGAAACTATATTTTGTGCGCGCCGTTTTTTTCACAATCACTCGAACACTCCTAAATATTATAACGGAGTATCGAAATTATCGAAGTGTTGACCTAAATAACAAATAAAATATGTATAACACATTTCGTTACTGCTGTGGCAATATAATACATATATATATATATATATATAAATATAGTTCACGTACATTTATGACCTATATATTATAGGTGTGTGATTTAGATATTTCGTTTTCCTTCGTCATTAGTCTTTTTTTTTTTCGAACAACTTTTGATCAGCGTACACTTTGTACTCGTCCGCGAACCGGCAATAGAGATTAAACGATGCGAACACATTCATAACAATATTGTTTTCACAGGCCCGATAACGTCGGATACTCTTATCACCGTGTTCTACGGCCAAGACCATTGATAATATTATAATATTATATGGTAAAATTTCTTTGCGATAAAGAGGCGAGTGAGTGTTCGCAAGCCGACCATTATTATTAATATTATAGCGTCGTTCAAACAAACAACACCTGAGTAAGGTAAGACCTTGAAGTGAGTTTTTATTACGGGAGAGGTCAGTGGTTCCAAAAAAGAAAAAAAAAACTAATAATAATAATAATGATGATGATAATAAAATGTATACACGCACGTATGATATATATATACGAGTATGTATATATAAAAATAATATCTTACTTTCAGTTTCTTTTGAACACACGTCTAATTAGTTTTCGAACAGCAGTTAGATAATAAACCTCACTTTCCGTCCCGTATGAATTTTATCCCGTACCAATAATAATAAAGTAATACTAGAATGGTAATTATTATATTACCCGATGCGGTATATACCTATACATATTTGGTTTTTTTTTTTTTTTATTATGTTAATATAAGAAATTATTTAAAGCGCTCTTTGTTTTAGTTTTGAACAATATCATTGTAGACTGACGCGCAGCTCCGAATAATAATCGTCTTTCAAGGTAACATTTTGTTACATAAGGTTAATATATTTTATGTATTTTTAATTCAGTTTCCAAAATGCGTTCTCACTAAAGTGATTCTTGCGTGATCAATTAAAACGATTACACTTTGATTTGCACGTCTCGCGTATTTACGCGATACTTCGTTTTATATTTCGATGATAATATACACTATTTGCTCTATACGCAAACGAAAATGCCGCTTTATCCCACAGTCATACGAATGATCGAACGAGTCGAATTATACGAGTGTTAAAAAAATTTGAAATTTTTCTCGACAACCCAGCCGTATTAAAAAACATGATATTAGAAAGCGATATAAGATTGTATTTTACATATTAAGCACATTTTCACCTTTAGCCTTTTAAATGATACCTCGACCGTACGGATGATGGGGACCAGTGGTTTTGTAACGTGTTACACGTACAGAATGATACTGACCTATTAAATGCTTATATTATTTTCATAATAATGTTTATTTCGTGGGTAAAATCTCGCCGGTATAGTAGTTGGAAACGTTATAAGTTCTACGTTGCACATTTGAGTAAAAAATCTATTGGTTTTATACAGTAAATGTTGGTTAATTTTTGTAAGTTATGTAGATAAGTATTATAAACGGTATGTATACAGTAGTATGGCGTCCGTCGATAAGAGGTTTAGAATTTTTCTCGATTGAGACATTTATCTAAAAATGTATTTAGTTCAGCTATTTGGTTAAATTTCGGTAGTCTTAACAAGATATCAGTTTTTTTTTTTTTTAGAGATGTGCTCGGCGCTCGCAGATAAGTTATCATTTTCAGCGAAACCCGACGGCTTTTTTTTAAATGTACAAATTAAATTTTTTAACTGGTATTCCAACCATTTAAGATTTGAACATTAAACTGTTTCAAATATGAGCAATGAATATTTTAAAAACCGTTCAAATATATAGTAAAAATCATTTTATGCAAGTACTCGAAGTCACACAGTTATTGTTAAACACTGCAAAAGTCTGCTGATTACAAGGATGATATTAAAACATTTGATTATATAGTTAAGCTTGTTTAAATGATGGTCATACAAATTTTGATGTAAAACTTTAAAGTTTTCGTGTCTGCGGATAAATAAAAAAAATATTTATTTATTCATTGTCAACCGAACAAGTGATAAATATTAAATATATAATAACGAACACAGTTCACAGAAAATATCCAATAATATATTTACAAAAAGACCCAAACAGAGTTAAAATGATATTGATCTATGTATGGATATCGGGGTACCATTACCTAGTTAATCTCTCAATATCTAACTTTCATTTAAACTTGTATTTTATGATTTAATTAATTATATGTGTACATTATTATTGTAAACCAAGATTAAACCCGTTGATTTTGTATTGATTTAAAATGCGATATAAAAAGTAAAGAAATTCGTCTAAGGCCCCGTACCGAGCTATCCGTACGCTGCAGCTGGCCCGAAACCTGTATCTACAGACATATGTTTAATAATATGTTATAAGTAAAATAAAATAAAAAATAATGTTCGTTACATAAGAAATACATCCCACGAAACGTCAGATGAGAAACACATTAAAGAAATTGTTGATTTTATTTTACTCTCTATTTTGAGACATAACTAAAGACACGAGCATAATAATGTGTACTGTAATTACGCGGCTGTCTCGGATACGTTGTAAACTTATTTTACCGTATCGCGTTACGTGTACAATATCCATCTTTTCAACTTTTATTTACGATATTACCGCAATTCGTTTGAACGTCTCGTGCACGTTTTAATAACACTGACACCTCGGCGTTATTTGTAATAGCTATATATAACAGTGATGTTTGGTCAATATTTGTTCACATTTGAAATGCGCTATATTTGCGTAAGATAACGAGTATAGGTGTACACTCTCGAATCGCATCGAAAGGTAAAATGAATAACACCAGATCGTTTCTATAATTTACACGCGGTGTAGGCAACTTTTATGAATTCCGAAGAGAGCCATGTCGTAGGGCTTATTTTTACAGAAAATGTTTACGGTTTAACTTTCAATTTTCTCGATTTTTAATCATTTTTCCAGTTTACAATAAAATAGTGTGCTATTTACACAATTATAAATATCAATGACATTATCAGCGAACCTTATCGGAAAAATGACGGGGAAATAATAATTCACATTAGTTCTTTGTAAATTAAAATAAATATTAAAAACCATGAATTCAATGATTGACTGAAACCATCGACATTTTCAGTAAAAACATACATTTATGTTTACCAAGCTAGCGTCAACAAAATTGCCTTTACCCAGAGATGCTCATAAAAATACAGGAATTCGATTATCTCTGTTAGCACGGTATGTATCGCTCTGTGTAAATCCCGGTGGGACACTCTGTATAATAATATACGATATGTGTACTATACGGTCGTGGAAATCAACAGGGACAATAGTAACTTGCGTCTTGCGCGTGTACCGTACATTACAATTTCGAACGATTTAGCGTTCCGATGAAAGTTTCTTTTTTATTTTTCTACAATACACCCGCAGCTAACTCTCATAATGTCCGTACGTAGTTACGATAATACGCGCGTATTACAGAGACGAAACGGAGTTTTACGTCACAGATAATATTATATTCTTCTGTTCCGCAGCTCGTTTTGATCGCGTATCGGACTCGCGTCGATTCTCGTCGATTCCTGATCCAGAAACGCGTTCAGGACACAGGACTCTTCGCGAGTGCAGGATTTCAAAATTTGCTCCGGGAAATGGGTGGTACGACCCCCCCCCCTTGGCTTATATTATAAACAGAACTTTTAACTGAACATTTTTGTGTTTTGCTTTGATTGCAATGCCTTTATAGAGTAAAAACATGGCTACGGTCAAGAATGGGGAACACCAGACTTAGTGGCTTAGCATTACTCCATAATCACAGAGATGTTACGGTAAGTCATGAAAATATTATTGACCGATTTGCAAAACAAAAAAATCGAAAAAGGACGTTTATTTTGTAAATATAAAATTATTACACGAAATAAATTTTTTTTATGACTTCTACTTTTGAGTATTGTATTTAATGTTAAAAATATTTCGCCCCCCCCCTGGAATTGGTCGAGGACCGCCACCGGCGCACGCGCACCGTAATTTATTCACGTTCTTCTACACGGCACACGCGCGTGGTCGGCAAAGGATTAATGTATAAGCTCATCGGTTATGCGTCTCATTATAAATTCATGTTACAAAACGGAATTCCCACCGGGTGCTTGAAGACGCGTCGAGTTGAAAACCAATTGTACCTCGCTAAGGGTGCGTTATTATGTACGCGACGGCTATTGATATTGTATTGAGTTTAGCGGTTTTCGCGCGCACGTTGACAAGCTTGTAACATTAATATATACATATTTTATAACTGTGCCCCCCCTCCCCCTCACCCGTACGACGGTCGCAATTTTCGACTGTTCGCGTTCCAATAACAACCATTGTACTCGACGACACTTAACGAACGCGTGCGATAGACGACAGCCGTTGACCGACCACGACGATGGGGGAGGGCCGGGCCCTCGTTCCGTAGGTACGTTATAATATTATATTCACGAAACGTTTTTCCACCTAAAACGTACGTACGGCGTTTGCCTGAAAGCGTGTGTTATATGTGCGTAGTACCTGCCTATAGTGTTTACGGTTGGAAACAACATTTTATATAAATAAACACGTTACGCAAATTACACAGTGTCTCGGCCGCGGTATTATAATAATAGTAATGATGGTGACAATGATAACGTAGAGAACTCGAGTAAAATACCACACGTCGTGCGGCGACCACCAGTTAAAATTTAATGTATTCCAATCAAAAGCGTATTTGCGCGCGCGGTGCGTCGTACGAAATGGATAAGTGCCAGAGGTATATTCAAACTTTTTCATCCCAAGGCTCCTTTGAGCCTTCACAAAACGTTGACGGCTCCCAAATTATAAATGACAAAAAAATCAATGTTTATATGAATGTAATTTATATTTTATACTAATTATTTATTTATCATATTAAATATATCAAAAAATTTATAAATAAGTAGTTATTGTAGAAAAAAGTATTGTGATTCAATATTAGTCTTAATAATAAATCAATATGAATTCAAGCTATATTTAGCGAACGATTGTTGAAGGCAATTCAACATTTCCCAACCGATGTGCCTCAACGATAATAATAACGTTTTTCGTAAAAATATTTATTGGTTTTGGATTATATGACACGGCTCCCTTTGACAACTCCCGCGACGCACAGTGTTTGATTACCTCTGGATTGGTCTGATAAAAAAGAAACGTACGGTGCTCGTGTCCGACTGCGGGTGTACGAGGGTACCACATTTGTTGGAAAGTTTATGAAAATAATATACCTAGTACCTACGTATAATATGTTTCGTGAAATGTGAAAATATGTAAATTTTTTTTTCGAGAATTTACATTACAGCTGTACAAGTACACTCGAAACTTTTTTTGTTTTAGAACAAATGTTTGCGTTTTAATAAAACATTTTTTTTTTCATTTTCAAGCATACCGCTCGAAACAATTAATGATATTTTAAAGGGAGAAGAGTCAAGAGAATGTTATGTTTCTTTTTTGTTCCGAACACGATTAATTTATACATCAAAGTTTTGTTCATTTTTCTCGTGATATCCAAGATTGAACCGTTTACGGTTTGTTTTGATTGAGAACATGTTGAATGTTCGGAGCGCACCTAAACGTCGAAGCAATCGTCACTATATATAATGCACGATGGTTCATTAACAGCTGTGCACAACAATGTGCAAATAGCACACAAGATAAATGCATTTATCTACGCGCGCGTAATCGTGAATTTTGTAACAGTACCCGGGATCGGGCTGCAGTATTATAATAAATGATCGAATCGATCACTACGTCTTATCGCGTTCGCAGATCATTTGCACTTTCTTGCGGACCAGTGCAGCAATATTGTGTTCGTTCTGTAATCATCAATCCGCGCGGGCACGTGTTGTTTTCATTTCGCTTTTCGTGGACGCCGCACACGGAGGACCGACGGAAAACTGTGAACTGAAACACAATCGTCCGACGGTTCGTCCCGTACAATACGCGTTACTCTACGTTCGCACAACGCTGCTGCTACAGTTTTATCGTTGCCGCCCAGTCGTAACGCGCATAACACGAGATGTATCATACGGACGTGTGATTGAATGATTCTCGCTTTCACATCGCTAAAAAATTATTTCTTCACCGCGTTCCCCGCGGGTGCACCGTCGTTTGACCTTCAATATTTTCGCTACTCATTGTGCGAAGTTTCGAGAAAAATAGAAATTAATTATAAACCTATTATGAGCCAGGGGTCCTCACTAGGATTTGTGAGAGAGCCAAATAGTTCATATCAAATTTTCCTAAGGGCCGCAAGTACAAATTGTACAGTTTAGTCAGGGCCTAAACCTAAACGGTATAGGTTAATTACAAAATATATTTTTCTTATTGTTATAAATTATAATACACTATGAAGTGGCGTTAAATAACTTACAAACAATATGATTATAACATAAGTTTATTACATCAAAAAAATTAACTTTTTTTGCATATAAAAAAGTAGGGAAATGTCTTTTACTTAATTTCGTGAATAGGCCTACTTGAATTTATTAATTCGTTGAAGCCGAAGGGCAAAATCTTTCACAACTCTCTAATATGGCATCTATGTTAGCATTTTTTTTTCAAAAAAATATTTGTTTCAATAACTCTAAAATTTATGTTTATCCAATCAGTCTGAAGCTGAGGTCCCACTGGGAGCGATTCTGCGATTCTGCGTTTCGAGCGTTTCTGCGATTTTACACGCGCGATGTCCACTAGCGATTTTGATGGGGACACTTTAGCGATTTTACATGCGTTTCTAAATTTTTTCTATGGCGCGTGTCCGTTTTAGTTTTCATTTGCTTATTCGGTCGTCAACCAAGATGACGTCCCGAAAAATGTTACTGGCTGAAAGTGCTCCTTTAATTGATATTAAAGTAAATTTGGTTAAGAAACGTTTATGGGTTCACGAAATAAATAAGCATAGACTATCTGAAGAGGAATTTCATACACTATTCAGTAAATTAAAAAATCATCCAGTCAAGTTTTTTTAGTACTGTCGCATGAGTGAACCTACTTTTTATATAATTTTGGAAGCTACAAGAAGCGAAATCGAAAAAGAAGACACCAACTTCCGAAAAGCAATACCTGTAGAAGAAAGGCTATTTCAACGTCAATTTTCAACGATTGCGACAAATATCAAACTATTTTGTTCCTTCAGCGATTGCCGCGCGTGTAACGGTACACGCGACAGACGACACGCGCTCGGTGGGGCCATTACATATGAATTACATAATTTTGTTAAAATCGCTAAAACGCAAAATCGCTACACGCCATCGGAAAATCGCAAAATCGCGTTCAGTGGGGCCAAGCACTGCCCGTACCGCGTAACGCGTCAATCGACGTGGCATAGGCACGAGTGGGCACAGAGAAGTCAACAATCGTTTTTACCTCGACACAGCGACAAGACGTGTGCGCGTGTTTGATACCTCGATACGTCGTTTATCATGCGCTTGCCCGGTGCGACGAGGACCCATTTAGCGTTTATCCGGTGTCCCCCCCCCCCCCCCGCGACGGTGACCGAGCAACGGGATGGCGAGAAAATGAATGAGAAAAAAAAAAAGCGCTCCGTCGCGTGCCCGCTCGACACACGGGTGGGCACCGTTGAGAAACGCACGGGCAGCGTCGGGCACGTGTACACCTTCAAACAATTGCCCCTCGCTTTCATACGAATTTATGCGCCACACATATTATGTGCCCGTGCTATTTGAAATGCACCAAAATATGTGCAGGTACTTCGATGATTCCGAAATATTTCGCTTTCACTTCTCTAGCGCGACAGTGTGTGCGTTCCAGTGCATATGAGTGTGTGTGGGTCTCGGGTCACCTTCTCTCTTACAGTGCCGGGCAAGTGCCATACACGTTTGCGAGCCGCACTGTACTCGCGTACTCGAATTCCACGAATTACGTTTCAAATATTGTCGGACTACATCGTATTCGCTTCGTTACCGCACGCCAAGCGATTTAAATGATGATCGGTCGAAACATTGAACATTCATATGAATCGCTACACACGTTTTATCAATACTCTTCCCGGTACGGTATGTGTGTGTGTGCGCGCGCGCGCGCGTGTATAAATTAATATACGAGTAAAGCCATAAATTGATTTCATTCTGGTTGTTGATAGTATGTATTTGGAGCTTGAACACGGCGGCGGCGACTATCTGGCTATTTTTACACCTAGATAAAATGCAATACGCCTGTAGTTCGCCTAGAACACTATTGGTGTCAAGGCCCGTCGGTGAAATCACCTTCAGTTTAACATTTAAGGAAGAGAAAATCTATTACGTTGATCGATTTCCGAATCTTAACAAAACCCATCATTTAAGTTTTGTATTTTTATTTTTCACCGTCGCATCCAACGGGATTCAAGTGGACCTTGTGTGCGCTGCAATAATATACATGTACCTACCACGTATTATATACCATTATTAAAACTCGCGGTATTATCATAATACGACGTGTGCGAATTATTAATTATTATTTACCGCGCGCGGGTACACGTTGTGTGTATATCACATTTATTACATAGCTGTTGCATAATTGATGGCGATACAAAGCAATCGTTTTGGTTTTTTCCTCGCTACACGTGTTACAGATCGCATTATGTATGTCGAGTTATGATTCTCTTCAATAGAAAAAACATTTTTTAGACCGACGATGAAATCACACATGGATTATAACTGTTATTTAATTTTATCAACATGGTATGCTTATTTTGAGATGTGATTCTCTCTGTTAGTCTGTTATTCTGTTTTTTTTTTTTTTTGCTATTTCAAACAAAGTAACTATCAAAAAACATGATATCGTTACGTTGTACACAAAGATTGCAATATTTGTTTAGCAGAAAGGTCGACTGTGACTGGTAACAATAATTATCGATATAAAATGCAAATATTTGGCCTCAACAACATAATATTTTGTCCGAATACATATTTTGGTCCGAAATAGTGTGAAACACTATATGTAGTATACGTATAGCGTAAAAATTCCGAGAATAGCAGAGGGGAATTGATATTTAGTTAATTAAAATAAAACGCCTATCACGTATATTTTATGTTGACATTTCTGATTGTAAAATATATTATATTCAATCATCAAAAAACATATCGATTTAAATGTATTATATTTTTGAAAGTTCATAATTAATCATGTTGACTATATTGAGCTTAAAAACAAATTAATAATAAAATAACCTTTTAAAGTGGCGGCGAATTTATTGAAATAATTTTTTAGAATTATTTTTCATCGAATGCAGTGTCCTTTGCAGACACATAGGATGATAATAATCTGACAAAATATAATAATCATATAGTTCATATAATTATTAGGATATTAAAGAGATCGAAATGGGTAATACATTTTGTTAACACTTTAAAAAAAACATTCGTTTTAACTTTTAGTGTTGCTTACGTTAACAAGAAATAATGAAATAGAAGTTACACCTTCGTCGGACGTGTTAAGTGAATATTAGTGCACAACTTGACACCGCATATTATACAATACTGAAAATGTTTTGATTATTTAGACTTACAGGTGGTTCTGTTCAATGTTTTAAGGTGTATGTTAGATGGGTAGACATTTCAAGATTTGTTCATTTTGTTTCACTTGCCGTACCAGGAAGACATGAGGTCTAAATGGTTTTGTAGGTTTATAACAGCAGTTAGTTAATGGGTTTTTGCGTGAGGAGCAAATTATTTACTTAATTATATACGGCTCTTCGGGGAACCACTGATGATATTTCGGTCAAGGACGAAATTTCAGGCCCAATTTTGGTCACAAGTTTAAAGTCATCGAGAAACGATTTGCTGAATAAGTAGTAGAGTTGAGGAAGAATTGTTTTAAATTTGTACAATATACAAAAAAATCTAAAATATCTGGGCGTTTACTTACAAACGTTGGTCAGGAGATTAGATCGGGGGGAGCTAATATGGAGAAATGTTTTCGGTTAACTATTTGGAGTAAGACACGTCCTTTCGGCTTAGAAGTATGGCACCCACAAGATTGGATTTTGACATTTAGGTCACCACCTACTAGATAACATTTTTCTCACTGTATTGACGTAATTTTGTGTTTGGGTGGTCAATAAGTTGCTGCAATAGTAATTAGTGTGTGGTTTAAATTTTATGGTCAAAATGGCAGCTTGTAAAATTTTTCCGGTACGCTCGGACAGAGGGTAAATAAAAGTGAGGATTTAATGGCACCAGCGTGGTGCAGTGTTATCCGGGTGGCATGAAGTAATTATGTTGCAGCCTGGTCTTGAAAATTTGTTGTTGGTCATGAAAATGAGTTTCCGAAGTACATAAGTAATAAATATTTTCTTGCGTAACGGTTGTTTTACTGCAGGTGGTCGAAGGGTGGTCATCACTACAACGAACACGTATTGGAGAATATGAGCAATATTCTCTTAAACGGCCATAATCCTGCAGACAGTTCAAGCATTGTATTATGTTTTTGCGCTTATGAGGCTCTTCTATTTTGACTTTGGTGTGTAGCAAGGATGTTATGTGGAATATGTCCTTGTTGAATACAGCCGGTTATAGGTCGACAAAGAACGTGGGCAGCTAATTTCGTAATTTTTTGGAGGACGTTGTCAAATTGGGGAACTAAAAATCCCATATCTTCTATGGCAATTACGATATCTATAGTAGGAGTTGAAGGATGTAGATCGCGTGTAACTATACGATAAGATTTTTTTTTTCCTGCGGCTGGTATGTGGGGTATTGAGCTTCATTTCTTTTAAGATACGGATAGTAATTCGGTATGAATCAGGGTTAGCTGTTTGTATTTTTAAGAAATTGCAGGTGGATGATTTAAATTTAATGTTTTTCCGAATCTATTAATTCAATTTATGTGTAGCGAAAGCCTGCGAAGTCTAGCACTTCTCGGACAAATATCGGAGGTGGTGGTTTAATTTTAGGAGTTTGAGTATCTTCGATGTTTTCGGTTGTTATTTATTGAGGGTAAGGGCGTGCTGCCGTTCTCGATGTTATCATTTGTGGAAAATGGGCTCTGAATCTTTTTACAGTTACGAACGTTGATTTATTTATTTTTTTGGTTCATCGTGTCCTTCAGCTTTTGGCGAAGAAAGTCGCGTTTTTTATTTCATTTAATAATTTTTGTGTTGTGAAATTATTTTCGTTCAATGATGAATCGAAAACATCGCTTGACGCACTTTGTATTCGATTTGAATACGAGTTGTTCCGATTACGGGTCTATGGTATAATTGTTGATTGTTTTGTTTTATCGTTAACGTTAAGATTCATATTTGAATTGGGCGAACCCATAATATTATATTAATCAGAAGATAAGGGGCCGTGATGCGATGACAGTAACGACCGCCGACCTATGGCCAGGGCGCCCGGTGATAATATCAGTATCTTTTTTGTACTTGATTATAATTATAATAATTATGGTTACCCGTTTTTTTTTTTAAATGTATACGGCGTTTGACCACTCCGATATCGTTCAAGCACTGTTGAGATATTTTCACGCGCAACGATGTGAAAATTGTGACATTTGATGACGAGGGAGATAAAATTAATGAACGAAACATTATCGTACGGGGTAGTGCCGAGATATATAGAGTAAAATGTTTCGATCTTTGTTTCAAATCGATTTTTTTTCATCTTGAGTGGGGATACTATTAAAGGTGGCCACAATGACAAGAGGAGATGTTCAATGCGCTAATTGCAGTATACGAATACACTCTAGTGAAATTGACCCCACGACTTTAGTTTAAATGCCAAAGGTTATTTTATCACTGATCTACTGCTGCTGTCTTATCGTTTAAACCCGAATCGCGTTATAAGAAAATATATTACTCAACCGCATGTTCAAATATATTCTTATTATTGATAGTATTATAATGACAGCCAGCGCAAAACATGTGAAAATTATGAACGGATCATCTGTTCAATAACATAACGATATACTTAATTAATCTAACAATTTTTTTTTTCTTTTTAGATCTTAAGCCGAATCAAAAATGACATCTACTTAATAACGTGTTTCTATTTATTAATTTCTAGAAAATAGCTTTTTATTTCGTCGGCTCCATTACAAGTATTATCAATGTGGGTCAAGCCCGTTGAAAACATAGGAATAAACTTATGTCAACATACGCATGTCAATCTTTGGACTTTGAATAGTTAACCAAATAGACATTATCTAAGCAAATACATACACGCGACGTTATTTTTAGCGAACGCTATACGTATACGTTTTTGCAATAGAGACACAGGACGATAGTGTTGGAAAACTCGTAATATCAGACAGTGGGTGCGATACCGAAAACTACGTATAACTCGTCACGGCGTTGTATTCATTTTTTATTCCAACGGAAACTCTAAGTTCGATATTCTAAACCCGGGGACATTCTTCCGAAATTGTCCGCGCATACGAATCGAGTACCAAATCTGCAGTAACTCGTTGTGTTTACACGCGCAGGGTACTCGATTCCGTACATAAATAATGTTTCCAAAAGCACACCGCGACCGAGAGCGTGTAGCGTACCAAGCAGTGCCGTAACTACCCTCCGTGGCGCCCTTGGCGAATTTTATTTTGGCGCTTATATTTGTTTTATTTTATAGGTATAATTTTTATATAAATGTAATAATATAACATTCTTACGTATCAAAATAACGCTATATTTTAAAATAATTGATTCTTTATTGTTAATAAGTTATAATAGTATATAAGTCTTAATTCAAAAAAAAAAACCATACAAATAAATCAAAAAGGCACAATACTCATTGTAGTAATACTCATTATTATAGCTGTTCGTCGTTCGTGCCCATAATATGTCTATACATTTCATACACTCAAAAGTAAAATAATATATATCGGTGTATAATATAAATTTAAAAGTAGTAAACACTATAATAAATAAACATCATCAAGGCGCAATCCAGTATGTAATTTTTGGGCATTACACATTTACGCTGAATATTAATAAAACTTTAAATAGATATAAAAAAAATCAATTTTAATTGAACTCAAACGCGCCCCTTACTTTACTGCGCACTTGGCAAGCGCCCATGTCGCCAACCTCTAGTTGCGGCACTGGTACCAAGTGGTTGTTGCGTCGAACGTTGATGAAATATCGAGTATGAAATATATATATATGAGCTGCTGTTATCACGGAACAACGAACGTACGACGAAGCTCGCCACCGTTCAAAGAAGTGCGGTTTATTCTTCATTGTCATCGCGACGTTTTATTGCAACATAATACTATTATCATTTATACCGTTCCGTATCACCGGTACGACGTAGTTATTTTTTTACCGTGTCGTGTAACGAATATAACATTGCACCTCGGCCAAACGGTCGGATTTGTGTATGGCTGCAGAGCGGTCTTAGTGGGTGACCCAAAGGGAAGCGCACTCGGGAATGACTAAACGCGACGGTGGGCCAGTAGGAAAGTTACCGTAAAGTTAGGTACGCGAAAGTATACTAGGTGTACAGCAGGGGCGTATATATGGGGGGGGGGCGATGGGGCCCGGGCCCCCCCCCGAAATGAAAAATCGCTTATGCGATAAGATAATAAAAATTGTATAGCCTGTAGTCTGTGTAGTCGGATAGAAATAGATAGATAGGAATTATCGGTATTTGTAATTTTAGCTTATAATAATAGATAATAGATAATAATAGATAGTATATTCTATTAATATTTGATTTGTCCCACTCTGCACCGGGGCCATTCCATCACTGCTATACCATAACATTAATATATTCTGTGACCGTAACATTTTGTTATTTATTATCGTTGATCAGACATCAGTTGTGTGCGGTATCTCCGTGACTCAAGTTCGAGGCTTTCGTGCTTTAGACACGTGTATTTTCGTGTTTCCGAGTATTTATATCGTATCACAGTTTGTCGTTTAGCCATATGCTTTAAAGTTTTGTGGGTACGATAGCTTCGTCATAATGAAGAGACAAATGTCGATTCAAAACCTCGTATTTAAAATGTATAATATTCGTTTATTCTTGTAAGAAAATATGTAATTAATTTTGAGTGACTGTAGTAAAAAAAATTGTTTACTGCAATGAAGAGTTTTTATACATTTTTTACATTACATTTCATAAAAAATAAAAAAATGAGTTTATTTTTTCTCTGGTGAAGTAATGATGATAGTCCAAATAGTCCAAAGGTCTTTTAGCGTTTAAGCAATATTTGTCATTGTGCCTCCTCCGTCATTTCTCCCTAAACTCTAAATACATAATCGGCCCCCTCCGAAATTAAATCCTATATACGCCACTGGTGTACAGTACGTTTGACGAAGACGAAAATGCTAATTGTTTTTTTGTCCCCGTCTAAAGTTCTATTCGATCATCGCAACTCGTTATGTAATATGGTGTATTATACGGTAATAGCTAGTTGACTCATCGTATTGGTTCGGAATGGAAAGATACGTTTTAATAGTATAAACCCAATCAGTTGACTATACATGTATTATAAGGCTTATCTGATTTTTTAATAATTAACGTAGTTATATAATATAATAGCAGAAGAAAACGTAATGAGCACCACCTCCGTGTATAGCATGTGTTCTGCTATAACGCTGCGCTCAACACACGAATTCTCGGTTCGTAATGCAATTAAAATTCTAAGCGACGGCTGTGCAAAATAAGTACGCAAAATAACTTTGCGACCAATGATTGTTTCGGTAAGTGTAGATAAAAGTTGGAGGTTACCTTTGTACAAACAATTTTTACGTTCGACGTATTGTTCAATACTCATACCCGCGATCAGGAAAAGTTAGAAGTTTATGTTCTATATACTTTATTAGTTTACTCTACACCTCATAAAATGCCAAAACTTTTGAAGACAAACCGTAAGTATGATAATTGTGATTAAATTATAACAATACTTTGAAATGTGTATTTACTATGTTTAACTTGTGACAACGGCGGAAGTTGCTAAATGCAATTAGCGGCGATATATATACTGCACGTAATGTTTTTACCTGCATGAAAGTTGAAGAAATATTACATAATATATAGTAACTATGCAATGATTCGTACACTGGTCATACATTCATAAAATGTACTGGTCAGATCTAATTTTGATTCTTTTAGTAATTTTGTACTCATAAGCGACGTTGTTCGATTTCGTAAGACCGTGTAGGTACTGTAATGGTAATCCAATTAAAAATCAAATAACGAGCAACAGAAAATGAACGACTGGAAACCGCAAACATTTCAAAATATGAAAGTTGAGTGGGATGAAAAATTTTGTAACAGCCAGTAACAACAGTGTATAGGTATATAAAAGATCAATAACTTACAATATGACGAATAAGCGTTGATAAAGCACTCGACGGTGTCAACTGATTGGGCTGGGAACTAGAGACTATAGGACTAGTGAAATTTTTCAGTTTTATGCTAAATGCCAAAAACACGTACTGCCGATTTACGATCATGTTCCAGCGCAGACGATTCACTAGCACTACACGGGCTATATACTATACACAGTAACTAGATTGGGCATCGATAAATATGCATATGCAAAACAAAGTGCCAAGCCAAAAAAAAACGTTTTTATATTAAAAATAACACAGTGATTTAGTGCAATTAAATATTATGCATACGATCGTCCACTGAGACGCGTGAGCTAATTGAATTTTAAATGATATTGAGTAATTAAAAGCTGGTAATTAATATCAAAGAATTTAATATAATCTATTGATAAAACATTTTTGTTTCACTATACGTAATATTATATAGTGTTCATATACTTTGCCCAGCCTTACGTCGGAATTCGTCGGAATTAGTTCCTAAACTATAGGAAATTCTATACATTTCCTAGGCGATTGACAGTGAAATTGAAATGTATTTTACATTGCCTACAAGTACTGCAGGCATCCTTGGAACGTACAGGAATTCTATAGATCCCCTAAAAGGCCTAAGTGCAATCATTTATAGGTATTACATATTAAATCAAATTATCAATCGGGTGTCACAATATTCAACATTTGAATACATATCCGTACTCGTTTTGGTATTGTATACAGTCAAATCAATAAATAATTTAAAATAAGTTGGCAATGTATATTATAATATAATATAATACGTATTCTGTTCAAAATACTGAAAGTGCCAACGTCGAAACCGAATCGGTTAATCTTTATTTTTATGTTAGTTAATCTTATCAAATTGAATGTAGGAATGAAAAATATCAATATTTAAATACGAAATCATTCAAAATAAGGATTACCGACATTTGGACTTGCGAGGCAGTGCGATATATCTTTTAGTTTGATTAGAAAATATGTTTGAATGTTAATAATTCAATATTAAGTACTTTAGATCTCTTATCGGACTTATATTTATATTATGCTCAAAGATTACGATGCAGTACTTAATCATCGAGTGTAATTATTTTTCATCTAATCTATCATAGAAATATTTCTTAATTAAACGTGGTCGCTATATTAGTATAACGTTAAAAACTAGACGAGATTGCACTCAAAACAAAGACGGTAAAAGGGAATAGGTGCTTATCCGTGGTAGTGTACGTGGGGAAAATCAAGGACAAACATTGAAATCGATAAAACCCGTGCTAAAATTCAATTTTAAAATACTTAAACGTGTTGCTATATAACGTTAAACGTGTTTTCGTCCTAACGAGATTTGGTACGTAAAAAAAAAAAAAAACGAGAAACTGCAATCTAAAGTTATATCTCGCAAGAAAGTATAGATGTCTCCCTCAAGAGTATGTGTACAACGGCCCTCTTCTCTCAGACGAGAACAAGATAAACGAATCGGTGGGGCGCGGCGTCGAGCCGCTGCGCCGTTATTAAAATGTAATCGAATTGCCAAAGTTGTGCCGACTTATTGAAAAACAAAAGCTTTCGTTTGTATAGACTATAGACACACGAAATGCGTCGAAAATCTCCCCGGCCTGGTTAATTTTAAATATTTCGCCGCGGGACACGCACCGTCTGATGGTTGCGCCAGTGCCCAGTAGCGTAATTTGAGCACAATGGCTGGGGTTGCAAAAATTATCCAAAATGCACAGACCCGAGGATAATTAGCAGCCCCCTCCCTTCCACAACGTTAGAAGAACAATTATTATTATTTAAATAAAAATATTTAAAAATATACTATTGTATTCTATCAAATAAAATATAAATAAATTCGAGTCCATTGTGTAATAATTATCCTTACATAGATACATATTATTCAAAACCATGAATTTAAAACTGTATGTAACTGTCTCATACGAGTATTATTAAGAAAAAACCAAAATTATTATATGGAAATTTCAGGGTTGCCAATTATGGCAATAAGTTCAGACCTTTGCGTCCCCCCCCACTGACGTCACCACTGTTAAGTTGCGCGACGGTTTTCTTTCCGTTTATTTTTTTAGTATCTTACCAAATCATATATTTTTCGATTTCGTTCGGTCATCAACACGCGTACAGGCACGCGCACGGTGGACACGTTCAGACGACAACTACACGGCCGTGCGTTATTGTTGGATTTGGGTTATCCACGAGGAGAAATGTTCATTTTTGAGAACGGACGCGCATTAAATATAATAAGCTCGTTATTTATTACATTTTCTATCGTCCGTCCTTTATACGCCCGTTGGCGAAACTATATTGATGGGAACTCGAGGGGCCTCAGCAACCCCTTAACTGTATACGCTTACGATAATAAATTATGCGGACACCAAACGCCGCCCATTATGGTATTGTGTTACAGCACATACTCTCTTCGAGAATATGTATATAATACGCAGGACCATATATTTTATATAGACAATAAACACTGTGAGCTGGTGATAACTGCTGCAGCCTGCAGGTGACGAAAAATCCCTTACGTGCTGGTCGCAGGACCCGTATCGTTATCGCATATTAGAGTTGAAATCAGATTATTTATCCGGCAGAGGAGAGTTTTCCAATAAAAAAAATATGCTACACCGTAATATGGAGTGGTGTAAAAGTGACGTCAGTGCGTCACAATATTGTACATATTGGTTTTATAGATGTATAAAATTTCTAAAATTTTTAAAATATATATAGTGTCTCAAGGGCGGATACAAGGGAGGGGGGAAATTGGGACCATTTCCCCCCCCCCCCGTTCACAAAAAAAGTATAAAATATTCCATTGGAAATTAATTGTGGCAAACATTTGGTCATACAAGTTTTCGAGAGAGATCGTTATTGTATTTACCATGAACATTTAATCTATTTTTAAATTAACTACGCCGTATATCGTATATGTTCATATATTTAAATGTATGTAAATATTTTAGGTACCTAATTAAAATAAAAATAAAAATTGTTCAACATTTTCTTTGTAATTTATTTGAATATACAACTATACTGATATTCAATAACACTTTTCAACTTTTAATCGAAATGCTTTTTTTTAATATGGTTTAGTAGGTATTGATTTAAATTTTAGTGAAGTTCCATATTCAAACTTTTTTGTTGGCGCATTCTATAACAATAAGAGACCCATCACCAGTATTTCTGTCGAAAGTAAGATAGAGTTCTGTACACAACTAATCTTATGTCGATTAATAATAAGACAATTACTATTAATTTATTTTGTAGTGTCTTTAGAAGTTGTTGAAAAGAGAAGTAGCTCGTTTCAAAATATTACACGTATAAATATCTATAGCTGACCGCGGTAAGAATCTAATAAATAATGCTGCACTCAAGTCGCGCCCATATGCGTTTTAGAACATTTTTTTGATGGCCCATACAAGCTGTATACGACATTAATAGTGTGTGTGCGATTGATCGTCGTTAATAGTATTGTAATTCCCGCGCGCGGGGAAGGGGAGGGGAGAAAGAGTGAAAGACTCCGCTGGATAAGTAAAACCGAATCTCAACGATAAATATTATAATACGGGTGCGCACAAGTTGAGTAGTGCTGACGACGTTTCGTAATCGAAATAATTGCTGCATGCCATCGCGTTATGCCGAGTAGATTTGAACGCGGTCTACAATATATCCGTGCGCCTGCAGGAGAGTCTGCTCGCGCGGTGTTGTTCACAAAAAACAATATTATTATTTCCTAAACGGTAAAACAAACCGAACGTCGTGAAGCTCGATTACGGGACATCCGCCGAGACCCTTTGGTGACAAGTCTCCAAGCCCCGGGCTTGCGAACGTGCGCGTATTACCGCGGGTTCGGAGGAAATGACTTAAGGAACACTCGGCCCATTTCCGCGGGTGACGTTTTCAAAGGACCGCGCGAGTTAAACGCGCCCCCGGCCGGTGAAACGTTCTCTCGCACAGGGCGCACACGTTTCCGACGAGTTGGTAGCCCACACGTTTCGCCGCCACGAGACGACCGTGTACGACGCGACGGCGGTTGTGTGTAAAAGTTGAGTAGTGCTGTGCGAGTCGGCGATGTTTCATACCACTACTACCGCGAAGGAGACGCACGCATAATATTATTATTATTATTACAGTGACTACTATAACTACCGTGAGCGGCGGCGGCCGTAGAAAGGGAAAGGGGCCCCCACACGGTGGAAATAGACAGTGGAACCGGACCGCCGTCGTTCACGTCACCGCCGCCGCCGCCGCCGCCGCCGCCCCGCTCTACGTGTTGTGTAATAACGGCGGCGGCGGAAGAAGAGATGGTCGTTGAGGTGCGGTGGCGGTGGCGGCGGAGGAGCGGCATCGAGGGGGGAGGAGAAGGAGAAGGAGTATAGGTGAGTGCGTCGACGGAGGAGGAAAACACGCCGCGTACGTAACGTATACGTATAGGAAAAAATGAAAAGAAAAAACGGTCGAGGTAGTGTAATGGTAATAATATTATAAATTTTATACCTGTAATAGTAATAGTAAATGGTAATAGTTAGTAATAGTAATAATAATACGTGCGCGCGTAAAAATAAAACCGGGCAGGGCGCATGCGCGCCGCCGAACCAGTTGCGCGTGTCGAAACAAACCGCGCCGCGCCGCCTCCTCCGCGACGGTCGTCACCGATGCCGCCGCTGCCGCCGTAGTCCTCGTCGCCGTCGCCGTGCGTAATATACTATCCGCGGCACTGCGCGCGGTTTACACGGGCTCTCGCTTGTGTGTGTGTGTGTGTGTGCGCGCGCGTTTTTTTTTTTTTTTCCATTTCTGTTTACAGTTTTTTTTTTTTCTCTCTTTACGTTTCTTCGTCCGCGCGCGCGCGTGTGAGTGCTTTCTTTCGCCCTCAGAGCCGGACGCCGACGCGCGCGTGTGTGTGTGTGTGTGTGTGCCTACCCGCAGGTGTGTCCGTCCGTCCGTCGCGGGGTACACAGGAGAGACGTCGGTTTCGCGCGTGCAACGGCCCAGCGGAAACGAAAGGAATCCGAGCTTACCGCCGCGATGTCGTGTCGCCGGAAACCCCGTTAACACAAGTCCGAGATCGTCTCACTGCACTTAATAATAGTGCACGGTATTGTTATTATTGTTATTCGTTCGCCCGCGAGTGCTAGTCCGCCGACCAACCCCTTCTCGGTACCGCGAGAGGGTTGCGGGGTGCCGAATCGTCCGCGTGCGCGGCTTTCCCCGTCGCTTCGAAACGGGGAAACGATCGAGAAGAAGATATATATATATATATAGGAAAAATCGCGTGTGCGCTCCTGTACACCAGCCCGTGTGTGTGTTTATGTTTATACGTGAGAGTGAGAGTTCGGTTCTTTCCGGTTTCCAACATGATTTACGCCCATGGGATTCAATTCGGATTACCATTATGTACGGTAAGTGTGTCTACGTCTAAGACGGTCAATCGCCGTCGACCAAACTTAATTTGTGTTCACATTTTTTTTTTCCATACGCGTGTTACCGTACAATAATGTTATGCCATTAACCCGACAACGAAAAGAACCCCTTGTATAATAGGCGTGTACACGCGAGTGCCGCATATCAATTTATAAAGAAAACGGGGTCCTCTTTTTTTTTTCTTTTTTTTTCTCTTCATCCGTGTACGTAGTGTGTCCCAAACACACCTGCAGTGCCGACGACCACGGTCTTATTCGGAACAAAATCTTTATTTTTTATTACGTCACACGTAGAAACCCAACACCCAAAGCGCATTTCTTTTTCCGGCAATGACGAAATACCTCACTTCTCAGACAATATACACTTCTTTTTTTTTTTTTAACTTTACAATCAAAGACCGTTTGTGGTTTACAAAGGTAAAATTATATGTTCAAAACCACTACACACGCGCACTCAAGTTCTAAAAAAAACATTAAAGACATAACGTGTGACTATCAAAGGTACAGTCGATCGTTAGGAGTATCATAGATACTAATATTTTCTTCGGTAGAAATAACATTCGATTTCGTTAAAACTAAAATTTAAGCAACAAATCCGATTGTATTTCACGAAATGTTGAATATACTACTGCTACATAAATATGTCTAGTTGACGTATAAAACATTGTGTTTATATACAGCATAAATCACCTGTGGTATAGCTGCGCGATCGCGATAAACGCCGTAACCAACAGAGTACCGCTAAAGGAAAAAGGAAATTAAGAAGTTTTGTTTGGTATAGGTAGTATGAGTGGTGTCCCCGTAAAAAAAACTAGAGTGCGATTCAGTATTTATGTCGAGATGACGACCGCCGACAACCATAAGTTTTTTTTCGCATTGCACGTTTGTCTGAGGGCGAATTTAATGAAATGCGAACGTCTGCGGAGGACGTATTGTACACTTGTCAACATTTCAAGACTATTAATGTTATTTAAAAATTTACCTCAAAGTCTTATCTTTATTTTCTGCGGGAACAAGGTGCATAGAGATCGATTGATACTCTTGTAAACACCCTGTACCTATATCATACTAAATGCTAATACGTATTATTACAATATTTGTCACTTGAACGTTCACGCTGATTTTGTCCCCCGCGTACTTTCGCGTGTCTAATGGTGCCCTTGGCTAATTAATTCGTTGACAAAAATTTCTGTATATCTTTGCAATGCCGATTTAAGCAAGTTGGTGTGCACATATTATACATAGCAGTTCGGCTCCTTGGATGATTTATTCAGGAGTGTAGGAGAGTTCCGTAGCCGTCGCCGTCCAGTGATTTCGAAAACGAAAGTGAATATTTGAATAATATGGTCTTGCTGCTATACCACCGCCGCCGCCGCCGCGGTGAAATAGACTGAACCTTTTTTTTTTTTTAATCGCACTGTCGGCCTTGTAATATATTCCACATGGTTTTTGAAGCCAAATGAAAGATACACAGTGTTAACACGCGCTAACCGCTTTTTTTTTCGGGGGATACATTTCTCCGCGATACGTGGAATAAACGTTAAGGCCTTATAGGTTTCGGAAGCCTTCGGACTTAGGTCATCCTCAAGAACTTTACGGCACGTTAAACGTGTTTTAATGTCGAAACGATACTCCCGACGTGTCACCTTAAAAGCGCCTCTCGGCCTTAATGTGTGTGTTCTTGAAAAAAACTTCGAACCGCTTGAATGTGTTATGCGCACGCGAGTTGGTGTGAACGAATGTAGAGAAAATAAATTTTACTTTTCAACGGATTCGGGGGAAAAAATCATAAGCTTTGTCAAAAAAAAAAAAAACGGTATTGATGTAACTGGTCCGAGTAAAACCGTTGGATATGTAAAACGAGTAAACATACGATGTATCACGATAAATTATTACTCGTAACTGTTGAACGTCCGCCCGGAGGATGTAATGAATAGAAATAAGTCCCGTTGATTTGTCGCCGCGAGACGAATACATGCGGTAGCTGCGAGTACGCTGCTATCGTTGATTTTATGTCCTGTAAAAACCCAATAATATATCATATTATAATAAACACGGTGCGGCGGGCGAAATGTTTTCGGTGTGATATCCAACACGTTTTATGATAATGTTTTTCCCGTCGATATATTATTTTGCGTTCGACTGTCGCCCGAAGTGAACACGGCGATAAACATGTAGACAATACGCGATCGCACGCGCAACGACGGAACGAAAAGAGAAAAAAAATACGCGCGCACGCGTGTACGTATTGTAAAAATATACGCAGACACAACATATGTTCGCACTATCTAATCGCACATTCGGTTGACCTAATTCCGGCTCGGTTGCGCCATCGCACCGCGGTATTCCGCGGAAATGAAAACGTGCCCAAAGGAGGAGGTGTAATATATACACACACTCGTTACGATACCTAATATGCATCAATAATTATTATTATGAAAATGATATTACATATAATATAGATCTGCGCATACGTGTTTTCCTTCCGCGTAAGAGTTCGCGGTGTCGATAGGGGGGAGGGGAGGGGAGGGGGAGGTAGGGACGTCGCGTTTTAAAATGCACTGTGTTTTATTTCGTCTGCGCGCGCGTGTACTTGTATTTATTGTTCGTGCACGCGCGTATGTGACCGTTTTCGTTTTAGTCTCACCCGCTCAATCGTACGAGCCCGGACGCAATCGGGCGCACCGCGGTTAATTAGTCCGGTACTCGATGTTATAATTGTATAGAAAACGAAAACTGCGAAATTCCGGAACAACTTTCGACTCGGTGCTGAGCCGAAAACGGCAGTACATATATCTATGTACAGAGTGTACACTCTACGACTTCATTGTCGGTTTCGCTCATAATTTGGGGAGGGGGGGGGCTGACACTGGTGACTTAAAAAAAACAAAAACTCATAATTTCCCCGCAAGCATTTTTATGTACCCACGTGCCTACATGCGAATTACTATTGTTTTCTCATTTTCCCTTCCGGCTGCTGGGGATATACTTATATGGAAAAACGTCCAAGGGCGGACCAGACCGACATAGCCGAAGAGTACTGACGGTGGTTGATATGCGGCGGTCTTTTTCTCTCATCTCGCGTTGCACCCCGGGAGGAAAGGTGCGCGAGGTTATCGTTTTCCGCTCGCTGCAGTACACGTATAATTGTACGAGGTCTTACACGTGAGGTCGGCTAGAAATTTCCGTTGGAGACCGGATGATTTAAATAATAAATAAACCAGAGGTCCATGTGAAAAATTAATGTATTTTACTTTATCGTTTGCCGAGATATTAGACGGTATATATCATTACTAAAGCGTTTTAGGAAACATAACGCTATACATTCGGAGTGCGATGAATTAAAAAACGCGGTGTACAGATTTTATTTTCACCGATTATCACGAAAACTTTTTGACAAATTAAGCCGACGTACTTAAACTTTTAAGTAAAACAATATCACGCGGTTGACGGGCCCGCAGCGTATATAATATAATATATATACATATTGTCTGCCTATTCCGTCTGCGGTGCTGCCGCAGCAGTTTCTGCCGCCGCGGACTTGTCGCGGTCGGGTCGTGGGGGAGGATTTCACCGTCATCGTTTCGGGGCTACGGGTTGCGTGCGTCTCCCTCTCACTCGCGGCGATGCTTGTTCGGTACTTACGTTGAAATGTCGTCGACCGTCGTAATTATTGTACCGTTTTACGTACACGCGTAATAATAACGTGTATATATTCACGCCCCCGGTGCAGTGGCAGCGTCACGCCCGGCTAAAGGGCCGTATCGACCCGTTCCGGCCGATTATACGCGTACCTACACTTCGGAAAACGGTTTCCTATGCGTCTCACACTGTCACAGCGTCCGCGCTGCACTCTTACGCCGCCGCCTTAGGGCGTACTATATATATAGACACACACATAAATTATAATATTATGCACGCGGTCGCCAGGTCCATATCTCTTTCGCCGATCACGTTCAGCGATGCACTTTTACGCGGATGCGATTTATTCATCACGAGTAAGTGGAAAAATGTACGTTTACGCGTCATCATTTCGTGCCGCCGAAAACCGAAACCTCGTGAACGGAGTCCTCCAAAGGTCGGACGTATCGCATGTCTTCAAATGCTAGCGTCCGGATGCACGTCTTCGTTTATCGCGACCGTGAAACATCCCGTGCACTTTTCGACACACTTCTCGAAATCCAAATAGTGCACGAGCTGACAAGCTATCGGTCCGTCGACCACCAATTGTCGGCTATTCTGCAGTTTAGTGAAAAAATTAGTGTCGACCCCAGTTTTGTTTACAACTTGCCGACGTCGGCCGAGACCCAATTTCATTTCATAAACGTGTACGCACCGTCGTTGATTTAATAGAGAGAAAAAAAACTATTCGTTTAACCTTTAGACTCTTGACGGCATATTAACGTACATTCCGTTTTCGAAAAAAAAAATATATATAAATGTAAATACCTACGTTTTTCCTCTGTAAGAGTTAATTGAAATTATCCTATTTTTTCCGGGAAACCCCGCAGCAATAATGTTATCCCTTACGCGGAATCCGGACCGAGCTGTGCTGCAGGGACATTATATTATATACGTTTCCGCCGCACGGCGCGATTTCACGAAACCCGGCCGATCCGGTCCCGCGGGATTGCACATCACAGGACGTTTTTTTTTCCTCTCTTCATTTTTTCGTCCCTGTATAGAATAAAATCGATCAATACTCCGCGGTCGGTAGCCGGCTGCTGCACTTCTCGCGAACACGTACACGAAACGACGGGTGTGCAGACCGCTTAGCGTTTTCGCATGGAATAATACGCTAAATTATGGATCTTCTAACGTCCGCAGGTAACGATGACCGTGTGTGTAATAAATAAATACGAATCAATCGGTTTCGACTTCATGGAAGCACGCTTACTACGTGTCCATATAATTATTTAAGCTTTCGTGTATGCTTTAGGGCCGGAGAGCAACGTTTATACGGTTACGCTGTGAGTTTGCTGCCGATATGGCGAATTTTTCCAACTCGGAATAAATTGCAAACGCGTATGTATACACTGCACAACGTGCAGGTTCTCGCACTGCAGTTATTGTCTTGCGCATCATGTATTACATCGCCGCCGCGTTATACATATGTACGGAATCTGTTGCTCCGTGCAACCTCCTCCTGTCTTACAATAATAATACCCGCTCTACTGTAATATGGTCGCCGCGGTAGGCGCGCACCTACAGTTATTTCTCGTTCGTCTTCTGCTGTTTACAATGACGTAAAAGTGAAAAATAAAATCCACCTTTTTTTTCGTGTACACACAATTTGTTTTAATAGCTTTTCGCAATGTCATTTGAATTTTTGACTTACAACTCTGAACACGCTTGTTGTTATTATCGTCATTATTATTATTACTGTTGCACTTGCGTTTACGAAAAAAAAACAACAAAATATACCAAAGATTTTAGAAATATAAAAAGTATAACCATATACTATACACATGAGCAAATGACCTTAATTGTTGTGTTACAATCGTCAAATCACTATATTAAGTGTTTTCTTTTGTTTACCCATTGCGGCACACGAAAATCCGTGTGATAAACAAAACTTTACAAAACCATAGACCGACCGTAGTGTATACCTAGGTGCGCGTCGTTGTTATGTTCGACCGTGTTTATGTAATATAGCAGGTATATCGTATACGGGGCGATTTCAAAATGACTATTGAATTCACTTTTACATCATTGATGCTACTACACGTATCCACATCGTTTGAATCAAAAACCCATTTTATCATTTGCGTGTCAACAAACGAAAAACTGAATGGTACACAACTGCGAAGTAGATAAAACGGTAACATTAATAACTATTTTGCAGCGTACATCATCGCGTGGCTGAACGTAATAGTTTGCTCGGAGTAAAAGTGACACTTGAATCATTGGTTACGCACGTTTCGCGCGAACGTAAGGGGGGGAAAAAACAGTTGTCGGAGACAAATTAAGCCCATGCGCACAAATGATTTTACAGATCCATCAACGATCCATATTAAGAGCGTACGCACGGTGAGTTGTGAATAGTTGCTACAGTGGAGCGTAAAAACAAAACGTGATGCAGCGAGTGTAATATGTTATAATACGTATAAAGGTCGTGTTGTCCGAGATGTGTAACCGCAGTCTGCGATGAAAACGTCCGTGGTTCAAATGTGAATGTTCAATCGCTTCAGTCAGAAATTGAAAAATCGTTCTTGTTACGTGTTTGAAATGATCGAAAAACACTATAATGTCTAGAAAGTAACAGCAGAATTAGTTCCACGCGGCGTATTTGGTCTGTTTACTCTTATAGTTTTATGCTTCTTATTTACATTCATTAATCTATCACTGCGGTACATTCTTTGTTGAGATTTGTTTGTATTAATTATGGTTTTTTTTTCAAGACAAACACGACTGAACGTTCTATGCATGCACTTAAAAGCAATGCGATTGCTTAACAAAAAATGGCATTGATGTTAGTCGTTAAAGATCAAGCTATTTGGAGGTCAGCAAAACTAGATTAGAAAAATCCGACACTTCATAATACATCGCAATAATAACATAATGTATGCACCTACCTAATAATAATAAGTGTAGATGTAATAACAGTTTGGTTTTCGTAAAAAATTATTTTTACCTTATTGAATTAATTTTAGCTACCGATAGTGGAACGTTTCGTTCAACAGCATTCGACGTAGTAACAAAGCTATTAATTGAAAAATAATAATAATAATAATAGAGTAAAACGAACACCGTGCGTGCCGAAAAGTTGGTTGTACGGAATTTACGCGTTTATCGTGGTTGAAAAACAAGCGTTACGAAATACACCGTATGATTCTTTTACGATGAGGTGTACAGTCGTACATAATATGCAACGTAGTAGGTAATTACGCAGTGGTCGGTCATAACGTTGTATTTATTGTTCAAACAGTGTTCAAGCGCTGCGGTGGATGTTTTGAAAAATCGCAAAAATGCGCCGCGGCGACTTCCGGGGAGATGATGCATACATATTATTTTATTCGGTTTTCACGACGTTGCGATTGTATAACGTGTCTACCGTGCACACGTTACGTACATGCCTACCCGGTGTTTATAAAATAGTTTCGTACTCCTTCCTTGGCGCGGGTTAGCAGAATCAATAACAACTATATATGTATATGTGTGTGTGTGTATTTATACGTATACAGTTCAGCATATAGGTGTGTGTGTGTGTGTGTGTGTTTGCCCGCGCACATATGGAATAGGATAGTAATAATAATAATAATAGTATATAATACAATATATAGCGAACGGGAGTGGGACGAGCGCGACGCCGTCGATGGAAATGGTGGCCTCGAACATCGTTGTAGGATGACAAGATCGCGTTGCTCTCTCGCCATCGCACGCACGCGCGCTCGCGCCAAGGTCAACAGAACTTGCACAATTTTTCTTTGCACAACCGAATCGTAATAATAATTAATTCAACACCCGGCCGTAGACCGTCTCGTACGTGCACGACGTTGTACATAATATATTCCATTTCCACTTTTCTTCTCAGCTGAGCGTGTACCTATTGCTGCGGTACGACTAGCGAGTCGCGCGGCTCGTGAGCTCACCCCGTTTGTCGGGGTGGAGAAAAAAAAAAACACCCCGAGGCCAACACCCTCGAGCGGCTTAACGTGCGATGCACTGATCGGGGTGTCAAATTTCGGTTGGACTCGGGTGATTGGATCGGCACGGGTTAGGGTACACCTGCACGAGTCACGTGAAGTTTTAGTGGAAGTTAGCACGAACGCGTGTTTGCAGTGACGCCGTACGCTTTTCGCGCAAAGTCATGACCGAGTGAGACGAGCACGTTTTTTTCCGGGATCGATCCACCCCGCCGGTAAACGTTCGGTCGAGACTACTCGGCGATCGCGTTCGGCCGGGAAAACGTACGTGATGCGTTTTGTCCGCGCGGCAAATCGTTTTCGTCGTTTACGTCGAAAATCACACGCAATCCGTGCCGCCCGTACGGTTTTACGTACTACGGTGCCCACACGGTTAACGGCGAGTGATGGCGGCGGCGCTAAAAGTGAGCATTTACAAGACACGTGTCGTCGACGACGCCGTTGCCTCCGGAAAGACATTGAAAGACCAGCCGTGACAACTGCAGGTTTTCGACCGCTTTCCCCCCCCCGTCACATTGTCGTCCGATTGCAAACGCTCAACCGTGATCTTTATCGTTTTGCATTTTTGTCGTCATCATCTGCGGTGCGCACTTACGTTTCCCGAACGTGGTGCCGACTAAAAACGACAACGTTTTAGCTCATAATACAATATAATTATCGCTTTCGTCAGAACGCTCTCTGAACGGGGCAACATAATTCTTTTTCGCAGTAATTTAACGCACTCGTAATTGTTGTTTGATAAACTTACGTTTATTGAACAATCGTTAGTTTTTTTTACTGTTTGAACATTTCACTGTACGTTACGCGGTCCTGGATGGTGTATTGCGTTTAATACTTTAATATGGTCGTACACGTCCTTATTGTTTTCAACTTTTAATCATGTCGCCTTGACAAATATTTATGGCTCGAAAAGTTCCTCTTACCAAAAGGTAGCTTATTTGGGTCTCTGGGTTAGCTTGATCCCGGACTTAATGAAACTTTAGGGTTTTAAAGTTAAAATTAGTTACGGTATATTATTATATTATATACGGTCATGAGAGATTTCTTTCCGTATCATCGAACGTTTTTCACAAATGAATCTCGTATTTTTACCGTGTAGTAGGAACAATTTATTGTTGATATTTTAGTCGATCGTGATTAATAGTTCGCATACGATCGAGTTAAGCAGCACCCGCTGATATAAAAGCATCATCCGTTTTCTTTTTCTTTGTTCGAAATTCAACTAGCTCATGATTTTATACGATTGAGCTTGTATTTTAATCATCGTAACATGTATTATTTGATTAAATTCGATTTAATAATTTTTGTATTATTTTTTTATCATTCATATATATGTTGCAATGACATTTGACCCCAATTATTGTTGAACTCAATTCAGACAAGTGATGCGCATACGTGCATGCAATATTTTCGGCATTGTACTTACTACTTAAGCCATTATAAATATTTTATTCACACGCACTTAACGTGATTCGATACCGAGAAGTATTGTACATATTATATATACACGTGTGTCGTGTTTGAAATTACGCAGGTGTTATTATTTATACTTACGGGACGAATATGGTTAATAAGTTAATTGTTCTAATCGAACTTTGATGCGGCTAATTAGAAATAATTATCACTGAATTCAAACAAATATTGCTGAGGCTCATTACAATCTTGAGCCGTACGGACGATATAATAGATAAAATAGAAAGGCATTTCCGTTACTTGACGTTTTTAAATCCAACAGTGTTGATTTTACTGTTATTCCATAACATCGGAAGAGCCGATTGCAAGTGTCTCGGTTGTTCAGATCGAAGAGTGGATTCATTTTTTTCACGGTAGATATTATTATTATTTTTATTTTTTGTTTGGACGAATACTCGGGTATATTATTTCTTCGTCCGAGAATAAAGTGAAATACACATGCATAGCTTGTCTACAAAATGTCAACCCCTTTGCACAATAATAAAAAAACACATCGTAGAGCTGGAACTTTGCGTAGGTTCTTATTATGTATTATAGAATTTCACTCGACGTGAAATCGTGAAAACAATATTGTTGCATGAACATGATATTTCGTTTCGAACAAAACATTGACAGGCTCGCCTATTCTGTTAAGCACTTGTGTCCAAGGTCAAGGACAAGTATATTATAAAATGTTCAGATGAAATTATACATGCGTATGTGCTGTCGGGGAAAAATTGGATTTGGAAAAATGCACCGACTTGGCACGTAAACCCGCGTTTAACCATTATCGAATGTATAATAATAATAATATTACATTTATAATAGAGAAATTGCGTATAAAACCATTCACGTTGTTGTTATCCTGTGCACTACGATTGCGCTCCACACGAACTGTTATTGCATTATCCCGTAGTTACGCATTTACTATATTATATTATTTTATTGATCCACCTTTCGTTTTGTTTTTTTCGTAATTCTTGTGTTCTGCAGCGGTTCTCGCACTGTGCCTATTATATGTATTATGCACAGTAAACGCGTTGTTGTGAAAACTTGTACTAGTTTTAATATTTTATGTTTCGTATTGGTATAATCTCGTAGGATCTTGCGAATTTTATCCGACCACGTCGTACCTATACACACACACACACACACACACACACACCTCGACTTTCTTAAATAAATATTTACCAATATTTATGCACGTATAAAACGGTCTTGTTATTATTTTCTTTTTAGCATTTAAAAGTGGATATTGCACGCGCATTATCGATAGTGCGAGAGAAAGAGGGAGAAGGAGGGAGAGATGAAAGTGAAAAGTCAATAAACACGGTCCCCCACATTTACACCGGTGCCGACCCAGAAAGACGGAGAGAGAGAAAGAGAGAGAGAGAGAATAAGTCGAGAGTGAGAGTGATTGGAGAGAGGGCGAACGATGGAGAGAGAGAGAGAGAGAAAAATCACATTTCTACTCTCGTCTTCTCGCGCGCGCCGCAATAATGTAATTTCTCCTGCAGGTCTCTCGCCGTACAGATGATGTCGTAACAGCCGCGCGTTCATTGTTTCGTAACAGAGGCAACTCTACACACACAGGCATACACACCGAAGCAGTTGTTGCACCGGTGTCGAATAATACACGCACGCTGTATACTATAAATTAAAATGTTGTGTATCGTTTTTAAAATTATTTATGTACACGCAGCGGACGAAGAGAGTCTACCCGTCGATCTCCGAGTACATATTATATTACAACACAGGGGCGTATATATGGGGGGGCCGATGGGGCCCGGGCCCCCCCCCCCGAAATGAAAAATCGCTTATGCGATAAGATAATAAAAATTGTATAGCCTGTAGTCTGTGTAGTCGGATAGAAATAGATAGATAGGAATTATCGGTATTTGTAATTTTAGCTTATAATAATAGATAATAGATAATAATAGATAGTATATTCTATTAATATTTGATTTGTCCCACTCTGCACCGGGGCCATTCCATCACTGCTATACCATAACATTAATATATTCTGTGACCGTAACATTTTGTTATTTATTATCGTTGATCAAACATCAGTTATGTGCGGTATCTCCGTGACTCAAGTTCGAGGCTTTCGTGCTTTAGCTTTAATTTCGTGTTTCCGAGTATTTATATCGTATCACAGTTTGTCGTTTAGCCATATGCTTTAAAGTTTTGTGGGTACGATAGCTTCGTCATAATGAAGATACAAATGTCGATTCAAAACCTCGTATTTAAAATGTATAATATTCGTTTATTCTTGTAAGAAAATATGTAATTAATTTTGAGTGACTGTAGTAAAAAAAATTGTTTACTGCAATGAAGAGTTTTTATACATTTTTTACATTACATTTCATAAAAAATAAAAAAATGAGTTTATTTTTTCTCTGGTGAAGTAATGATGATAGTCCAAATAGTCCAAAGGTCTTTTAGCGTTTAAGCAATATTTGTCATTGTGCCTCCTCCGTCATTTCTCCCTAAACTCTAAATACATAATCGGCCCCCTCCGAAATTAAATCCTATATACGCCACTGTTACAACACGTTTTAATTACATTTACCGAATAACAATAATAATAATAATTTATTGTCAAATGTGTTATAACGATAATAAATATGGTATAAACAACACATCATACGGAGAACTCTTATCGACGATGATGGAGTACTAGCAAAATAAATGTAATATAGGTGCATGTAAAGAAATTATTTCCCCCGATTTGTTAATCCGAGACACGGTAAAAAAACGTTTGGTTAAAATATATTATTTACAACTAACAAGTATAAACGGTAGACAGTAAAAAGATTAAAAGGATATAAATAAAAATAAGTACAATAAAAAATTGCCGTACTTACTACGTATTAAATACTCGTTTCGAAGTGCGTAAAAACAATCACTTATACACAAACAAATATCGTATTGTAGATTTTGTTGTTTACACCGAACACAGAAATAGTCTTTGCGTATTTAAATCGATTTTCAGGAGGCATAATGATGATAGGCTTAAACCTTAAGCCGCCATCGCACAGAATCGTCACAAAACAGTGGTCGAAGCGGTGGGCTCACTTGGTATCTACTATCTAAAACGTTTTTCACTTGAGAGAATATACTACTCGCCGATCACCACTACAGTCCGTAAAATATGGTCGCTTATCGTGGTAACCGTGAACTCGCGTTCATTTACCGGTTAATCGGTCGCCGTTCGGTAACGCGAAATCGGTCAGAAAAAAATCGTCGGTCGTAGTGGGTAACCTGCGGGTAAATCGCGAATCTTAGACGCCCCCCGTTCGTCATGTGTACCGTACTCGGAGTCGAGTCGGACCGTTACGACGATGAGATATTAAGCTTGCACTTTCGTGATATAATATTCTCGGATTCGCTCATCGTCGCGCGCCCCGTCGAAACGTTCGATTATTTATTGAAATATTCGTTTGTCCCCGCGCCGATCGTGTTCGCCATTAATTCGCCAATGTCATCCGCGTGTCAAGAGTATACACTGCGACCGACCTTGTAATAGATAGTGTGCAGCCACTGTACACGTACAACGATAATTACATACCGTCCGTGTGCACTTGGCTCGGGTTGTTCGGATTCGTCGCACGGCAATCGTAATAATAACAGTAAAACATATTGTTTTTTTTTTTTCTTTCATATTCGAGAGCTGCGGCACGCACGCGTTTCGAGTGCGAATAAATTGTATTATTTTCGTCGTATCAATTATTATTATTATAATACGTGTAGTACATGACGGTTTTCGGCCCGACGACGAAACCGCCCACACACGCGAATCCTGTTTTATTCGTGCACACTAGTTGGCCAACCGATCGGTTCTGCGCGTGTACGCACGCGTCCTATTATTATTATTTCGTTTAATTTCGACTGCTGCTGCCGCTGCTGTAGTCGTATTATTCTATTTATCTTTTATTTTTTTTTTTTGTTATTTTTTCTCCCCTTCATCCCGTCTCGTCGCGTACACAAGCATATAGTTCACGTGCATTGTGCGTTCGACATAAATAACAATATAAAATCTGTATAAAAAAAAAGAAAGAAAAAAATGCGTTTAAATAATATTCCATATATATACATGTATATAGGTACACGATCCAGCTGAGAGATTGTTGATTCGGACCACGCGGTACGTATAGCGTTTTTCACGTGTACGAAATCCGGTCAAGGATTTTTAAGCCCTCGGTGTACGCGAGCATGCATTTGCGCCTATGGAAAGTCTTTCGAAAAAAAAAACCGTATAGTAACCACACCGTAGAATTTCTATGGCCTTGGTACGGGCTCTGATTGAATGTTAATTTAATTTAATTATTTATGAACCTCGAAAACAGAGGCCGAATTTGGGATTTAATCTATATAATAAATAAATGTATGTATCATATCGCGTTTGCATGTGTTGATAATTGGATGGTTTCGGGGTCATTTATCATGGGTCGAGTACGAGCATAAAGGATGTATTATGTCGAAAAGGATCAAATCGAATGTGTGTAAAGTGTGTCTTCTTGGAACCGACTCTATATTCGGGTCAAATCCCCATGTCAAGGTATATGCAGTCATACTACGTGAAAAAAATCTCCCAGAATAAAATATGAAACATATTATGCTAGGGACATTAGGTAGTTATTAAAAACTAGTTTTATTTTTTCGGCCTTATAACTGTATGTTTAAAAAATAAGCGACTAAAATATTAATATTATATAATATGATTTAAAAACATTTTTTTATATTTTTTATTTTAACCGTCACTGTTATAACAAGCTTTAAACATTATTATATAATAATATATGAAACGTATCATAATCTAAATATTAATAATGCCGGTGTAGTCACAATTTACTATTCCACATAAGACTTGCTGGACATCAATAATACACTGATTAAATTATACTCAATTAAGAAAAAAAAACGATTTTTTTTTTTTTTAAATATGGTCAGTTTCAAAATATTACGCTTCTCTTTCGTACACTTCGAGTATAATGTAAAAAATGTGTAAGGCTGTGATTGCTACATAATATTATGAACTAGAAAAGAATTCGAGAATTGATGAATATCAACTAGGTACGTTGTATTTTTTTTTTAGGCTCGGTCCACGTAAAAGATGAATGGGTAAATCGATGTCGTCGATACACCGGGTAGTGATGTGATTTTTTTGAGCTTGCGACCCAAAAGTATTATCATGTCTAATCGTAAAATAACTCTTAGCGGGGTGCAATGCGTGCCTATCGCAGATTTGGCAACTGTAATTTTTCGTATTCGAAAAGCCCGAATTGCACGTGCGGGTGTTGTAACGCATTCGTATCGAACTGTACACACAAACCGACTAATAATTGAATCAAATTACATTAACGTATTATAATAATATGACGATGATAATAATGTACATACGCCCTTTGTGTAACACGTTTATGTCGTTCGCGCGCGTAATTGTTCCTTATTAGTTAGTTATTACCCACTGATCACTGTATACCTATTCATTGAAAAGTAAAACTGTCCTATTTCTTTTACTTTCGTCTAATAACGGTGATTAGACTGTACATAGAATCAGACTGTCGAAACACGTGACTGACAGGCGATATTTTAAGTACTGTTTATACACGTGTGTGTGTGTGTGCGTGTGTGCGTGCATGCGTGTGTGGGAGAGAGTGTTGGTGCGTATGCGTGTACAACACTCGCTGTGCCATACGGGCTAATAATAATATAATAATGATAATAATAATAATAATAATATATATATATAATAATGAAACCATGCGACAAAACTCGTCCCTTATTTATGATTGTCAAAGAAATCTGTCCTGTACCCACGAGGGAGGTCGTTCCGCAGACCGGACCCGGGCTTAACGCGCTGAGACCGAAATTTTTTTTTATACCTTTACCTTTTCTTGTCCGTGAAAAATATCGATTTTCACTTTCAATAGCCTAAAAACAGTCTATTCAGACAAATCTTCCTTTTCGGAATTCTATTCACTTCCGCGAGTATACGGCCAAGTATTTTGTCCATTAAGCGCACCAAAAATATTTACGATTTATCATTTCCGTTTTCCGTTGTCTACCTAGCTATTTTAAAATGGCGAAAATGGCAACGATCAAAAAAGGAGAAAAAAAAGAAAGAAAAAAAATAACCCGGGACCTTTTCGTGCGGGTATAGTTTGACCGTGGTGGTGGTGGTGATGGCGGTGGCGGTGGCGGCGGTGGTGTTGTAGAAATGTTCATTGTCGCAGTCGTCTTCATCAGTCGTGTTTCACGTCAAGAGTGCACGTGATATCTACAACGGTCGTGTGAACATTTTGCGCCGCGAGTGCGTTTTTAGAAATCATAGCAAAACGAGTAGTTGAATAAGTTATCGTTCGTAACGGTTTTGCCGAAGAGTCTTCGCGGGCGCGCACCACCGTTCCGGCCGAATCCGTACGTTTTTTACTATCGAAATTTAAAAAAAAAAAAAAAAACCAACTAATCTAGTGATTGTATAATGAGGCCGACCTAAATACGCCTTCCCGCGCAGGATCGGGCCGAAATATTTCGCGGCCGATTACGTTTTATCGCACGTCCAAGGCAGTGTTGTTGATAAGCCGTGTGTGCTCGCGCGTGTATGCTGTACGATGTGATACGTGCACAATTGATCGTCGTACGCGATTTCGATATTACAATAATACTGTAATACACAAACGAGTGAGTATACAACGTGCATGCGTATAATACAACCGATATAGTGTTGGCGCGTGTGTACTACAATACTATTGTCTATAGCCAGTTATGATTATTTCGTATCCTTCAAAATGTATTCGGCCTAATTCTAATCGCGCGCAAGGACGGACACGAATCGAATACGTTAATAATATTTGACTGGCGCTAATGTTGCCAACGTATAGAAAAAAAAAAATGAAAAAAAGCGAACGTTTCGACGGTTCCCCCGTCCTACGCGCGGCGCGTTCGTGAAATTATACCAAATTATTTTTATATACGCGCGCGCGCTGATCTCGAATCTTTCGTGAAACTAGACCAACGTTTTCCCCCGCTCGACGCGTCTTACGTCTGCGTCGGCCACGGCGGCCGGTGCACAATAACAGCGTGTCAACAACGTGTGCACAATGATTTTAAACTCGCCAAACGTTTACGAATAGTTTATTTTTCGTAACCACGCGATGTTATCTCATCGAGTGTATTGTGTATCGTTCGCATTGTGTACCCGTTTTTTTTTTTTTTTTTCACGAAAATTGTAATCGTTCGTTTTGTTTTTTAAGAAATGTGCTTACCAGTTACCTACGCACAGGGGTGCCTGCATAGGCTCAACAATGTTTTCCAACAAAATTGTATATTTTAATCTTTTATGCAGCACAATAATTACCATGATACATTTTTTTTCTATTACCTTTCCAAGCTGCGTAGAATGCAATTACGCCGTGCAACACGCGGCTAAATAACTGTGGAATATAATACATTTATGTGTGTGTGTGTGTGTAGATACTTTTTTCTTTTTTTTTTCCAAACGACACGATTCGATTTGACCTCATGGCTGTTGTGATTGATTTCGTAACTTATTTGGCACTACAGCTATTACGGAATGTTTCGATTTTCAATGTTGTTTCGGGAAGAAAAAGAAAGTAATTACTCTGGTTTATTTCCATTCGGGTTTCTCGTTCGGAAAGAAAAAAAAAACGATTGCGGGTCGGCGGGATCATTTGGTATTTCTCGTCGAGTGTAAATACACGGCGACAATGCAAAACCGTATACTTTAATACTTACGGAAAACGACAAACTTGATGTTTGATCCGTGTACACTTATTTTTTTCTCCAGCGAAAACAACCGTTCTCGTGTGGGTATAAGCACCATGATCATTTATCGTAATAATATTATACCCGATAAACGTTACGGGTCAATCCCGTATGTTTTGGAAAAACGTGAAAACGGTCAACACTCGGCGGTATAATATTATAAAAAAACCAAACATTAATAATTATTCGTGCGATCGAACGATGTGAGAACTGATATTTTACATTTTCTCTGCCATAAACACGTCCAACAGTTTTACTAATCGTTCGATAACATCCCCCCCCCCTTACCGTACGTCCGTACGATTTATGTGAATCTACATTTTTCTTTTGGTTCCGCGACCAATAATGTTTTCAAGATATTCCCGTGACTGCTCGGAAAATTGTGATTATTTTTGTTGGTATTGATCCCCCTCGTGCGTTTCATCCGCGTTGCGTTCGAACGTTCGATGTCATGTTTAATTACATACTTGGTTTTGCGCGAACAATATCACCTGGTTAATCTGATCTTGGCGTATTCGAATATTATAATCTCTTTTATCGAAATATCGTGTTCGGTTCGAGTTATGTTTTCCACGCGATTTGTACGCGATGTGGCTTTTATTGTCGTTTCGAAACGTACAAACAACACACTCATGTCTTTGAACACATGTGTCTCAATCGGTCCAATTATTTGTGTTCGACCCCAACCACACGACACGATGAAAACTTGAAAGTAACGCGCGACACTTAAAAAACATAAATACAACTAAATATATATGTATATATTCACCACATTTTTATCTATTGTCCACATGGTGTCTCACGATTAATTGACTAATATTTGTGGTTTTTTTAAAGCCTCGTACCAAGAGTGATTGACAAATCCCAGTAACATATTTCAATATAATATTTAAGTATGCAAATTGAAAAAAAAACAGAATAAGAGGGAAAAAAAACTACTCAGTTTTCAAATTAAACGTTGTTGTATTTTATCGTCGTAAATTATATTATTCGTTATTCAACTTTTCAAAAGCCAAAATTATTTGCAGTCTTTAATCCCTATACGTTTATACGTTTAACTTAAAATTTCATTAAACCCGTTAGATTCGAACCGCTTTGAATTATTATTATGCTTGTAACAAAAAAAGAGCACTTGTACTTCAAAAGAGCTTCGACAAATAATAAATTTTATTTTTCATTAAAAACCGCACGATGTTTATTATTATACTATTTTAATTCGTGCATTTTTCGA
Source organism: Periphyllus acericola (assembly GCA_949715065.1). Lineage (NCBI taxonomy): Eukaryota > Metazoa > Arthropoda > Insecta > Hemiptera > Aphididae > Periphyllus > Periphyllus acericola. Next base: position 4,363,266 of record OX454266.1, read on the forward strand.
CATTATTTTCGAAAAATTCTCGAAGCTTAATTCAAAATTCAATAACTATGAGAAATCGACATAGAAATATGTCGATTTTCCCAAAGGATTTAATATTTTATATGTTGTTATATTTTTAGTGTCTGCACTACAAATTAACATACATTATTTACAGATTAATTTTACTTTCAATCCCAACAAATTAATCTATAATGTATTTTTATTTGTGTCGGTAGTCTTGTAATATTTTAATATAGTTTGGCTTGTAAATATAGGTACACAGTTTTTTTTCCAAGAGAAGGGTGTATTGTTGGTTAATATTTAATTTGTTTACTTGAATATATTATTTAAAACTACTATAATTCAACGCAATATGTAAACAATATTGATTTAAATGTTTTATCGAATTTCCATTTTTTTTTTTATTATCCAATTGGCGAGTAAAAGAGTTATCGGTTTTATTTCCTGAAAACTATCTACGTGGCAGTTGTAAATATGTTCCGAATTTCTTTATCGTTTCTCTAGATTAAAAATTGGATACAGTTGGTATACTCGATCTACATATATAGAGGGATTAGTAATTTGAATTTTCCGGGATTCGTGTTTAAAAATCGCGATGGTTCTTTTGTTCTTAATAAATCCCTAAATATTATTTGCAAATTTTACTTAGCACAAAATTGATCTAATTCGTTTAAATGCGCGTCTACATGCGGTGGAGTAAAAATAAACTTCTTGTTCTACCGTTAGCTTTCTGTTTTTTTTTTTTTTGCTTGATGAGTGTTGAGCATATTAACACGTTATTATATTATTTTTACGAGCGTTCACGATTTTAGAAACGTTTGGCGACCTGTACGTACTTGCCAAAGAGCAAACAAAGCGCAATCTAAGTATACGTCTTCTAGAGTAGAATACGAACAAATGACTGATACATATCGGGCAGAGCGGAGTAAAACAAACAAACCTAGGTAGGTATCACATATCCAGCTTTTTTCCACCGTGTCCCATAAATCGTTATTAGAGGCAACGGGAGTCTACATTTTTTGTGCCTATTCAATTAACTGTTTTTTTTAACATCTTTGCGTATTTTTCAATTCGCAAGTGACAATCATTGTTTTCGTGAAATTATCGTTACTAATACAATAGCGTTGGGTTAGCTTAATTTAGGTAATTTAACAGCAACAACGTATTTTTCAAAAATCATCACTTCAAACAACTCACATGTGAGTGATTCAAACTTGAATCACGGCGAGTTCTGAAAGATATCAATCAATTACACATTTATGAATATCATTATTTCGGTATCACTCGAACATCGAAGACGTATTGTTTACGGCTAAGCCTTAAAATTTCAACACAAGGTTAATAACTCGACCGTGATGTGTAAATCATTTCAAAAGTATTGAAAAATGATTTCCGAACACTTGAAAAGCGTAAACACTTTAAATAGTATAGTCCTTGGGTAAAAAGAAAATATTTTTTTCATATGTGCTGTTTATCATTGTTTTCGAACTAAAGACGACAATCGCTCCCATAATTGGCCGTCAAACTCATTAACAAACTTATGTTTGAAGTATCGAATACAGTTTTTAAATGTTTTTTTCGTGTGTATTTTTTTCTTCCGCTGTTTATGGTAGATTTAATTATTTAAAAGACATTTAAACGTAATCTCTATAAATACCGCGTATCACACGTTTTTTTTTTTTTATCTTTTGGTGTCCGTAAAATCTAATGAGTTTATACACTGTGTATACAGTGCGATAAACATTGTTTAAAATATAGGTCAATCTTCAGTTAAGTAAGTCATGTGCTTGTTTTACATTACCACGGAACACTTTTTATCACCGTCGTACGCGTTATTTGTAATACCCTAACGTGTTCGTCAGGCGTACGAAAAACATTTTTATTTTTTTATTTTCGTACGCATAATACCCAATGTACCTACCTACATTCTATTCATTTACGTTATTCGTTCAATGTGCGTGCCTGCCGGGTTCGTTCCAATGCCCTCGGTCGGGTCAGTGCTTACATTAATCTCTCAATAACACACCAACCGTTTAGGTATAATATATATGTATAGGTATAATAGGCGAACATTTTGTGGGCCTAGAAATGCGCCAGTTGTCGACGTATTGTGGAGATATCGCTGTATGAAAAAAAAAACATGTATGGCACAGTCGGTATAATAAAATGTTTTAATACAGGTGTATATCGTCTGTTGTCTCATTGACTTGAGATTTTTCCGGAGCTCGCGGCTGACAGTACGGCAACGCGCGTTAGCGCGTTTGAACGTGGAGTTTTAAATTAATATTTTGCAAAGTGTTCTGCAGTAAATGAAAAGTAAAAAAAAAAAAAAATAACAAGGCCGTAAACTCTAATTAAAAAAAAATGTACTCGACCGTATGGACGTATAACGGATCGCACACATGATTTGGTGTTAACCGAGTGTTGAGAGATATGAAGCTCTACGGTTTTAAACAATGGAACCATTAATTATTTTACAGGTTGGTACGAAGCCGTACGTAGGTGTATGAAAATTAATGTTTTCAAAGTATTATAGGTACACGCGAGTACCGATAGTGAATTTTTTTTCGTAGTTGTAATACAATACTTAAATAATATTAAATTAATCGGAAACAATATTCAAAATATCGCACATAATACATTTCATTCAAGCGAGTGTTCACGAACTGTGAAAAAATAAAAATAAAACCATTCGTTTGTCGTGAAAACTCGTATGATTTGTGATTTTTTTTTCAAAATTCATTCGAACAACGCAGTATAGAGCTGTCCTATTCGTACGCAAAACATTCCGCCCGGTGCGTTTGTACAAAAGCTCATGCGCAGCCCAAATATTATTCCTCCGACGCGCAATTTTATAATAATATATAATAACATGTTTGCATAATATCGTTCGTGTTGATTAATATAAAAAAAAACCCCCGCGACACGGAACTCGTTTTATCCGAGTAATTATGATGAATTGTACGCGCGCTGCTTCGTGCGCAGTGGAAAAATTCAAATTAAAAAGCGTGTATTCGTTCCGTACGCGTGTACGGGGTTTTGACAGTGTTGGGAAAGTTCCTTTTAAAAAGGAACTCGTTCCCGTTCCTCGTTCCTACTGTAAAAAAGGAACTCGTTCCCGTTCCTCGTTCCTGTCGCGAAAAAATAACGCGTTCCCGTTCCTTCTTAAAAAGGAACGCGTTCCCGTTCCTTTAGATATTTTTTACAATTTGAGTGGTGGTCAATGGTGTTTTTTGCGAATAATTTTTAAGTCAGAAATAATCGGACCGAGAGAGTTAACCGATTATTTCTGACTTAAAAATTTTTCACAAAAAACACCATTGACCACCACTGAAATTGGTTAACTCACTCCTTTCTAGGAGCATTGATTTTTAACAAAAATGATTTGTCTTAGGTTTATTTGTTATAATTCAAAAGTTGTATAGCGTAGACTTGAAACTTTCCCCAGTAAAAAGTTTATTATTTTGACTAAAAATGCACTCCTTCACTTAGAATTGTTTATTATTTAATAATCAATATAAAATATAAATATATAATGTGAAGTATGAACTATTCTACAAAATGGAAATGAAGAATGAAAAAAACAATTCATCAATTTACTTAGTCAAAATATTTATATATTATTTTTATTTATAATAATGATGAAAAAATATTTTTATACTGACATTTTGTTTTATTTGAAAAGAACTAATTTGCTAAACGTATGATTATGATATCAGATATCAGTTTTGGAGCGGAAACACTATATGCCCTTCATAAATACTGTGGCACTCAACGTGTTAAAAATAACTATTTTTTTTTTTCATTATTTGAGGAACGGAAATTTTCTTTCAAGTTCCTTCAAAATAGGAACTCTTTCCCGTTCCTCGTTCCTATATTTTAAATAGAACGCGTTCCGAGCTTCGTTCCTATAAAAGGAATGCGTTCCAGGAACGCGTTCCTCAAGGACCCACTGGGTTTTGAACGGTAGTTTCCCGCACGGCGCGCAAATGTCCAACACAACGCATTATGGTAATTCCCCACGAGACGCGTAACGCCGTTTGAAATAACGCCGCACAGGGGTGTACGCGTCTTGGCGTCCTAGCCGGCTAACAACGGGCACCGTTCACAGAATGAGCAAGTACTACGATTTTAGGCGATTAGGTCATGATATGCACGTGAAAATAATGTGCATAATGCACGCGGCGCGGTAGGCGGTGCCCGTGCGAGGTGCAAGTCTTGCGAGCGACTTGAGGTTTTTCGTTTGCTACTTTTAGCCGTTTTGGGCGACCGAAATTCGCCGCGCTTTTCTACTCTCAACCGGATTCGTATCACTGACCGTACGGTACTCTCGTGTGAGTGCCCAGGGTCCGTAGATGTAATAAAATCAAAATTAAACACGACACAACGATTGTCTCTGCAACACGTCTCGTTATCATAATAACGTATTCAGGCCCGTGCGCAAGGGCGGTTAGGGGGTTCAACCCCCCACACTATGACCTAAAAAATCGTGTTTTTCATTTTTGATCTATTATATGTAAAATGTTATGATCATATTTGTAATAATGCATAACATGATCAATTCAAGATTTGGCTGAGGCTGTTAAGTTAACAGATGCAGCAAAACGCGAACTTCAGCAAAGAAGACAATATTCTACAGATAACTTCAACAATATTTTTGTGGCTACAGAAGATATTTGTAAGAAGTACAATATACCTGTGACTAAACTGAGACTTGCCTCACGTCAACCCAACCGTTCTAACATTATAACAGACTCCGTAGCTGATGCATCTATTTTATAGCAATAATGTATGCGCGTGGAGGAGACCGACTGTGCAGCGTGTGTCGAACTTGCGGTCCACGTGTTTGTTACTATTTCTATCGATCGGCTTATAGTAGTAATGATACGAATTATTGTAGGCGCACGTTAAATTGTAACACTGAAATCGTAACAACAATAAAAATAAGAAAAACGTACAGCACGTTTCGCGCGGACTGCGGCGGTGCGTAGTCGGCAATGCATCAGAGACATCAATAATTAGTCGGGTCGTGCGATAATTCGTGCACGGTGTATAACGCGTGCGCATGAATATACACATATTATTATTATCATTAATATAGGTAGTGTACTTGCGCGTGCACACAATCGCGCGCATGGATATATAATATGTAATGTGAAAGTTCACAGAACGGCGGCGGTAGTTATGTAATCGCGTTACGGCGGCCCGAAGGGGGCAAACCGCCGTCGCCAGTCGCCTTTCAACCTTTCTTCTTTCTTCATCATCATGATAATAATACAAACACACACACACACACACACACACGCGCGCGCGCGCGGATATAATACGTTATAAACTAACAGTCCAAATCTCCAGGTTCGTTATTTTATAAGGCGTAAACAGACCCTTGTTTCATATCACTATTATTATCATGTACCCAGGCCATATTTCCGATGGTCGTTTCTCGTCCCGCCGCCGCCGATTTTTTTTTTATTTTCATTTTTTCGCCTCGGCACACGTACACGTTTACTCGCGCGAATTAATTATTTACCGTTTTATTGTCTCGTCGTCGTGCGTACAGCGGGCGGTAACAATATTATCGTACGGTACACGCGACGCGTACACGTCATATCGTTGTATTCGACGACGCGACGTTCTAAACGCTGCATTTTCACTTTTATTTTAACCTTTTTTTTTTTTTTTTTCCACTATTATTTCACTTTCCCCTCTTTCCGACGCCCGGTGTGCGGGCCCGTCCAAGGTTACGCGGCGCGCACGACGGATGGGCTGGATGTGTGCGCGCGTGTGACGTGTGCGCGTGTGCGCGTGTACGTGTGCGTGTGCGTGTGTGGAAGGACGCCGCGTAGCCGTGTTGAAATTATTAGTACACGTCATATTATTATCATAAAACATTGTATACGCGTACTTGTATTGTAGTATATAGTTGTAGTATTAGTGTAGTTGCCGGAGATTATTCGCCAGGGTTACGTAATGGGCCGAAAACGGAGCACTGTATGACCTGGATAACGTTTCTTTCTTCTTCTTCTGCTTCTTCTAGTTTTTCTACTTTTTCTCTCTCTCTCTCCGTTGTGGACGGACCGATGATATATGCTTTAATCCGCACATGACTTTCGTAAAATACTTTTTTCCTCGTCCTCGTCATCCTGAACAACGCGTACAATCGGGGGGGGGGTCGCCTTTGTCGTTTTGACGCGCGTGCGCACAATGGTGTACTAATATAATACACGGCGAGTATAATAATACTCGAGAAAACGTGATTTTTCCATTAGTTTTGCTGCCCCCTCCCCCCACCCACTACCACGCACTCCTTGAATAATCAATCAAACCGTTTTTTTTTTTTTTAATATTGTTATCTTCGCGTCCGACGAAACGTTTCAATACGCGCACGCAGCGTACACGTAGGTAAATTAAAATATTATAGTAGGAACATATTATTATTATTGCATAGGTGTGCTCGTTTGGACTGTACGTATTGTTATGTAATTGACACGCCGCCTCGGAGACTGCAAGCCCCGCCTACGCGAAACGCTGTACGGTTTTCAGAGCGATTAGAACTAGAATTCGGCTTTTTTTCCCCATCCTAATCTCGGTACGATATTATCATAAGTTACGGATCGAACTTGGTCCGCTTGGATTCACCGTTTACCCGCGCTACTACTATATATATATCACCTCGCGACGTCGTCGCAGATTGGCTTTTGGTTTTCAACGGATGCGCGACGCCTCTCGCCTATTAATTATCCCGGGCCAAGTTCGTTTTTCACGTGTACAGAGAGTACACATATTACACATAGTACATATATACACGTAGCGTCGTCAACAGGTGCGTATCGAAGCGAACTTAAGTGCAACAAGTTTACCATATTTGTATGTGACTATCGTACGTAATAATTCCGCGCGTTGATTTTTTTTCTCCTTTCTTTTGTGCGACACAAGTGCCTAGGTACCTGTGCAATAAATAAAAAATAAAACGAACATCATTCTCAACCATTTCTGCAACAAGTGTCCCCGGCACCTTGTTATATTTGTCTAGTAGTACACTGCTAGTAGTACACGGTCGGTCGGTCGTATGCGTGTTTCGTGATGTTTGTACGAATCCACTTGTTTTCCTGGTGGCCTTAAAGAGCTATTCAATTATGCAATCCAAATAATTATAATGTAAACATACCTACGAACACACAATACACACTATATACGTACGTTAACGATTCGACGTGTTTTAAAATTAAATGTTAAACCGCTTTTTCCCCCTCTGCACAAATATATGTACCATCACATCACTATATTATATGCTACAGCCGCTCTAATTTCCCGTCTTGATGATAAATGCTGGAAACTGTTTTTGAATCATTAATTTGTTTTACGTAAAATACTTTACAAATTGAAATATCTCATTTCCCAAGTAATATATATAATATATATGTGTGCACTTGTATGTTCGTGATGTAATAACACGTCAGAGTCATTATGTATAGACATTATAATGTGTACAACACGAAGGCCATTGTTCGTCATCGCGTATATAACCTAATTATAAATGTAATTATCAAGTTCGCGTTTAGGAAATGATAAAAACTATCAGGAGCAACTCGTCGGCGAGGCGTTTTAAAAATAATCAAGTACGGTTTTGAACTCCGTTAAGAGTTTTTTTTTCCTCCGTGGAGGGGGAGTTGTCACTTTTAAAGTGAAGTACAATAAATGACAAGGGAAAATTCGTTAGGACATTTTTGAGTGGCATATTTCACGCGGTGGAGTGCACTGTCATATTTCCTCCAGGGATAATATCGGCCGGAAAAACGAAGAAACTTTTTATCGAATTCCACAGCGGGTTCTTAACTTGTTTTACTTTTTGAAGCACTCGTTTATTTTGACTTAAACTCGGTAGTTTGTACAATATTGACACATCAAATTAACAGTTCAGTATATGATACATGTATACGTGTATGGCTTGTGTGCAGTGAGTTGTCTTCTTGTGTTAACTTCTGTACGATTCGGTCGAGTGCCGGTCAGAAATACCGCCTCGGATTGCTGTTACTTTTGACAAAACGTGATTGACCGTATTATACGAGACATTTTACGCTCAACTTCTAAAAAAAAAAATTGTACTCGTCGGACACGTAAACCGCAATCCGATTGGATATAGTTTCTACCAAGCTACATGTATAATATTATTATACACACGGCGGAAAAAATATATTTTTATACTGATTCTTCGATATAGTAGTACGAGTATGTACTATGTACATTGTGTACAGCTGTACTATGAGTAGAATTATTATAAACGGCGTGACGTGACCTCGAGATAATTATTTACATTAATCGTCTGCGTACAACCGTTATGTTCTAAACACTAATGAAAAGATACGGATGGACGTTGAAATTATTTAACTACGAGTCGCATAACATAATAATAATAATCAGGGCTCGGAAGTTCTAGCAAATGCATATTTTTTTTGGTTCGTCCTAGAACATCCAAAGTAAGATACAAATATGTGTCACGCTTATCTGATGTCATACATGAAATTTCATTTTGCATATTTATTTTATTGCTAATTTAGGGTTTTTAGTGCTATTTTTGGGTCTATTTTCACGTAGTATAGGATATTATTACATTTTGTTGAAAATGATGAATTAACTTGGTTATATTTTTAAAAATACAGTAGAAATCACTATAACGAGCATCGCTTAGAACGAGATACCGTTTACATTCAGGGGTGTCCAACGTTTTGGAAGGACTGGGCCACGTTATGCGAGTAGAAATTGTCGTGGGCCACACATATTTTCATATAAATACATTTTATTTATAATTTGACCGTGGTGAATAGTGAGATGAAATTTTTTTTTTAATATTACATTTATTTATAGCTCAAAGAAGAAAATAATTTTAAAATAACAATCCATCCAATAATAATAACACATTCATACTATGCACTGTTCAATTAGTTAAAATTTCAAAGTTTATATTGTATTTAACATGTTGTAGTTTTATATTCTTAAAATATTTTTTTTCTCAAAACATGTATAATTAATCGATGGTTTTGTAATCGAAGTAAGGGCCGCATTAAAATCTACCGCGGGCCGCATGTGGCCCCATGGCCACGGGTTGGACACCCCTGGCTTACAACAAGCAAAACGTTAGGTCCCGGCACGACCCCATATGATTGTATGTTAAAATATACGTCTACAACGAACATGGTTATTACGAGTTATCGGCTATAACGAGTAAAATAAAACGAACTTGACTAACGACCTTTCGGTTACTACGAACAGGTACCTGCAAGATAAGAACTTTTGGCTATTATTTAGATAAATTAATCATTGACATACAGTTACCGACAGCGGCACAACATTGGTTTCGGTAAGATCTCAGGTGAGTCATCTGCAGTTAATACTGACATCTGCTCTAATCGGCTAGCTAACGTTTGGTCATCCCTTCGAGCAGGCTATTGTGATGATGAAATTTATAATGCCGATGAAGCAGGCCTTTTTTTTAAATTAACTCCCAATAAAACTCTTCGCTTCAAGGGGGAAAAATTCTCGGGTGGAAAATTATCCAAAGACAGAATAACAGTTTTAGTGGCCGCCAACATGACCGGAACTGATGTGCATACATGTATAAATTCAGTATTAATCTCGATTATAAGTCAAATAAAAAATTCGTCGGTTTTATTTTTGTATTTCCCGCTTTTAATCGGTTACAACGAGTGCTCGTTCTAACCGCATACAACGAGCTACCGGTTATAACGAGAAAAACTATCTGGCCCTTGAAACTCGTTATAACCGATTTCTACTGTATTTAAAATATTAGAAATAAATAGGCCTCAGCGAATACTATTTCGTGCTTGTTAACAGTTTATAATTCTACCAGTGCAGCTAGTCCCTGAGCCATTTATGAGTCTTAAAATTGTATAGTTAGTAATTAGTAAATGTTATTCCGTTAGATTTTTTCAGTGGAAATTTAAGAACTGAAAAGTAGCATTTTTCGTGCTACAACTACCGGAGCCCTGATAACAATAATTACAGTATACGCGGGTGAAAACATAAAAATGTAGTATGAAATACGACTCGGGCGTTAAACTCGAACACAAACAATTACGTATTCGTACCTACGATTTGTATCGGCAGAAGACCATTAACACATTTCGAATCATTATTGTTTGTTGTACGGGTTGTCTCGTGAAAAAAGATGACCTAACGTAAATTAATGCTATCGTGTTTCGATAAAATGAAAATCTTCGTCGACGACACGCTCATCGACAACGAACAAACACCGTGCACAGTATTGTTCGTGTTTACGCGGTACAACAGCTATACTCGTATTATGACGCGATAAAGGTAGTGGATCTCGTCTCGTGACGACAGGAAAAATTACACGTCGAACACTTGACGTGGTGTACCCTCGCAAACGAAATAACAATACTCTCGACCAATCGCATTTTCTCGTTTCGCACGTCCTCGGAGGATGGCGCAGCGTGGTTCGCGGCTCCGAGTACTTGTTCGGAAATAGAATATTTTTTCGATCATGTCCCGATAACGTGTAATCCGTTATAAAATACCCGTACGTCAATTTCGGCGGCGTACAACAACACGCGGGTAAACTGCCGGTTTAAGACGGCGAAATGATCAAGAAATTTGGAGGCCGTAAGCGAACGATTCAGATGGACCCGTAATTGATAACCCCGCAATAAAATATACAACATCAATATAAGATACAAAGATTCTCGTGTTCCATTGTATCTAGACTTTTTCCATAACGTTAGTGGGAAGGGTGGGGACGAACTATGCTGATTAAAAATATAATTTTTCATAATTGTTATTATACTTTTATGTACCGGACATTTTATGGGCCTTACAGTTTTCGAGGGCCCTAAGCAATGTTTATTTCGATCGTAGGTAGATCCGAACCGGGTCTTATGTATGTACATAAATAGTACCTGTAGCGTACGCCGCTGTTTCGGTGGAATATTTTGTTAGTTTATCATTTGTTCTCTGTTCGTGCGAAAACACCCTATACAATTATATCATTCGTCCAATATAGAGTTTAAGAAAAATTGTTATCACTATCTATAAGTGTAAGACATAAGTGAAATGTCGGCCAATGGCCAAGCATCCTAGGTTTAACTATTATATAAAAAAAAATCCAAAGGGATTGTGGAAACATAAAATATCGTAATAATAATACTAACATCGTAACGGACGTCTCGTTCGTTTCTGATGCATAATAATACCGACCGCCGGTGCTGCTTGTCCGTTTCGATCTGCGGCAGACGTCGTTACGCGTATACTTATACGGCCCGTGACGTGTGCTGCAGGTATACATGACGTGTAAATACGCGTGTAGGTCATGAGTACCCTCGTGCCGCCCCACGTGCGCATAAATTTATAATAATACTATAATACACGTGTGTTATGCACATGATACATAGCGCACGAAACGCCGTGTGGCATTTCCCTTCCGTTGCGATCCTCTCGTTTTTTATTCATCTCTTAATACCTATTTATTTTTTATTATTACCGCCGCAGTGTTCGAGTTGAGAACTTGTCCTAAACACGTTGTTCTTGTGTGTTGCATGTATACAGTCACAGTTGAATGATGTATGATACGGACTCGGAATGCGGCAACGCCGCCCCGTTGACGTTACACTATGGCAACCATCACGTGTACCTCATGGCGGAGATCCAGCAGGCCGGCGACGAGCACTCGGACATGGAGCTGATGTGCGAGCAGGGCGTGACCATCCGGGCCCACTCGCTGGTGCTGGCCTCGGTCAGCCCGCTGGTCCGGCGGCTGCTCAAAGAGGAGAACATCTGCATGTACCACAACCTGGTGCTCCAGTTCCCCGAGATCAAGGAGGCGCACATGAAGACCGTGTTGGACTTTATCTACACCGGGCAAGCCAGCGTACTGGTGAGTGCGCGTTCGTACCAACTGTAATAACCCAAAAGTAAAAGGAAAAATAAAACAACGGGGTTTATTGCCTTCCTCCTTTTTGTAAGGAGGGCACTCGGGGTTACAAAGGTCCGAGAGCCGATGTAGGTGACTGTAGGTCTCACAAGCTTATTACAATATTATACCACTCACCTGATTTCGCCTCGTTGCGCGGCCGTTGATAGTCGTACCGCTCACGGTGTAGGATTGCAGGAAATGTTCAAATGGATATGCAAAGTCGTTAATGGGTTGCAATTGGACACTTTGACACACACAGAAATCGAATGTTATTAAAAGTGATGCTTACGTAAAAGTAAAAAAAGGATCTCCGGAAGTCGGTGCGCCCGCACTGACGACTTGCAACGGAGAGCGACGAGAAGGGTTGTCTGAAGACGTTTTATAGGGAGATCTGACTGTGTGATGGGATGGTTCTTTTGACCAAAGGGCGGTTTCCCATGAAGATTGACCTAGTTATTGACAATGGGGAACCGTTAGATTTTTGTCCCTTTTTATTGCTTGTTTTCTGTGTGTGTGCCGAAAGAGTCCTAGTTTATTAAGTTATAAAATGTTGTATACACATGATGCTGCACATCATTACACAACCACGTGTCGGTAAAACATTGTGTACTCGCGCGTACATTTGTTTTACGCGTGCTAGTAATAAGCCGCTCGTATATAATTATGCCTATAACCTTTACGCTTTTAAGCACAACGCAGTCCTATATACGGCCCATCGGTACGTGGATCAGTCGAGTTGGTGGGTCAAGTGTTTTCCGTGGGTGCGGTACCTTCTGTAAAACATATTCGACAATAACGCTTTTTTTTTTAAGTTCGGCGCCACTGCGATGAGGCACGTATGCTAGCGAGTAGGGGGTGTAAGATGTTCAACCCCCTAAGAAAATTTATATTCATATTCTTACACCCTATACACCTAGCAATCAGTATTTTCCCGTGAAACATATTCGACAGGCTGATAACTGAATCACATTTTCCGTCGTCCTCTGTTGCTTGTCGACAACAATAATTATTGTTGTTACATCGAATCCCTTGAAAACCTCAAGACCCTCTTCTTCGATATATTTTACATATATTTCGTACGCGCCCTGGACTCGATCGACTGTGTTATAATATTATACAACGTCCTGTAATTGGTGTTGCAGGAAAACGAATTCGACGAGGTGGTCAGCTTGTTGAACCTGCTGGAGATCCGGTCGGACACGTGGCAGCGGGCCTTGTACGAGTCGTCGTCGGTGTCGCCGCCGCCGCCCGGGCAAGCGCCGTCCGCCACTTCGTCGGACATGTCCACGAGGACGGACCCGGAGAACCTGTCACTCGCGTGCCGGTTCGAAGCGCACCCCAAGAAACGGCGGAGACGGTCGTCCGTGCCCGTCAACCTGTCCATCGACTCGAAGAACGACGAGGACGCGTCCGTCACTCAGTCCAACTGGCGGGTATCCAAGGTGAGTGCGCTTCGCGGGCGCTGCGGGGGGGGGGCGGAGAGGGGGTCAGGACAGATCTGCTGTCACCGCGGCGCGTGGCCCCGGACGATTGAAAATCGATGCCAGCCAAGGACGACGGATAAGGACGACGCGCGGTGGTGACACGTACGGTGTACCGCGCGCGCGCGCCACCAGTTCGCCAACGTCTGGTCTTGCGCATAATGTTTCCGAATGCAAACTATCAATCGCCGCATCGCGTAACGCGTTTCACAACCACCCCGCGTCCCCGCCGACCCGGACCGATGTGAGCGGCTAGGCCGGTAGTTCTCAACCGGGGTAACATGGACCTAGCTTAGGGGTGACGCAGAATTTTAACAAGAAAAGAAAAAAAATTTAAAAAATTAATTTTTTCGAAAACAATCATATTATTTCGTATAATAAATATATTATACACCTATACCACCACTGTCATGTACATAACATACCTCAAATTTCGTATCTTTATAATTTTTTTTTTTTTTTTATTTTGCCATTGTCGGAAACATTACAGCAATGCAATTACTATTTACAAAAGAATGTATCTTTATAATAGTTTGTATTATTTATATTTAATCTTTTGGTCCGATAAACACGTGTACCTAGTAATTTGTAAGACGCAACAGACTCGCTCTTTCCACCATCAGCCCTAGGATTCCCCAACTTTGTAAAAAACACCAGGGTCAAATTTCACATTAAATAATGTGTCAACGTTTTGAACATGTTTTTTTTGTGTACTGTATTTTTTTTTTTAATAAAAGAATAATTTTAAAATATACAGCTAAGATTTTTATTATTTTGATGTCAGGGTGACGCAGTGTTTGATTCTAGTGGCTATAGGTGACATGAATCAAAAAAGGTTGAGAACTACTGGGCTAGGCTTATATTGCGCACAATGGCGGGTTTGTGTTCGACGTGAAACGTGCTCCGGTAGACCGTCTAGTGAGCACCAGCAATTATGCGCGGCAGATCCATTCGGATACGTAAGATAAACATTCAAGCGTGTGCATGCGGACAAATAGATTTCGTTTTCGGATTGAGATTATGATATAAAATCGTATTCTGACGAATATCGATCCGCGGCCGGTAAACGTTTTCCACTGGGAACATATCGTCACGAGCCTGTTCACGAGACGGCTATAGAGTTCGCAGTAAGATCGAATATTCATTTCAAAATATCCGCTTACACGGTATACAGTCCACAGCCAAATGTCCCTGGACTAGCTGTACGAACACTGCCCGTGTGCAAATGTAAATAACTTGAGATCTAATTACTACGTCGTTTCGGTAAAACATTTGTTTAACGAAGGCGGGTCCCTTCGGTCCCTTTTACAAACGGCCATGTCACTCGCCGACGACCGTTCACAAAAATATTATACGCTCGCGTAAAAGGTCGCAATTATTACGTTCGTGCTCGCGCGTGTTTGCGAACAATATATTTAATTAGATTAAATATTACATCGCGTATACCTATGTGCGCTGTTGTTGTTTTTATTACACGTTTTGTTGCGCGGACCCAAGTGATATCATAGACCCTCGCAGTCAATATTTTGTGCTTTTTACGCCTGAAACCTAACTCTACACGTGTCACACACGCCAACCGGCAGACAATGGCCGCGGCTCGCGAATACCAATCGCTACAATAATAATCATGTCGTCCTTGGCGTGAAAAATTTCTAGTACACTATAGTGCTCCGGAGATCGTGTGATACGTGTGCTATGGGGTACAGTCGAATTGATCTTGCGTTAAAAGTAGCCAATGGTTGCCGAACTGCACTTGGTTCGGGAAAAATGTTCGAACGAATAAACTCATTTTTGATGGACGGTGATAAAGAAACAAAAAAAATGTATACCCTCATTTACTACATACGTTTTCGTCGTGACCACAATTCAGTCAATATTTACCTAAAACGTCTTCTAATATCTTCCGATTCAAACGATTAGTCATTAAAAATGTAATACCGTTTGATTTATTACAATGATACGAATATAATTTTTTCGACCATTTAAATTTAGGTAAGAAATGTACAACACTCGATATTACCCGTGTTGTATATGGGTACGAAAATTTTTATCGAAATGTTATTTATTCCAAGTTTCCACGTCGTCGTCGCGCCAAACGTCACACACACACATACACACAAACACGCGCACACGTCTATATTAATGTAAATCCGAGCCCAATACGAATAATAATCGTAAGTTGAGAAAAAAGACGTTAACGCCGAGTAGGTATAAGATTCAGTGCGTGTTTGGAAATATTCCGTTTCTACCGGCGTCGTAGTATTATGTACCACCGAGTCGGCGCGAAGAAATGCATTTCGTTTAAACATTAATGAACTTTTATGTTCCTCTGCGCACGTAAGGGATGCGCGAGCTTTTTAACGGAGGGCCGAAAAGTCGGAAAGCTTTAGGTGATGGAAATGTACATTCACGGTTAAACACGAAACTTGACGCGTCTTCGCGTCGCCTATACTGTTTATCCACGGATCGTGCACGCGGATTTTACGAAGGTATAATTATTGCCGTGGTCGATAAGTTTGCTTGTGTCGCCGCGGAACGCGCTTAATGTAAATAGACTCGATTTACACGAAAATACATTCCATTTGTTTTAATGCGCAACGTTGAAATAACAGGTTTCGAAAAACACGGTATCATTGTATAACTGCAACGACGACGGTATATTATATTTCGAACGTCTGCGCGCGTTCAGAACCGTGGACCTTGGCGCGTGCATTATACTATCGTGACCGCGCAAAATACGGGCGAACCGTTGAGACGATACCATATTATAATACCATCGATTGTAAAATGTTTTATAGTTATAGATAATACGCAGCATTGTGATATCGTTTTTGTGTTCCGCAGTTTGACGAGAGCCACCGGAAGTTGAGGCGGCGGAGTAGCTCGCCGTTCGACGACTACGCGCACCATCACGAACGCGGTGACGACGACCACCACCACCACCACCACCACGGTTTCCAAGCTTTCCCGAAACGGGAACCGCACTGGGTGGAGACCGAGTTCCGTAGCTCGCAGCTGCACCAGTACAGCTGCGAAGTCAACCTGCCGTACATGGACTCGGCGGAACCGAACTTGGACCCCGAAGCCGAAGGGGCCAACGATTCGGACAGCAAGGACGCGAGACTGAACGCCGCCAACTACGTGGTACGTACGCACGGGGTTGCAGTTCAGGGTCGGGTAGGGATAAAATGTCCCGCCCCCTTGAATATGTGGTGAGGGGGATGTTGAAGGACAGTATTGATTATTTTTGATTTAATATACGGTTAGTAATAAATATTTCGTAAACGCACGTGCTGAAACGGAAAAACTTGATCACGAGCGAAGCAAGTGCCTTTTTTTACGGACAGCTGATGATCCCTGTTTTTAATCCTCCCGTATGTATTCATGCTGGACAATCGAAGGGTGCAGTGCATCGACCAGATTAGTAAACTTTTGAAACCTTTACAGGATAGGCATCGACCCGATTGATCAGGTCCCACAATGTACAAAACAAGATTAGCAAAATGACGTTGCCGTTGAGAGAAAAAAATTATAAATACGGCACTGCTGATATAACCTATATGTCCTATAGCGAGGTTCCTGCGCATTTTCGATACGAGTTCGCACCCCGTACTGTTTTTGTACTAGGGTTGGCTAGAACTCCGATTATTTTCGAACGGAAGTAAGCAACGGTGATCCAGGACCCTCGCATTTAATAGCATTCGTAATTTGTTATACTCTCCTAGCTGTTCGTGTAGAGTGTAGACGGTCCGATAGACAATTTCGTGTATGCTATCAAACGTATACTCTCGCCGTGACACTGGAAATAAGCCAAGCATAAAAGCGAATAATTGTACAAAACTTTTTTTATTTTCCTTCAACCTTTTCAACATAATATTTTAGTTTGATAAAAATAATATTATAATAAAATAATATTATATTTTCCGCGCGAGAGAAGACAACTTTAGTGGAAGTGACTACTGTTGAAACATTGTTGGAGGAATATCGATATTTCCTCTCGATAAATTTATTTACATAAATTTGTTTAAAATAAACAATTGCAGTATTTCAATAATAATAAAAAAAAGAAGAAAGCGCGTAATGTTTTATCTAACAATACTGATGTTGGTTTCTAAGAAAAAGCAATCGGTATGTATATAAATAACTGTTGCGGGTCCCAAGCGTCGTCGTCCTGCACTGCAGTTACGCCTACGCGGCTCGTCCCTTAATATTGGGCTCTCGTCCCCCATACGATTTGACAGGGTAATTTTCTCTTCTGGTGAACTTGTAGGAGATATTATGTTTTCCGTGTCTCTCGATCCCTCGAGTGAGCTCAACGGTTTTCGAAAATACGTCCGTTGATGTAATTTCGCAAAATACGTTCCCTTTTTTTTGTTTCGAAGTTATATCACGTCCGACACCATATATTGGACGAATAATCGATTGCCGCTTTCCCGACTTTCAGTGAATAAAATCCATCCATCGCCATCCTGTATAATATGCACTGTTGCTTCCGTTGGCCGTACTCGTTTACCTCTGTTTATGTTCGGCATAACAACACGGACTCGTCCAGACGTGTTTTATACTTGTCCCTCTAGTGAAATAAAAATAATAATTTTGCGCGCCCGTACCGGAGGAGTACCTAAATATTTGCTATAAACACCCGTTCCAAGATACTGTAAGCGAGCTGCTGGAATATTGTCAATTTCTACTCCGACAGTAGGTGTGTTATAAAACCTATTACAGATCAAGTTCTAAATAATTCCATAGGTATTTTTTTAGGAAAAAAAGCGTTGTAAAATACACGTTTATGCCGTAGGTACTCGTCGTAGAAGTTAATGAGATTTAAAAAAAAAATCGTCAACCCAATTCATCAGTTAATTCTAAATTTCGTAGGCCGCCTTGCGGAGTTATGTTCTTGGTGACTATTTATCCGCGAAAAAGTGGACCAAACGATTCGATTCAACGCAGTGGTTAGCTGATGTGGTAGAATAAAAGGAGACAAATGGCATAGGACCCTTGCACGAGATTGGGCACTTGATAGTTTTCGTAGGATCGTCACCCTTTTAGTATTTAACACATCAAAGTTGCGCAAAATGTTCATGAAAGGCGTGCGATGGTCTACAGTAGGTACAGTAGGTAAGCTCGAGCTTGGGTTACGCAATGGACTCGGGGGTAACTGCAGGCCAAAGCGGGTGCTCTCGCCTAGAGCGACGGGGTTTTAAAAGAAAAAACGTGCCCGGAGCCGTTCGAAATGTACACTATACGCATGAATAACTGTACCCTTTCTGTGACTGTGCTGCAGGTGACTCCGAGAAAACGCAAGAAACAGCCCGGCTTCCAGAATTCCCCGGCCCAGAACCCGGCGTTCGTGCCCATGTACTTCCACGAGATGGCGTTCCGGCACCAGAAGATCACGTCGCTCAGCTCGTTCGTGCAGCACAATAATCCCTTCGGGCCGGCCAACGCGCTGCCGGCGCCCGAGGACGACGGCCGCGACTCGCCATTTCCCAGGACGGCCATCTACATGGGCCGGTCCAGATCTCAAGACTCCGGCGTGTACCGGCCACCGATGGCGCTGCCGCAGCCGCCGCCGCCGCCTCCGCCGCCGGAAGACATTCCACCGCTGCCCAACACGCAGCCGCCGCAGCACTCGCAATCGTCGTCGTACCGGTTCGCCGAGAACGGGTCGCCCTGGAAACCGTCGCCCGGTACGTGTTTTTTTTACTTTTTTTTTTAGTTCGACTATAAAACTGTACACGCCTTGGACCGGCGTGTTTCTCGACCCTGTACGCATCATTAGGCGTGTAGAGCAATCGGCCCCAATGTGACCATTGCGCATGCGCGTGTGTATCGCGTTCGAGATTCCCGCGACAGACGCTCCCCGTCCCGCGCCGCCAGAGCCTTAGGAACCTAAACAGCCGGCTGCTACACTGCGCGTGATTCGCGGGATATAATATGTCTACATCCAGTGCATACGATTTGTACACACCGTACCAACGTTTTCTCGACTTGCGTAAAGCTCGTGTGGGCGGTAGGTGCGCGAGGGATATCTCACACGTGGGGAATGACGTGTACGTTTTTCGCGAAGCAAAAGAAAAGGGTTATCGGGTCGAGTGAAGCGAGAAAGGTTTCCTGTCGGTGGTACTCGGATATAAAAATGTTGAGAGCCACTTCACACTATAATATTGTATACTGTACGCAAATGTGTAAACTATGTAATATTAATCTCTCAAACACGCGTAGACATATTATAAAGGCACGCGAGTCGTTCAACAAAAATACGATTAAAACATAAAAACGTGAAATATACTTAAATATCACTCTCGTATTAGTCTTGCCGCAGCCGTTAACCACGCGCTACCGAGGACCAACAACCCAGGTTCAGGGATGGGCGGGAGAGTGAGTGTGATTGTTTTGTTGAACTGTGTATTGAGAGTGGACGACTACAGTTCCTAATCGATTTAGAAGTATTTTCAGTACAGCAAAGTATAGCAAAAGCGAAATATCGCTAAGAGCCGGTGTCCGCGGCTCTGCTGCGTGCGCGAGATAGTTCGTATACAGGTGTATTATATTGCGTAATACGTGCATGTATATGCGTGATATCGGAGTCTCGCAAAAGGCGCGTATCAAGCGAAAACTTCGCACTCGTCGATTGGATTTGCGTAATGAAAACGGGCCGGGGTGCGGTCACGCGGAAAGTTTTCGACGTGAAGCCCGCCGGCATTACTTCCGGAAAGTAACGGCGCAACAACGTGGTACTATGAACACACCTCGCCCACTCGTCCTGTACGGATTTTTCAGGCGCGACGGGTAGGCCGGCCTACGTACAACGAAGCGTAGTTGTCGTTCGGACGCCGGCGCGTTGTGTTGGTGTACTCGGTACACGGTGAAGCGGTTCTCAAACTTTTTCGTTCGCGGAGCTCTAAAGGCTTAGGTGCTAGGAAAAAAAATGTCCACGTAGCTGGAAGGAAGAGACCAGGAATGCCAATTTTAAACCAAAACTCGTAAAAAACGATTCGTCGACGATTTGCGTCTTATTGTGATGCGTACGTCTTTATAACAATATGTACGGGCTTATCAATACTATCAACACTTATTACTAATTCGTATTATGTTCACCCACCACGATGGGGCGTGGTCCAAGTAATATTGTATAATGTACAGTCCTTGGGAATGTATCAATTTAACTAATATCCGAGTTTCATTAAATTCGAAATGTATCCGCGTCACATTAGAGGCTAAGCACCTGTGGTGGTCACAAATATCTATCAAAGTTTAGTGACTAGACTACAACCAGCACAGCTAGAAACTCCTTTCGATGCTATTTCCTATTATGGTATTAAAAAAATCGTAAAATTTGTTCAATAATTTTACACAAGCAATTTACTTCCTCTATTCACCGACGCCGCTCCGATCTGGGGAAATGGTTCAGCTAATCAAGAAAAAGATCCAAATTTTTCAAAATTAAATGTTAAACATTGTATCAAACGCACCGTGGTTCACACGAGATGAAAAATTACACAAAGTTTTTCGAATTAAAAGTCGAACATCTCGTGGGGCAAACAAATGTTGACGATTCACTGGTCAAATCTTCGTCCACTACTCGAACACAGTTTAAAGCGAGGTCGTCAGTTAATTTCTTACACGTTATTTATTTTTATAATTCGTCTTTGATTATTTCACAAACCATTTGTATAAATATTCCAGATTCCCTGTATTATTATACATTGATAGCGCGATCCTATAATTCGTTGTAACGTACTGCAATATCCATCGCAAATGTTCGAAAAACTAAAAGAACACAATGTCCGTACGTCCATAAACGTGGACGGCAGTTAAGTCGGAACTGTCTCTGAAAATATTTTCAAAAAAAAAAATAAAACGCGCCCGCGGGGACCCTAGATCGCTCTCGCGGAGCCCTACGACACTATTGACACAATACGCGGTTCGGGTGCCGGTGGTGGGTTTACCATGACAACGATGCGCGTATTTGCGTTATTATTGTCTGACGTCTCACGACGTTTGTTTGCCGTCACACGTTTTACGTATACACATATTTGTTTTCGATTTAATTTTCCCCGTGTCACGCACAATTCCGCAAAAACGGACCGATTTCCGCACGGTTCTGGCGGCGGGGGATGGGGGGAGGCGACTGCTGGAATACGATTTTCTCCTGGCGCAGACGTACCTACTACGTTATTCACGGGGCAATATCGGATTCGTGTTCGGCGACACACACACACACACGCGCGCACGGTGTTGTTGATCGAACGTTAACATGCTTGTACAAACCCCGTACGTACCGGTAAACCTCAAAAAGTCGACGTGTCAAATCCAAATCTTTCACGTCTGTTTGAACGCCCCGCAGAGCTTTCAAATGTAACATATTGAAATACGAGTGTGTTGGTCTCGCCCACGCGTACCTACCTATCGCCCTGCCGTCCACCCCGTCGTTTCGACGACGACGACGGGCCACGTGACGTCGATCGATCGGATCGAAACGCTGGTAAATAATGGCCGGGGAAAAAAGTAGGTACGTGCGGCGGGTGTGCACCTGCGAAAACAAACGTAGCCGTGTACGCGAAACTTTGCGGCGGACGTGTGAATTGTCATACGCGAAACGAGACGAGACCGTACACCCCTTACACCGCCCTCTCGGCGGACGGTTTCAATTGTTGTTGTCCTAACCGGTGAACCGTTTCCCGTCACTCGTTTTCCGCACACGCTCGCGGGGTGGAAACTACCCCCCGTGCGCACGCCGCGCCGGCCCGGGACGGGGCTAATACGTTTTCGCGAACCACACACGTTCCGCGTGGAAATCGTTTTCGGCCCGCAGACGACGTCAGCCGCACAGCGGAACATACCAGATTGAACGTTCGTTTCGGGTTTCATCTCGCGCGCATTATAAATTATAATGATATGTAAAGCCCCGTATACAGCGTGCCACCCGAACAATATTTGACCGACCAAAGACGTCCGGTATTTTGTTTTTCGCCCACGCACAATGATAAATGATAACGCATGCAATAACGTACGTGATAGACGGACATTTGGTTGAATTCTTAGGAGGCGGGGGGGGGGCTAGAATAATCCAATGTAAAGCGACCCGCAGGGACTTCATCACCGCGCCCCATTCCTATGCAAATATATCTCATTCCAAATGATACCTTCGACAAGATTGTTTGCTTTCCCAAGAGTTGCCGTCTGCTCTTGTAGTTTATTCAACAGATGGCCACGATTTATGATTGTTTTTTAACGCCGTTTGTTGGTTAAATATTATTTTACAATTTTCAAAAAATTCAACAGATAATTAAAAAAATTACAGTAACAATAACATTTCGAACACAATTGGAAGGGGATAAGCCTTACCCCCCCTGCCACTCCCCGATGTTCGCCCATGTAGTACGACGTCAACGGTGGCGCGCGGTCACTAACGAATTGCCAACTATAATTACGTATCAGTAAACACCGAGATGTGCACGTATATTATTATAATCACGTTATCTACGCGGAAGCAGCTGTCATTTTGGTATTATTAACACGATTTGTGTTTACTATGTTTTACCTTATCATAATACCTATGACAAGAAAAAGTATAAGAATAATCGAAACGCCGCGTTTTTACGTGGTTACGGTTTCCGAGCGGGTGTTCAAGATTAGGAAGTAAGTTCGTGACTACCTGCAGTATAACAGCGCCGCTGAACTCCGACCCGCTATAAGATTTACTATATTATCGTACCGAGTCGCTTTGTGGAGGATTGGAGATTAAAAGGGGGTCTCCCTCAATCCCACCCAGTTATCGCCTAAGGTTAGGCATAAATAAGGGTTGTTAGAATTCGATGCGTGTTAGACGATAATGCCTTGGTCGACCGTCGTATTGACACGGCTACGTCTTATCGCGAGGGGGTAGAGTTAAAATATTGTCCGAAACGTCACGCCGGATGTCACGCTCGTCGAGTGAAAAATACAGCCGAGTAAAATTCACCGCATCCCTAACAACGATTTGGTTGTCATATGGTAAATTCATATCAATGATAAGTCGTAGTACGTTTTGCGTAGATATTTTAATAAAAGGAATCATGAATTCTACTGTACGTATGACGACCAACTCGTTGTTAGGGAAACGGTGCAGTATTTCACTCGTTTTCGTTGCGAGTAAGACCACGGATCCCGGGGGGTGCTAAGCCTCCTCGGCCACCCTTATTTGCGTTTACGCGTAACAGGAACGGGTTTTATGACGTCAGACTGTTAATTATTATTGTCATGTACAACTGTAAATCGGTTCACGTGTTGATTTCGTTTTTCTTTCCGCAGACGTCAAGCCTCCCGTGCCGATGGCCGCCGGCGGCGAGCCCGGTGAACAGCAACAGAACTCCGGGACGGCTGCCGCTTCGTCCGCGACCGCCTCCTTGTCGGACACGGAGGAGAAGTCCTCGGGCGGCAGCGGCGGCGGTGGCGGAGCGGGCGGCGCGGGCCGCGAGTACAAGTGCACGTACTGCGGCAAGCAGTTCGGCATGAGCTGGAACCTGAAGACGCACTTGCGCGTGCACACGGGCGAGAAGCCGTTCGTGTGCCGGCTGTGCGTGGCCATGTTCAAGCAGAAGGCGCACCTGCTCAAGCACCTGTGCTCGGTGCACAGGAACGTGATATCGCCAGGGACCAGCGCCGCGGACCAGGAGACCGCGGCCGCGTTCAACTGCTGCTTCTGCGAGATGACGTTCGACACGCTCCAGCAGCTGGTCCGCCACTTCTCGGGGCCGCACAACAACCTGCTGCTCACCAAGAACCTGAACGCCTGACACCGGCCGCGCCGCCCTCCGAGGGACTTTGCCGCTTCCACTGCCGCCGTCTCACCACCCCGACGTCGCGTCGTCCCTTCGACGCGTGAGCGAACCGCGAAAAGTTACTTCCCGTGGGGGCGCCGGAGGGACGTCTCCTCGGCGTCGTTTCCTGTCAACACGCGCTCTGACCGTGGCGGCGGAACGCGGTAGGTTTCATCCCTTTTCCTGTGTACACACTCGCGTGAATAGCCGCTGTTTGTAATACATCGTTCCGTTTCTTCTTTACGCATCGTGTCGGATTTGTCATTTTTTTTTTTTTTCTCAATCGGTTTTTTCTTTTTTTCGTCCTCTCGTTCCGTTCTATCGCGACCGATCCGCGAAACGGGTACACCTATACGTGATATTATTACAATTTTGATAATATTATTTACGACGTGTGGGTAGGCTCATAGGTCGTGTACGCACGCCCGTGTGACCATAATAATCTATAATATCGCACACGCGTATACGCACCTACAGCTCTGCACGCCTGTCTACGATTATTTTTACGAATCAATTTATTATTTGTACATTATTATTATTATTATTACAATTATTATTACTACGACGATTACCGCCCCCCTCCCCCCCCCCGAACAGAGATCCTTGTCAAAACGCTCGCGTATATTATAGTCTCGTTCGGTCGGGCCATCGCGTTGTTATCATTATTATTATTATTATTATTATTATTATTACTATTATAACTCTCGTGTACATATAATTAGAATAATTCGTCATTACATATTATACAAAATACTATTACTATTTTGTTATCGATTCGCGTCTAATATATATATTTATGTACTTTAATACTATATAATAACATATACACGTGTACCACATTGTGGTCGTCCAGATATCGTTTAGTACTAATTATTGTATACACGATATATTATGATGTGTACGCAGTGTACTCTTATAGGGTCGAACGATGTTTTTTTTTGTTTTTAATCTCCAATATTAAATTATATTAATAATATTGATATCTCCTGAAATCGCTTCCGTGAGGTCAAGTTTGACGGCGTCGTTGTAATTATTATTATTATTATTATTATTATTTTTGTTTGCGTCGTAATATCATTATTATTACCATTATCGTCGCATAATTTATTGCGAAACGTACGTTTTCGGATTGTACATATTATACTAATAACTATTATGAATTTCGTGTACAGAACGGCGGCCTAGGCCGTCACCGCGCTATTATTACGCGTTATTATTACGTACCGTCGTCGTGTGACTACATTCCATCACTCAAAGTTCAAAATGTATACTCGTTAAAGCGACGTATCTCGTTGTGTAATATATATAAATGATAAATATATATATAAATCATATTACGTATGTACATACTTAACTCGTAGGGAAATGTAAGATCTCTAGAAATCGATAAGCATATAAGATTATGGAAAAAAAAAAAATTATAAATTAATAAATGAAAAAAAACTATACGTCCGAAATCGATTCTTACCTCTGCAGCCCACAGGCGTATTGTATAGTTGATAAGAAAAAAGAAAATCGTCGTTTCCGCGTGTGTTTTTTTTTTTTTTGCACGACAAAAATATATAACATCGCGATTTTTTTATGTTTTCGTGCGTTTCATTTGTGCCCCGCATCACCCGTCGTTAATTGTTCCGATTCGCGTGACGTGCTCGCGTTTTTAATTACTTTTATATTATATACAGAAGTTTACTAACAATCAAACAGATTTGTATACAACACCCCCTCTACCCCCCCCCCCCCCCGACCCCATTCCACGTGTCGACCGCAGACCGTTTATTACGATATACATGTTATGTATCGTATAATATTATATATTCGCAGACTACGTATTATGTGTATTTGCGTACGTGCGTGTACCTACGTATTTATATATATAATATATATAAATATATTTTTAATATAAAATTATATTTTTGTTACCAAGCAATTTTTTTTTTCTATCACTTTATCATCGTATCGAAAAACTTAGTTTTTAAAACTATCGTTGTGAATGTTGCGCAGTGTTGTCGCTACGTGCACGTGCTACAGCCATGGCAACCGAGAAATCAAGAGAAAAACTGTACGTCGATTAAACGCTTAAGTACGGACACGGTCTCCTGCAGTCGATCTAATCTACACGCGAAACCACCGCTACCGAGTTTGTGTGCATCCGTATAATATCAGGGACGTGCCGAAGTGGTAGTTTTAGGGGTTCAAAACCCCAACCTCGAAACAGTCTAGATTGTTTTCCTAAATGCTTGTTCATAAAATTCTAATTCCAACCAATTAAGCCTGATATTATTATGTATATAGTAAAACTATTCCCGGTACATCCCGGGCACGCTCCTGTATACATTGGTTTTATACGGCGAAACGGTAAAGTCATTATTATCTGTAGGTGTATGTAAACACATAAAACCGTGTTTGCCCTCAATAGTGTATTATAACATATTTTGTGCTACTTTAAAATGTATTAATTATACGGAAACTCGTAAACGGAACTAGTCATCATTTATTCTCTGAGAAGAGTTTTAAAAAAAGTACCGACCAAAAGTTCTCCGTGAAAATACCTATTATACGTTTCGGTCCAGGGCAATTTGGTTTTGATTTTGAATCCATTTGGACGTTAAAAAACTATAGATATAAACGTAAACTAATGATTAAAAAATTTAGTATTTTAATGAAAATGTATTTATTTGTTTAATTAATGGGCAAATATCAGTTCGACTTATACTTTTCCCGAAAAACAATATAAATGTATTTATTATCAGCGAGATAGCAGCTGCACGTACATAACTAACGAAATATAAAATCAATTTATTTCGGTACTACCATAGAGGGGCAGACATCAGACTTGTACGTTTCCTAAACAATTCTATAAAATTAATTCATTAGGTACACGGGAATCCGGTATATTCGTGTTTCCTATCATCAATAGGATTTCACAAATAGCATATTTCAGTTTTTAATTAAATAAATACATTTTTATTAAAACACGGACATTTTTAAACTATTGATTTACGTTTATATTTATATTTTTTTACGTCCAAATGGCATCGTAACCAAACGGTCGCGTCCGTTTGTCCCTTTTCGTATACGTGCGCATGTATACCAAAACTTTTAATTCCCTTTAGCTTTTTAGCTTTTTACTAACCGCAATCTAGTTTCGAAAAACACTTCGTCGTCACGTACACCTATGTACGTATATGCCGAAGCGGAGATTGCTACGCATTCATAATCAGCGCGGATCCTTGTACGCGTACAATGTACTTTTGCTGTCCCTTAAGTCGCGATACGATTATAAATAACACGAGTATAAATACGTACGCGGCGCGCATTTTCGGCCGCGGAATGATTTTCAATTCCGCGCGGCTTGGGGCGGCCTCCGCACTCCGCACCCTCGGCGAGCCGACGACGTCTCTCCGCGGAGTCACATCGTTATTATTATCGCCGGTCGTCGCTACACGCACAATGGACGACGCAAATCCCCGGGGCGCTTTTAGTGTTGCGCACCACCACAGCCGCCCCTCTCCCCTCTCGTCCTCGTCGTTTCCCCTCGCCGCCCGACCCGAAAGCCGCTGCAGTAATTGAATAAGATTTTCATCCCGATATCATATTGTTGAAACGGCTTCGCGGTCGGTTTCTCGCCGAAAACGTTCGTGTCCTGCGTCCGTAGCAAATCGAAATTCGGAACGAGAACGGAGAACTGGCCGAGGAAAAAACGGTCGTGTACAGAACAACGCGGTTAAACGATTTACCAGCTGCTCACGGCAATTATATGCTTACGCGACACCGACGGAAGATCATCGTTCAAGCGCAGTGCTCGTGATCACACATTGTGCAGCAACGGTCTGATGTCTGCCGGCGGCGGCGGTTAAATATTTCGCTTGTCCTCGCGGACCACCTCCCAATGGAGGTTTTCGAAAACATTTTTGATGTAATGCGAAATGCCGTTTGGGTGGTTAATGTTTGAATAAATAGATCACAGGTTCGTAACCCGGGGGTCCGTTGGAGGTAGACGGTTGTTCGGGGGTCTACAGGGTCTGTGAGTTTTTTATTTTTAATAAACCAAAAATAAATTTGTCTGCATTTTTTTAATGCAATCGAAACAACAACAAATGTCACGTTGAAACTTGTTTTAAACTATTAGAAAAAGTGATTATTCACAATAGTTTAATATAGTATTATCATTAAAATGTAATTAAAATAAAAATTAATTTTTTTTTTTAGTGAGGGAAGGTTCCGTGATTACATTTTATAATTCAGAGGGTTAAGAACCTACAAAATAGATGAACCCAAACGATAAAGCGAAACGAGTCTCCTAATGGTTCGTTTTATCGAGCAAGGATTTTTCGTTCGAAATAACAGCACTACGACCAAATAACAAATTCAGAAATAATTGTATATTAACAATATTAAATTGCAAGTTAATAGCTTGGCCATTCGATTTTTTCAAGAAAGTATGTTTTAAATTTTAAACATAAAATGTAATTTCCTAAATATAAGTATTAAATATAAATACAGAACTTACTAATGTATGCTATAGTGAGACTTCTGTCCGTCTGTATTGGTGAGTAAAGTCTGAAAATTAGGCATTACCCAAAAGCATTTGCTGAACTTTGTGTAAGAAATACTCGTAAAAATGCTCTTATTCCTTAAATATTCTAAATAATGCACTAAAAATCCCCTAAAATGTATTTTTATTATTAATAATTTTGATTGGTAAAAAATTATTATTAATTCAACTAAATAATTTTATATTTATAATTGCATATTATTTTAATATTTTTAAGTGCATACAAATCCGGACCCTAGTTCTTCTAACCGAGTAAAATATACGATAACGATTATGATCCAAATCGGTTTTGGCATTTTTCCAATACCTATTTATTTCTTAATGCTGTTGGCAAAGTAAGTCGTGATTTCGTGAGATGTTATATACGTATATCTACAGGATCTTTGAGCACAGGGGTGTAAACCAGGATTTTCCAATACAAGAGGGTTAGTAACAATCACATTTTTGTCATTATAATAGTCATTATTTTCAAATTCAGAAAGTACACGTATACAGTGATTCATGCACGTCAAATAAAAGGGTGCATAATGATTGGGCGTGATTGACCTTTTTTACATTACACGATTGTGCGTGGTTTTTCGATTGAACGTAAAAACGTACGCATGAAAAAGTAAAGCAACGTCGCTATATATATATATATATATATATCTCATGGATTTATTGGGGGAATTTTTTTTTTCCTGTTTAAATCGAGAATCAGGCGAGAACAGTTTATCACAATACTTTCGCCCGACCCACATCGTTCATTTAAAAAAAAAAAATAATACACATGCAGGCAATGTCAGCGAAGCCAAGCGGGTTTTGCAGCTGTGCCTCCCTGGCATGACCACAACCGCGCTACATGTTTGTAATTTTTACAATTTTATCGCCCCGGTCTCGGGGGGTCTTGTCGGCCCGATTTCCAGGGTCCGCCGGTGAGTCTCGTGCGCCGTCCTCCTTTTCTCGGAGGATCGAATGGATCATGCTGATGAATCGAACCTGAATCTCTTCTTGGGTGTGTCCATTCTGGTCCACCATGCTGTTTGAACCGAGGAGGATGTCGGACGACTATTCAAGGGTTTTGCCCGTCATGCTCGCTGTAGATTTGCCCAAGCTCTCTGTACACGCCATTTCAGTCCAGGACAACTATAGTCCTTTCCGTTCTGCCTTCGAGAAGGGACAGGATCGTGATTGGGACCGGAGATATAGCAGCGAGCTCATACTGAGACCGCGGGATCTCGTGTCATTTGTCAGCGGTCGGTTTTCGATCGCTGCCCGAAGTCCCGGATCTCTTTTCGTCGTTTGAAAACGTGGCGTTACCGTGGTTAGCGGTCTGCGTCTTCGTTCAGATTAGCCATTGGTGGGTCTGTTGAATCGATGTTGCTGTAGAGCGGCGGGCTATGGAGGCAGCCGCCTCCAAAATGTGACAAAACAAGTATTGCTGAGGCCCGCAATGAATCAAAATTAATACAATAAAAATTACAAATTGATCCCGCACACACGTGCTCGAAATCCAACACTTGGCCACTATGAAATTACAATATTCCATAGCACTAGTACAACGAACAAAACCACGTTAATCACAGCAGCCGCTGGTAAATGACCACCCTAGAACTCGGGACTAGAAAAACGATGAACCGTCGGGCACATGTACTCTACTGGTGCTTCCGCAGCTCCCGAAGACATTAGCCCGTTCAACGCGTACCTCGTCACGCTGGTTGAGGCCATTCACTTGTTGCGGCGTCACATGCCTTTGCCTTGGTTCATAGAGAAAGGGAGATACTTTTGGAGTGCAGTGCCCTGCTGGCTTCTAATGCAAGGGTGCTGGGAGAATCTCCTGTAACGTCTTATCCGAGAGTTTGCTTGAAAACTGTACAGGATCCATTAACGTCCCGCCTTCACTGGTTACGGACCCTCTTATCTGACCCCGTAACTGAGCAGGCTGTGTATACAGTGGTCAGAATAAGCAAGAAAGGAAGAATAGATTACGAATCCCTGATAAAATACCCAACGAGCTTACCACTGATATTTCCTCTACAATCGGAGCATTACTTGAGAGAAATTATAAAACAATACTTGCCCAAAGTAGCACATATTTATGCAATTTTTATTGCTATAAAGTCCCAACTCGGATTTTGGCGATGATAAGATTCTGTATCGCGTATATAATGAGAGTTTAATCATTGTCATTTATTAACATAGATATGTTTTACGGGTACAACCAATGATTTTTTTCTGATCGATTTCGCGTTACCACAGAAAAGCTGATACTGTAAATAAAGTTACCAAGTGACCATTATGTAGTAACCGGCCTTGCCACTGGCAAGTTGTTGCGCGTTATGTTGCCGATGTCTTCATTTTAAGGGGTACTATTTTTATTTTTTTTTTTTTTGTATACTTAGCGCGACCCTGCCGCGGGGTCTTTGGATATTACGTAACGCGGTACATCACTTTTCGTGAAAACAATAGCGATACGACGTAACTGCCTGTAATCTACATTACAAGCTCGGACGAGAAAGAAAATATTGGACGAAGGTAGAACACGAGTGGTTTAACCCGTCGTTGGTACACATGTGAGCGTACCGCTCACACAGATAGCATTTCGAGCGTTATTCGTACAAATATTATTGAATTAATCTGATACTATATATACCTTCAAATAACATGTCTATAAATATTTATAAAAAAAAAATAATTACGCTATCTGTCATTGCCCATCAGTTAGTAAAGTCGACAGTACCGATTGAGCGTCGCGCTATCACTGTACTAAGCAATATTTTTATCACCACCGCCGTAGTCGAATACGTACACGTGTTTTTATTATTTTTTAATTTATCATGGCCAATAAAGTTATTTCGTGGTTAGAAGAGACCGAAGAAGTTGTTTGAGATGGCTCAGACGATACCAATGCTGATCCTAATTTGTATTTCTTTATATGAAAAAAAAATATTTTTTTGGAATGAGATTGTAGTTTTTTATTTTTATTTTAAAAAATTATGAAATGTACATAAAAAGTATTTATATACTTTTTAGTGAAGGATAAAAATATACATAAATCTAGATATGGTTTGATTTTTTAAGTTGATAGATCAATTAATAATAATATAAAAAGTGAAGTGTGAGCGCCGCGCTCACAGTGTAACAATCATGTTACAAACTATATGTGTACCAACAACGGGTTAAATACGAATCGGCCGACCACCAACCAACGCATAATACTACGAGAACATCATGACGCGTGTACTACAGCGATTGTTAATATTTTTCGACTGCGATTCGTATTCGCTGTGCAGCCAAAACGCCCCGCCGAACCAGCTTATCTATAAAATATATTAAACACATACACAATGAAACCGTGTAAAGAACTACTAAATGCTCGCCCCGCCGTCGTCGTAACAGCCAAGTCTATGGTGTTTAAAGTGTTCGGGCACCACTATACGTTTTACGTATATAGGTACTATTTAAACAACCCCTACGGTGGAGGTATTGTTGTCGTTGTTATTATTATTCTGCTCCTCCGGCGTGCGCCCGAGGCGACAGTTTCGAGATTATAACGGTAAAAGAAAAAGGGAAAACCGTTCGCGCGCGTCATCCGAAAGTACCCTTTTCCGCGTAATAGATTATACCGTTTGATCGCGGTGATCAAAGGGTATTACCGCGCACATACATAATGATACGTATCCGAAACGTGTGCAGTCGCATATTGGCGGGGTACGTATAATAACGATGTAAAGACCGTTTGAAGCGTTTTCCTTATGCGCAGCGGTATAAACCATTAAAATGACATCGGTATATCATCGATGTGTACGGACATAACGGTCGGTTTAAACGTTATTCGTTGGTTTCAAAGAACAATGACTGGCTGGTGCGAACGTTTCTAGTGTATTGAAAAACGAGCATATCCTATGACTTAGTATCGACAGTTGCATTTGTTTTATTTGTTACGCGCGAGTGCTTCGGATTTAATGTATTTTGAGGAAGACGGAGCATTTTTAATTGCCCAGAGACAGAAAGATAGGTCTGCGTCGGTGCTTGGTAAAATTATCAAAAAAGAAAAAACCTTACGGGATTGGAAACAAAGAACTTATAAAAGAAAAATCGTGCTCATGAGGAACTTTAAGCTTTATGTAAGTTTTTAGTCTAAAATAATAACTTGATAAACATAAGTGAGTTGTGCACTAGTATTGCGTACTAATAATGGAAAATTCATCTTAGGTGACACTGTAGAGCTACAGTCATCCAGTAGTACTGACGAATGTGATGATGAATACCATGAAGCATTTATGCTTGAACATTATGCCGGTCCGTCAAGCAAATATTTCATACCAAGCAGCGGGTACGACGACTTAGTCTCCGAAAAGCTTGCAACTGTATTGGACAATACGTATGTAAAATCAGTGACCGGAATGCTGTACATCTTTTGATTGCTACTGCAGGAGCTTTGGGTAATGATGTTAATAAACTTATTGTAAATCGGCAAATCGGGCATCAATTCGACGCGCTCGTATAGAACATCGTAAGAAACGTGCTGAACGAATTCGTCGTGACTATCACTTGGCAAATGAAGCGACAGTTATTATACTGAATATTTCTTCCAACTTTAACGGGAAAGGGCTCAGTTGATAGGGGCTTCCTATAATCGCTTTTGTTAATGGCCGTGAACAAGTTGATGCAGTACACCAAACGCTTGTAGATTGGTGTCTAGATGAAAATGTACAAGCATTTTGCTCTGATACTACAGCTTCAAGTACAGGTCGTTTAAACGGAACTTGTGTTTCACTAGCGCAACTATTAGAACGCGAAATGGTATATTTATCATTCCGTAATCATATACATGAGCAATTTTACTGGCATACATTTTGGCATACAAAATAATATTTTAAAAAATTCTGTAAATGACGTATGTGATGGTGTTATCATATTTTCTAAAGAGCAACTTTTAGAGAAGCATCCAAGAGATGATTACCGAGAGTTACTAGAATTGACAATAATTTTTTTAAGCGGAAAACTTCCTAATGATATTCGCTTAAAAACACCCGGTGACTCGGTGGAGGGCCAGAGTTATTTATAGCCTGAAAATGTATTTATTTCGCGAACATTTTCGATAAACACCCGAAGAAGAAAGTGCTTTGAGAAGTATTTGCGTTTTTATTGTGCGATTATACATAAAAGTATGGTTTAACTCATCATCTTTAATCAAAGCACCTTTACACTTTACAGAACTTGAATTGTATAAAAAGTATTTTAAATTATACCTCTATAGATGAAGATATATCTCAGATTGCAGCTAAAATGTTTTGTGATCACTTGTATTTATCGGCGGAATGAAGTGCATTTGCTTTTTTTGACGAAGATGTGCCATTGGAGACTAAAAAAATGGTTCTTGCCCTAAACAACGACGAATGTACATCAGAATAAACTTCAAAGTTTTATTTATATCTTCTAAAGATGCAAATGGATTATTAGAAAAGGAAATTTATGATTTTTATATGTGTCAATATCAATCTTTTGAACGAAGACCCTTTAATTGGGAAAATAATGAAGAATATAATGAAACTTTATTAATCACAAAAAATATTCCTGTTATAAACTATGTTGCAGAAAGAGGAGTAAAACTCATGGAGGACTACAACAACAAAATAACAAAAGACGAATCACAGAAACAATATCTACTTCAAATTGTTAGTGATTACCGAAAAAAATATCCTAACTACAAAAAAGAAACACTTAGACCATACATTCATTTTATCATTTATGCTTAAAATATGCATTAGATATAAGTATTAAGTCATTATTATTAACTGTTAATTGTAACATTATATAATTATAGTATTACTTGTATTTTAAGTTTCCTGAAATATCGAATTATTTTTTTCTAACTTTAACTAATAAAATATTTGAAAAAGTAAAATATTATCAAACAAATATATTTGAAATAAAATATTGTACATTTGGTTTTCTATCATTTGTCATTTGACAAATTGTTCGTAACATTTATTTTTCTAGATTTCTGACTAAAAATATTTAAAAAAAACTTAAAAATATCAAAAATATTTTATATTTGAAACTTTAGAGATTCTGTGGCATGGGTTAAAATTAATGAATTTACCTGAAACTTTTTTCATATGGTTATTTTAAGTAATCAAACATATTTATGGGGAGGGGGAGTAAACTGTAAGAATCACTTACGAAAAATAAGGACCCCCCTATTATATACATATATTTTTATCAAAATATATGGTATAAAATTGTACGAGCTGTGTACGCGAGATGTTTATGTTCTAAATATCGTAATGTGTGAGGGAAAAAATCAGTCAAATACTCAAACATCAAAAATTGGCATTTTAGTATTGAGGCTCATGGTTCCTTATTTGAATAAATGTTATAGGTTTATACATCCACAACTATTACAATAGAGCAAACCTATCAAGTTTGCTACTTCAGAAAAAACACACACTGCTGGAACGTTGCGAAATAATCGAAAGGGTAATCTTATCTTAATTAAAAAATAATCCAAAATACATTGTTCCGACAAAATTCAAAAATGCTGACGATACGAATAATACACTTTATTGCCCGATAAGTTATCGTCGATTAAAATTTTATCATTTAGCCTTTCCGCTCAAATAATCGCCAAAAAACAACAGGTTTAAATGTTAAAATGTGTTTTTAAAATACAGTAAAACCTCTTTATAACGGACCCTCTGTTAGACGGAATCCTCCTTATAACGGAAAATGTCCATAGTCCCGGTTCAAATAATATATAAAATTGAACTCTTTAAGACGGAACCTCTACAAAACGGAAACGGAAAATGTTCGTAATCCAACTAGTAAAAATACCCTCTGTTAAACGGAAAATAGAATTATTTAAAGATAAATTACATACACTTACATAAGTATAAACTATATGTATGTATGTATGTATGTATGATTGGTAACTAGATAATCTAAACTTTATCTGTCATTATCTGAAATATTCGACGGTATCGTTTCACGATTGTCATACTATTGTTTATTATTAAAGATTAGATATGTACGTATGTACATATCTTTAATGTATGAACTGCCCAGTCGTCTTTTTTCTGTTGAATTGTTCATATCGTTTAGTAAACGTGCAGTGCTCACCGTCTGTTTTATCGTTGTGATTTGGTTTGTTTTCGTACTGTTTTTAGTTTTTACTCGCTAATATGCCACGTACAGCTCTGACTTTGTCAGATAAAGTTAAACTAATCGAGTTGAAGGAGACACAAAAACTAAGTACGAAGGAACTTATTACTAGATTTAAATGTGGAAAAACTCAAGTTTACGACGCGATAAAAAATAAAGATAAGATTATGGATGAATGGGTAAATAGCAAAAACTCGGGAAAGAGTAAAAGAGTGAAAACTCCCTCATTTGAACAAATTGATCAAAAGTTGTATGAGTGGTTTGTCAGCGTTCGGTCAAAAAATTTGCCAATTTCCGGTCCAATTATACAAACAGAAGCTATGAAATTGGCTGAAAAAATGAATGTCAAAGATTTCAAGGCTTCGAACGGTTGGCTAGAAAAATTTAAAAAAAGGCATGACATTGTTTGGAAACAAGTTAGTGGTGAGGCTAATGACGTTAATCAAGAAACTGTGGTGGAGTGGAAGCAAAAAATATCAAGACTCATTGCTGGGTATGAATCAAAAGACGTGTACAATGCTAACGAAACGGGTCTTTTTTTCAGAGGTATTCCTACTAAGTCACTAGTACAGAAAAGTGAGTCTTGTTCTGGAGGGAAAAAAGCAAAGGATCGCTTAACAGTGCTCATGTGTGGTAGTATGGCTGGAGAAATTAGGAAGCCATTGGTAATTGGCAAGTCTAAAAAACCACGGTGTTTTAAAAACATGGACATTTCTTCGTTACCTGTCATATGGAAATTTAATAAAAAAGCCTGGATGACAACAAAGATAATGGAGCAGTGGTTGCGTTATTTTAACGCAGATATGCGATCTCAGAATAGAAACGTCCTAATATTCTTAGATAATGCTGCATGTCACCCAAAGATCGAACTATCTAATACAAAAATACTTATGTTGCCCCCAAATACCACATCGATCACCCAACCAATGGATCAAGGAGTGATTTACACGTTCAAGTCTTACTATCGTAAGTTTTTGCTACAATCGTTATTATGCAAGATGGATAATTGTTCTTCAGCTCATCAGCTCGCTAAATCAATAAGTGTTTTGGATGCAGTCAATTGGATAGCATTGGCTTGCGATAATGTAAAAGCTGAATGTGTACAAAATTGTTTTCATAAAGCCGGGTTTCTTTCAAATGAAGGAACCAATACCAATGGTATAGATTTACCAGAAAATGCTTTGAACGATATTAATGAGGAATGCGTTATAGCCAATGTTGATGTAGAAGATTTTATTACATTTGACAGTAAATTAGAGACGCACCAAACTTACGATTCGGCGATTTTTTTAGAAGAAGAAGAAAACGAAGTAGAAAACGATCCCAAGCGATTCCGTTATAGAGAGGTTTTACTGTACTATGATTGAATGAAGTCAGAAGACCATACAACCAAACAACCCACAATAAGGTAAAAAAAAAAACAAAAAAAAAAATATGTATACACTATTGTAGCATAATTTTTCAATTATTTTCTAATTATTTTTTGAGTTAAGTCATTTTGGTTTTTTTTTTTTTGAGATTTTCTAGAGCTACTGTACAGTATTACTGTGATAAAATAATTTTTTCTACCTAAATTGGGTTTAAAACCACTGTGTGCTGTCGTGTTTCACGTAAATGACTACGTGCACAGTGATATCTATAGGTATACCATAATTCGCCTTTAGTGGGTTAGGTGGTTAAAACGCTGCAGTGTGTCTTTACGCATTATTGTTCTTCAAAAATAACTCTCCGAGCATCGTAAAAAAAAAAAATGTTAACTATATAGATAAAACCACCGCGAAATACAATACGAATAAAAGTCGTTTTAATCGTAAGTAGTGACCGCCGCCGACCTAAGCACACCCTTTTTTATTACCTCGGACGCGAAAAGGATGGAAAAAAAAAAACAAAAAAGTAAAACTCAATATACGTTTATTTTTGCCTCCCCCAACCCTTCCAAACTATACACTCGCCCCGCTTCCCTATCACGAATTACCTACATAAGCCTACGCCGATTCTTTATGTGCTACCCGTTTGTTTTTACGAGTCACCAGAACTCTTCGGGCTTGGAAAATAATTTAACGCCAATGGGGTTATACATAAACATCTATATACGTATTATTGATTATGATATAATGTACCACCTATATGTACTAGGTGATATTGTTGTGATCATGTTTTATTGTAACACCAAAACTTTCTTGTAAAAATATCTTGTATAACAGTAGCCTTTTTCAGTGGCGTACCGACGGGGGGTGGGGGGGTAAGAAAAACATTTATAATATCTTTTATGGAATATTGCATTTATTATAGGTTATACTCATTTGTGCCGAAAAATTATTAGGATTGTACCATGTCATATTTTATTACACGGTCGTATATGGCGTACAGGCAAAGGACTGACGTTTATACACACATATAATACAATGAGTATAATAGGTACGAAATCGTATATCGTAATATCGTTGGTATCTACTTCATAGTATAGACATAAAGGTAAAAAGTATACCTAATCTACAAATAACATTCTTGTTACTTAACCAGTGAGTAGTGAAAACAGCCACTCCTGAAAGGACTTTTTCGACTCTTCGCCGTCTCATAATAAACTATCTACGAAATACAACCGGAGAATCTGTTTGATTAATACATTATGAATTCAAAAAAAAATATGTTAGTCATATAAAAAGGTTTTATGCATTCATATGAATATATTATATTTAAGACAATAAGTTATAAAAAGTAAAATTGTATAAAGTAATAATTTCAATTTTTAACAATATAAATTATCTTATTTTTTTAAAGACTAAAAATCATTGTAAAATATACATTTACACATTCTGGATTAATTCAAATAGAACATTAACACTTAAAATAGTATACAAAATATTAATTACATAAAAAAAAAAATAACAATGTTTATTTTTGTTGCAAATAAGAAGAAACAGTTTTTTTCACCTCGTTTGTTATGAGCAAGCTATTTACAATAACAATGATTTTATAAATAGATTCAACTGAAACAGAAATTTATGGTCAATAAAGCATGGTTAATTAATTAGAACTATGCAAAATAGAAAAATCACAACTTACACATAAGTTTATCAATTGGAAAGAAGGAAAGTAAGGATTGACCCTGCCTATCAATAATTTCTGAAATACTATGATTCTTAATATATTCTTTTACATTATGCAAAAGAGCTATTAAATCTTCTATACATTTCTCATTATGTTTTGAACAAAACAAAAAAGCATGACCTATTTCATCAGGTTTGATCACACCAGTCTGCAATAAAATATTATTCAAAATTGAATAAAACTTGAAAATATTACACAAAAAAACTCAAAACATAGCAATAGAATCTAATAATTACAGTTATATAAATTATAAATACCTTAAGGAACATATTAACAAGCACATAGAAGATGCCAACATTAACTTGACTAAGCAATGGATAGCCAATTAATAATAAACTGTCAGAAGCTTTAAGTTTTTTTAATGTTTCTAAAATTGCAGTCAGAGATCCAAGCTGTTTGTTGTTTGTACGGTCGCTGATGTTAATTGATGTAACATCACAAACATATAATCGACCATCAACATTTTGCCTTGGAATTTTATGACAAAAGTATCAGTAATATATCAGAGAGTTAAAACTGAAAGTTAAATTATACTTTTATTTATAAACATTTAAAAATTAAAAACTTACTCTCTACGCTTAGTACAGTCTTCTGTAGGGATATCAAATAATGATCTTGCTCTATTGCTATAATCAATAAGCCTGTCTGCACACAATTTTGAGTTACGAATTATAGAAACCGGTTTACCCATTTGCATATTTAAATTAGATAAGTCAATTTTGGCATCCTATTACAAAACAAAAAGAAATCAAATTATCATTAAGCATCAAATAATCCAAATTAGTTTTACCTATATAATTATACTCACCTCTGAAGTAAACCACAAAACTGATTTATCATACTGCCATGGAAATTGATTAAAACTATTCACTTGATCTTGAAGTAATTTAGCTTCATCTGATTCTTGGTATTCTATTCTACGCTGTTTTTCAGTAAATGAATAATTCATAACTGTCCTGGTAGTTGAAACTTTTGGTAGATCAAACTGAATAGCCAGTCAAATAAAAAATAATTTTGCGTTAATCATAATATAATATTTAAATCTATAATTTAACATTAAATTATTTCTACTAAATGAATTATACCTGAAGTTTATTTAGTCCAACAATTTCTTGGGAAGAGTCAATTGGTTTTATTTGAAATCTATCGACGTATGTTTTAGCAACACAATATTGTAGTTCATTTAATGATTTGATATCATCATTCTCAGTTTTTTGTAAAAAC
Organism: Periphyllus acericola; assembly: GCA_949715065.1. Taxonomy (NCBI): domain Eukaryota; kingdom Metazoa; phylum Arthropoda; class Insecta; order Hemiptera; family Aphididae; genus Periphyllus; species Periphyllus acericola. The sequence goes on from OX454266.1 coordinate 4,403,535, forward strand.
CGTTCTATGTTACTTTCAATAATTTGCATTTGTAGTTCACTAAAATATTTCGAACACTTATAAACTGCTGAAATAAAATCTTTAGGCAACTCTTTCAATGGAAACAAACAATAATCTGATAGCTCTAAAATTATAAAACATAATTAATACAGGTTACAATAATATAATATTAATTCAAACTTACTGCGATTAGTTGTTATGAAAAATTTATGTATCAATGGTTCCACGCATTGCAATCCCTTAAAACCACGACAAACAACATAAATTTCAGAATTCCCTTGTTTACTTGTAACTGGTTTTTTTAGTTGTACCGAATCAAAAGCACAACACAACAAATACATTCGACATAATGTATTACATTCAAACATAGTAAACATTTTTAGGATAAATGTACCACCTGCAATAATTAAAAATAGTTTAAACTTAAAAATTAAAACTAATAAATGCCAATATTACCTTTTTCAAGTATCATTAAGGCAACCATCGTCTCTACTAACTGCAACCGAATGACAACATTTTCTTGTTCATCTGGATTATTTTGACAGTCCATACTACCATCAGCTGTTACCTGAATATAACACAAATTAAATTTAAATTACAAAATGAACCATTATAATGAATGAGTAATTGTTTCTTTACCAAACTTGCTTCTTTGCCAAAACGAGTTTTAACAAAAGTGTAGAGATCTTCATAGAAATTTTTTTGGAAAATATCTCCTGTTTGATCCTTACCAAAAAACCAATGGCTTATTGAATTCAACATGAACCTATCATCATTAATCATATCAGGATTACCATTCCCTTCATGATATGGATTTAACGAAACACCAATCCAATCCCACTGAAAAAAATAAAAATAATCAAATAGTGAAAAAATTTAAAAAAATTATTTAAAAATACCTCAACATTAATATCTCTGCTACATATAAAGTGATTGAGAGCGGAAATAAACGCTCCTGGCGCTTCACATAAATGAACACAGTAGAGTTTTCCATCATCAATACTGTTTTGAGGTATTACATTATTATCATTCAATATTTCGAAAAATTTCAACCAAGCTGTAGTGAATAAGTCAGGGCGCCCAATTCCTCTAACTTTATATAGGACTTTGCCAGCTGGATTTGTTTGTTTGGTATTTTTATGCCATTCATCCAAGTTAAAACTATCAAGTTTATCTTTGACCAAATTTAATGCATCTTTCAAAATCATAAAATTTGGTAACTAAAAAAAAAAAAAACAAAAAAAAAATAAAATAATATTAAATATTTCAACATATTATGTAATCTATAAATTACTTAAGCTTTAGGGGGGGATGTTAGAACTATTTTTAATAATAATTTATCGTACCTATGGATTGTGCCACCTATAAATCGAAATACTATAGAAAAAAAACATTTCCAATATCTATAATCTGTTGAATGTTTACACCCCAATGTTGAAAATATTTTGCTGTATATTGCGAGTATATAGTAAATACCTATTTAATGTTTGATTTTGCAATTTAATTTTGATATAAAATATCATTTTGATATTCAATTTCATATGATAATCAAGATTTGAATGAATAATGAAACCTCTGAAGGTGTTGGAAAATTTTAGAAATAAATCGTAGTATTTACTTACAATGAAGTTGTTGGTGTGACAAATTTTTCACAAACTAATTGTTAGTTAAAAAAAAAAAAAATTAAGACTCGTTAGCAACGAGTAATCGTTATTTATTAAAAGCCAACAAAATCTACAACGCGAATGATGTATTTTTTTTCTAATGAAGGGTTTCAATCAAGAGTTTTCTTTTATAAAGTTAAGTAAAAATCATATCAGTTATATAATAACAATAAATGAAATCTCTACAGAAAATTGAAAGATAGATTTCTTGATTTAGGGCCATTTCGAATACATAGCAAAAAATTATAAAATACGTTCGAAAATTATTTTTCATTCAATTTCATTCTTTTGTAGATTTTGAAAAAAAAAATTAAATTTAATTCGACTGTTTTTGTTTAAACAGGGCGGAGACTTTGACAAACCTCACACTGTTCGTTTAGAATTTCGACTTGACGAGATTCGTCGAACACCTCTGACCTCTAGTAATAAACTTTGCAACGTTGCCAAGCATTTTACGAAGTTAACAATTAATTGCGAGCCGCATCGGGAAATCAATCGAGATGACACTCAAATACTCAATACAGACGAGGTAGATTAATCTACGATATTACCGAGGGTGGATTGACAAGGAATGCCAACGTTTTTTTTTTTTGCACCCCGAACCCTCTTTCACATTTATGTTTGTGTCCTGATGATTGATGTCCCGGGTTCTTGGTATTAATGTTCCGAGATCCCGCGACTGTCGTTTTCAGAACCTCGATTACCATGTTCGGTTCTTTGACTATATGGATATAGAGTTGCATATACTGCAGGTTTAACAGGACGTACTCGTACCCACGGGATGCACAAAATAAATAGGATGAGACTCACGCGTAAAAATATTCACACTTTTGATACTATTTGTGTGTCTATTAAAACCGGAATAATAGTTTACATTATGTATGTGCATTAAATTAACAGCTCACTGCGGAACATAATTCCACAAGTTCTATTTGATTTAAATATTATGTAACACGTACATCATTTACTATTATTATTATAGTAGGTACGAGGATTCCAACCTTTTTCGACTCGCGGCACCCCCCTCAAGCGTTTTATAAAAATCCGGATGCATCCTATAGTAGTTCGTCGCGTATTTGTAGTTATGTTTCGCAACATTGGTCTCGTTGCATAGCTTAACTGAACATTAAAACTAAATACAGCTATGAGCAAAATAAAGTCCCACGGGTATTTATTATTCTTAGGTTTTGTCGTAAATGAGTGGTAGCATAATAATTTTATAACAGTCCGCGTCGAGGCGATCGCAAACAAACCAGCATGAAAATTAAAGTATTACCATAGATCATAAATAATACATTGTTGTTACTTTTACAATCGATTGAACACACACCGCGATATGTATCTTTCATAAAATGATATGTATTTTTAAATCCAGAAAAATATTTATTTAATTGCTTTATATTTTGAAATAATCCCACACGATACCCTCAATTCGAGTTCGAGGCACCTTGGTTGGGAACTTCTGTATTAAGGATCAGACTCTCGATCATACTGGAGATTAGAAAGTTATTAAGCTAAATCCGTCCCGGAAACGCATTCAAAAAATTTAGGTACGTAATAACAATGGGCGTACTGTAATGGGTTTGTCGGATGTGATCGTCCCACTCCCACAAAATGTATTGCTTGGTAAACGTTCGTACGTATTTATGTGTGCGTTTACTACCGTAGATTTATTATATAGGCCAGACTAGGGAAATTTTAATTGAATTAATAAAATTAAAATAAATAAACTATAAAAGAATAATAATACGCGAAAATGGATGTACGTAGACCGTTTATTGTCAGTGCAGCCTCGCCAAATATCTGGATAAGCTACAGCGCAGTTTCGAATACGTTTGACGGTAACGGACCAGTGGCGAATCCATGAGGGAGGTTTTGGGGGTCAGTACCCCCCCCCCCCCCCGTGAACCTGAGATGGTAAAATAACTTTTACATGAAACACGGTTTTTTCTTTAACATTTTTATATTTTAGAATTTTGACTTGGAAATCATATAAATAGTTTGTATAAACACCATAAACGTATTATACACACGCTGCACACACCAGACACACAAGTCATAATATTATTATGATCATAGGGCTCGGATTTTGTAGCAAATGCTTCTTTTGAGGGAAGTGTGATAGAAAGATAATTCTTTTATATAAATACGTTTTGAATCGTTCTGATTTTAATGAAGTAAACTTTTTTTTGCTTTTTTTTGCTTTTTTCCATAAAATCTGCTTTTTATTGCTTTTCCCCTATTTGGTTATTTTTTCTTGATTTTTATATATTTTTCTTGAAAACTTAGCTTATATTATACGTCTTGGACTATATTAGTATTACCAGAAATTATAAAACCAGTGAAAAAACCAATAATAAATATATGACTGATAATTTATCAGTCATATATTTATTACTGGTTTTTATTGTTTTTTATAACTGTCGTTATTGTGCAGAAATAGTTTTATCTACAATTATCTATAGTTGTATTTACGACTCAAGGAAAGGGAAAATTATCTGAATTATACCTACGTATTTTTATAGCACGTGCTAATACTTTAGTTGGCCGGTAAATATCAATCGACAATCAGTGAGGTATAAACGTATAGTGTTCTAAATAATTTCTTTAATCGTCAAAATGCCAAAAGGGCAGAACTTCAAAAAGTCAATAGTATTCATAATAGCACTGCACTAAACGTAAATGTGGAACAGTATGATTCAAATGATTTAGTTTATATGAAATATGCACCGATTACATCGGTTGACGTGGAAAGGTCTTTTTCTATGTATAAAAATATATTAGCACCCAATAGAATGAGTTTCAATGAAAGTAACTTGACTAAATATATGGTTGTGAATTCCTTTTTTAATATTTAATTTTATGTGTAGTTGAAATTTGCTTTTTTAGAATTAAATTAATAAATGCTTTTTTTGGCTTTTTTTGGCTACTTAAAAAGCTTTTTTAAGGATTTATTTTGCTACAAAATCCGAGCCCTAATGATCATATTTACTACCATATTTACTACTTTGATAATTTTTGCTTGGGAACATAATATTATTTAGGTTTTCTACGAAACACAAATTATTCAATAATATCCACACCAGGTCCCACATATTGGCCAACACACCAAAACAGACATCCTGATATATTTATTTTTATATCTTCAATCCCCAGACACATTAACTACACTATCTCAAACTTAGATGACCCAACAAGCGACCATAGCCCAATTCTTTTCCAAATAAATGGTCAAGCCACACTAAATTCTCCTCGTCCTTCATTAGCAAAAGGACCCGTCAACTGGAACCAATTTTCTAAAAATCTAGAAAATTGCACAAACTTAAGCGTCTCACTAAAAACAAATAATCAAATAGATGAGGCAATTCAATACCTAACAACATCCATACAAACCGCTATTTATAACTCATCACATGAAATAAACACACCTAACTCAATAAACAATAACATTCTTCCTCCTTATATCCGTGAACTAATCGTAAAAAAACGTAGAGCTCGCTCACGTTGGCACCACTACAACCTCCCATCTGACAAACGAATATTCAATAATTTATCCAACTTAATTAAAAAACAAATACAAAAATATAAATCAGAATTTTTTCATGAAAAATATAAATCTCTTAACACCAATGACGGCTCCTTGTGGAAAACCACGAAAAATATTCTTAAAATTAAAGAACAAATCCCCCCTTTAAAAGATTCAAATGGTGTATTAGCTATATCTGACAATGATAAGGCCAATCTCTTTGGAAACCATCTTTCAAAAATATTTACCCCCCACCAAAACATAAACCCAGAGCCTGAACATCTAAACGCAATAAACGATTTTTTAAATAGTCCACTACCCATGAGTCTTCCAGCAAAGGGAGAAGTAGGGAAATCACCTGGATATGATCTAATCTCGAACAAAATTCTCAAATATTTACCAAATAAAACATTAATACTCCTAACATTCAATTATAATTCCATGCTGAGACTCTCTTACTTCCCTTTAACTTGGAAGTTCTCCATTGTAATACTCATACATAAACCTCAAAAACCAAAACACCTAACATCTTCTTACAGGCCAATCAGTCTTCTTCCTACTTTAGGGAAAATATTCGAAAAAATTATCCTAAAAAGAATAAGACCAATAATAAATTCCCAGAACATAATACCTCACTCACAATTTGGCTTCAGAACAAACCACTCAACAATACATCAAATCCACCGACTCACCGATATAATAGCAACTTCTTTCGAAAATAAAAAATACTGCCCTGGAGTTTTCTTAGATGTAGCCCAGGCGTTTGACCGCGTATGGCACAATGGCCTCCTCTATAAATTAAAACAATTCCTTCCAGCTCCATATGATCTGTTAATCCGCTCCTACCTTATCAACCGAACTTTTTCAGTTAGGCAAGGCAGCTCAACATCCTCTTTCTTTCCAATACTTGCTGGAGTCCCACAAGGCAGTGGTCTCTCCCCTGATCTATTTAACATATATACATCCGACATCCCCAAAACAGACCACACAACCATCGCAACCTATGCTGACGACACAGCCATTCTTGCTCCCAACATAGATCCAGTAATAGCTTCATCCTCTCTCCAAAACCATCTCGATTTAATAAACACCTGGGCAACCAGATGGCGAGTTAAAATAAACCCTGAAAAATCTTTTCATGTTCCGTTTACTCTTAAAAAAAAAGACTCTCCACCGCTCCAACTACAAGGAATCGCTATTCCCATCACTTCCCAAGTAAAATACTTAGGGATTATAATTGACAAAAGACTTACATGGGGCCCTCACCTAAAATCCAAAAGAAAACTTTCAAATTACCACCTACACCAACTTCGCCCAATACTAAAATCTAAACTCTCAATAAATTCTAAACTAACCATATACAAATCTTTACTAAGGCCCACCTGGGCATACGGCTCGCAAATCTGGGGAAGTGCCAAACCGTCCCAAATTCAAACGATCCAGTCCTTCCAATCAATAACACTCCGCCTCATTGTCTCTGCTCCCTGGTACGTCACTAATAACTCTCTCCACAAAGATTTAAAAATTCAAACTGTCCAACAATTAACCAAACTACACTATCACAAATTCCACAATAAACTACAGCACAACCAAAATCCTCTTATATCTAAATTATTCTCCCTCACATTGCCCGATAACCCCACCCGCCGTCTCAAAAGACGCTGGTGTCGGGATCAACTTCAAAATTGAGAAAAAAAAAAAAAACAAATTACTGAGTCTGGAGGGTTCTATCACTGGGTAGTCGCCCTCATCTTATATTTTAATCTTATATATTTCTTTTGTACAGCATATTTACCTATTGTATAACCAATACAGATTGTAAATTTATATTTTAATAAAAAAAAAAAAGGTTTTAATAATAACCGATAAAAGCGATATACAATGTAATTTTGTATAACATATTTTATTACGTCTAATTATAATAAATTATGTAATGATAAATGTTTAAAAAGTCAATAAAATTTAAATTTTCAGACATAAATACATACATATTATTTTATCAATTTTTCCCAATAGCGGACAATTTGGTCGGTCCCGTGAGTGTCCGCTATTCAGAGGTTTTGCTGTATTTGTATTCAAAGTTTATTTTATGTATACCTATTGCTTTCGCGGCTCGCCGATCATTTAACACAATTCAAAAGGAAATAATTTGTAGATTGATTGATATCGGAGAGATTATCAATAAAAAGTCATTGTGTAAATACGGTTTCAGATATTTGGGTACCAGACGATAGTTTTATCTTTCCTAGTAGTGGTAAGAGAAATTTAAAATTTCAACGGTGTCGGTTAAAACGATGGAATTGGTTGGCATATTCTGAAAAATATGATGGAGCGTACTGTAAATATTGTGTTTTGTTTGCTGGAGAGGGTGGAGGTGTTGGTAAACAAACTTTTGGTGATTTGGTTAAGAAACCATTTAAAAAATGGAAAGATGCTATTGAAGTATTTAATAATCATACAAATTGTGAATATCATAAAACTTGTATTCTAAAAATAAATATCCAATACCATGAAGTAAAGCATGGTAAATTTAAATTTGCTGAACCCCCTCCCATAAAATGTTCCTGGCTACACCACTGAGCGGGACGACATACTGCACAACATACTGCGCGAAATGTATGAATAATACACTTGCGTGTTATGTAATGCGAATAAACTTTTCTTTTATTTTACGACCCAGTCATTTCCCTTATCCAACCGTCAAGAATCGTAAAGGACCGAAGTGAGGTCTCGAATATAACGTAGATATAGTAAATTACGCACGCTTGCTCCGTTCGTCGTCTGGCCAGTAACCGCCGCAGTGATCTGATAAAATGATATTATGTTTGAACTGTTTAAATTATGTTTACTGTTGTTTGTCCGCGCAAAGTTGAGCAAATACGCGTTTTGTCCAGAGCTATAAACTTCATTTTTTTTTTTTTTACATTATACATTTTCTCCAGCAACAAACGTCGCCGTCCTTAGTCTCGAGTAATGATCAAAAATGATCTTTTTTATATGTATAGAAATGTATCATAACCCGTTGGGGCATCTGGATTAATGTCATACAGTGGACCCTCGATAAGTCGAAAAATATTCCGTTCCCTTGCGAAAACCTCGAAAGATAAACTATAGATAACTCGGAACATTCCGTGCTCCGAGTATAGACGGATAATGACGGATAATTTTTATGAATATGAAAATATTATTGTTAATAGCATGTGCTCTCAAGCTTTAAGTCAAAGTAACATAACAAATAATCTATTATAATTTATAAAGTTTCAACACTGTACACATTTTTTATTATATTTTTTTTATGATAATTTTTTTAATTATATAAGCTATTTAATCACATTTTTTACATTGAATATAATAATTAAAAACTTTAATAAATACATACCTACATACATTTTAAAAACTCTTTAAGTCAAATTTTTTTTCTAAAACAAATTTGATGAGAGAACACTTCGAAATAATTCAGTATGTATTACTTCAAATTTTAAAGTTCTTTCTGAAACAATTTTAAAATTGCAGACTAGATAGCTAGGTATGCCTTTAGTGGAATCGTCGAGTGTCTTGTATAAAGTCCAAACGACGGCTGTGCGAACGGCGAACGTGTGCATAGGACGGCGGACTGTACTGAAAAGTGTTGGTTTTACCATATGTGTTGGTTTTAAAATTTTCATTCTTTTCTCGACGTCGTACGGCGTATAAATACTGTTGTAAACTAGTATTCTGCGGACCATGGCAGTCAGCGTGTTAAGAAATAGAACGAAACGCCGCCAATAGAGCGCGCGCAACAGCTACACGAAAAGAAGAGTAACTCTGTTCAAAATAAGAAACGTAGTTTTCTTATAGACACCGGCGACACCGGCCAGAATATAAAAAGAAATTGGGTAATGCGTGCGGAAAGACACAAAAATGGTAAAAAGAAGAAAGATAGAAACTTACACAACCATAGACAATAATAACTTCCCAGAAGTACAGATGAAACCGAAAGTACATATATGTATATTGTATATAGGTTAGTGAATGAACAACTTGAAAGTCCGATTCTCGTGTCTTGGATTCGGGACTTGGGCCATGGCACCAAGTCTCATCGTTTCTTATGAATAAACGTCCGTGTAAAAAGCGTGTAACTTCAAGCGCAATGCAGATCGCTGTCTTACCGGTATGTGGTATCGTCTCACTTTTCTAGATTTCTTTTTCAAAATGTGTGACGGTGAGTTCAACGGAACCTCGGAATTCCCGTTGTCAACACGTCATAACAAAATAGTAAAGAGTTTCTGATTAACCCATCAGCGCTGAGCGTCCCCATATGGGTACACATGTATTGCTATTTTTACAACACGTTTGGGGAAATCCGTATAGATTTATTTCATGTATTATTATTGCATCAGATTGTATGTTATCTGCACTTCATTTTGGTATAATATTTAACAGTTTATTCGTAAACAGTGTTTATTGACGGTGTATTATTTCAACCAACATTTTAAAATGAGCGATTTTTTTGATTTTTCCGGTATTCGGCTACAGTAAGTATATAAATATTTTTTTAAATGAATGGGTGATACATTATTTGCATCCAATATATTCTTAGGAACATTTATTTGAATATTTTTTTTCACTTCGTTATTTCTATTTTGAGTTAAGCTTTGTTTAGTATGGTGTCACCATATGGACCCATTCGTCTTATATGTTATGTTATGCGATATATATGACGTATTATATAATATTTTTCCAGAGAAGGTCTTACAGTCGAAGATGCATTGAATATTTTAGAGGATTTGGATTTGGAAGCAGTAAATATATACATTGAACCTCCTGACCCAAATGAGATAACAGATGAAGACTCTGGTGATGAAGATGGAGGATTTGTAGACAATTTATGTGGCCGTCAATTACAATCATGCGCGCAAATCGAATTTACGAATGGAAAACGAGTGGGCGGTTTTTCGATAAATGATCAAGAATCTATTCCTAATCCTCCGTTAACACATCAAGAATTTAAATTTCCAACTGTCGAACAGCCAAAATGGACTCGAGGTAATCTAGAATTCAATGGAACTTTTCCAAATGCTAATTATTCATTTTATTCTGGAATGTCACCAACTTATATTTTTGAGCTTTTTTTGACGACGAAGTTATTAAGTTACTGATAACTGAATCATTGAACTATGCAGTTTATAAAGGTCTTACAAATACTAATTTGTCTGAGGACGAAATAAAATGTTTTATTGGTATTTTGATTTTATCTGGCTATAATACATTGCCCGGACGTTTGTATTTATAAATAAGACCCGATTTTTTTAATATAAAATATAATCCTATTTAAACCTATTATAATGTATAATTTAAATATATTAAGAAAAAAGTTTACCTAACCATTGTGGACGATAGGCACACATACGTGCCATGTAATATCTGATAAATGGTGAATTCTAAAAATAAACCAAAATGTTTTTTTGTATAATTGAAGTATTTTTTACATAAATTATAACTCAATTTGACGATTAGGGGCAGCATTAAGTTGTCGTCTTCAAAGGGTTAAGTATCAATCGGCCAAGAAGTATTTAATTTTACCACATTACCACCGCCACGTCGTGGGTAGGTTGATTATCTCCACTCAATGACCGGTCTAGGTGTCATGGTGAATTTTATTTTACAATTAGTTTTTAACGAAATGCAAAAATAATCAAACGCAAAATCCGAGCTAAAGAGTTCACTTCAGCGGGCGACGGAAAAAAGGATAACTCTGTGTCCGTTATGGCCAGGCGCGGCTCAAGTAATTTTACACACCTAGGCAAACTTAAGTTTTGCCGCCCCTTATACATGTAAATAGTGTATCAAATATTTTTTCACACAAACTACTGAAATATATTTAATTCCGAGTTCATTATACTTATTTGTATAAAGTTAACAATTGGTTAAATTGATATATTTATAGACAAGTAAATCCCTACTAATTTAAATAAAACAAAACAATTTAAAAATAGTTGTTTTATAATATAAAAGTTAGTAAAAATACAATAAATATTAACATCGTATTAGATTAGAACTTGACTTTTCTTGCTTTTGCGTTAGCGAAATATGATACAACTTCTTCATATCCATATTATATTATTATAGGCTAATTCTTTCTCGATTGAATAATGGCTAATGTTCTTCTGAATTCTGATGAAAGTCGGCAGGCAAATGAAAATAAAATTAACTTATCTGTAAACGTCAGTCGGTATTTGGTGCCTATTTTTAGTCAATAATATTCGTCAACAGTGCGTTTTGTGAAAGAGTTAAAATTGAAAACAACAAAACACGTTATCGTTGCCAGACAAAACTGATTCACAGAACCGATTAAAAACCGTCAAGAGAACACCGCAACTTGCTACGGTCGACCAAAAGCGTAAACACCCATTTATGTTTGTCCGATCATAGTATCATAGTATCATACTGACCAAATTTTATATTTTTTTATTGATTTTTATTTTTCACTACACACGATTTAATATAAGTAGGTACTAGGAATCTTTTTAAAAATTATCTAGTATACATAAATGTTAAATGCCGCCTCTGAAAAATGCCGCCCTAGGCGTGGGCCTATACCGCCTACCCCTTGAGCCGGGCCTGGTTATGGCCATTCGTCGACTCGTCGGCAGTCGCAAATTATTATAAAACCTTGTGACGACATTTGTAAATACAGGTACCTATTATCGGAGGCGGACGGTCGAGGTCGTGCAATTTAGATTATACGGATTATAAAAATATTAATATTTAAAATGGCTCAGTGCAGGTCTAGCGTGTCGTCATGCGTTCCGTTGCATTACAAGGCCGACAAAAATAAATCGTACACCATTAAGATGCTGTGACCTTTGAATTACATGATTTATTTATTTATTGCCCAACAATGGAAAATATTCATGATACAAGTTTTACATGTTTTAGTCTTCTCCGACTGCACGACGTTTACTCTCACCACAGGGATCCATCGTGAAAGAAGACATTTGCTCGAATTTTATACAGGCCGTGGTCAAATCGTATTTCGACGGATGCCACGAAAACAGGCCGATGATTTAATTTAATTTATCTTTTTCGGAATAACAATATAACCTTACGACAACGGGCCGAAATCGGTGCCATATGCCCTGCACCACAGGGACGACCACGATCGTGGACCTGCAGGACGTACGTCGCGTCGGAGCAGGTTGTTCTCGTCGACGAAAAGCGAGCAGAGACAAACTCGCGTTTCTTGTTCGTGCCCGCCCGCGCCTTGCGGTACACGTGTAGTACGCGACAACAGCGGCGTTATACCGAGCGACCGAGCTCGTGCGCAAAGAGCTCACCGCGAAGATCGTCGTCCGCGTCAACAGCAAGAGGCGTTCGGCGACAGAAACCGCGCGAGTGCGCCCAGATTGGTTTTCGTTTTGTTCTGTCGCCTTCGCCCGGACTAACGGCGTGAACCGAAGGGTCAACGGCAGGAGGCGTTCGTCGACAGAAACCGCGCGAGTGCGCCCAGATTGGTTTTCGTTTTGGGCAGTCGTCTTCGCCCGGACGAACGGCGTGGACCGAAGGGTCAACGTCAGGAGGCGTTCGTCGACAGAAACCACGCGAGTGCGACCAGATTGGTTTTCATTTTGTTCTGTCGTCTTCGCCCGGACCGAAAGGTCGTACGACCCGTCCGTCATCCGCGGAACCCGAGAACGTGATCGGAACACGGCACCGGACGACCGACAGCTCCGGGGTCAAGAACGCGAAAGAACGATGGATCCGACGGCCAACGGACGCCGCACTGTTCGTCGGAGCAGCTGCCCCCCGCCCACCGAGCGAGCAATCGTCCTGGTGGGGGGAGCCGACCGCACGGTAATAATGGAAAATAAATTATATTTATATAATTGATTGTGGAATAAACAGATAGCCCATGGGTTTTCGGCTACTAAGATTATGTTCCTATATAGACTGCCGATAGCAGTAGAAAATAGTAGCGTTGCACGAATGTACAAATAATTTTTCTAAAAAGTACATTTTTGTTCTTATCGGGTGACATCGGACCCCGTCGCGACTTCAACCGCTCGCCCATTTCGTGACCACGGCTGCAGATAATTATTATTATTTAATGGTTGTAAATGACGACCGTTGTTATCGGCATTTCAACTGAAAATTGAAATAAATTTCCGAATAAAAACCGCGACCGTGAGCTGTTGACTAATATATTAAACTCACTATTTTATAATTTTATACCAATGTTAAAATGTAATATTTTTTCTTTGTATAAAAACTTCAGGCGACTGGTAGGAATAAAAAACCACGCTCTCTGGACAGTATTTAAAGAGGACAAATAGTGAGGGAGGCTATATTCATCAGAAATTGTGGAACGTTCCCTAACAGAAGTCAAATTCTAACCAAATTTTTAAGGAAGCCCATGAGCAGTGGCGCCCAAGGGGGGTCAAGGTAGTTCAATTGAACCAGGTATATTAAGGGTGGGGTGTCCTTAAGTTAGAAAAAATCACAACATGTTTTAGCATGTGCAGTGAATATCATCGAGTACGATGTAGTGATTATAAACTACAACACAGGCGATAAGCACAATGTGGTTACAAATTTACAATCTATGGTCGTTCTAATAGTGGTACTATAGAAGAGACGTAGATTAGGTAGCTAATAGCAATAGCCAATACGGAATGGGAATAGGTTATGAGTAGTGCTAGGAAAATGATGCACTAAAAACCTACGATAAAGTCATTAAAAAATTGCCAATAATGCTCCAAAAAAAGCATTTTAACCAGGAAAATGCAACAAACGATTAAAGAATTGTCGGCATAACGTATTAACGACAACTGATGTGACTCATGGGCCATGGCTCCGCGATAAATAACAATACTCCGTACGTTAGCACGCGATTATAAACCCCCATGGAAATTCCTATAATTAGTGAATGCTAAATAATATTTTTGTAAATTTTTTTTATAGACATAGTAAACAAGTCAATAAATATCGTTCTCACTCCCCACTCGGTAATCACTTTGACAAAATCTAAGAATTTATTTTCAGAAATATTTTCCGATAAGGTGAAGCCACGAAATATATATAGTAATGAAAATAAATTGATAAAGAATAATTTAGATAAATAAGTACGTAAATGTTATAAAAATATCAAATATGCGTATAATTAACAAAAACTAAATAAAAAGCTAATAAACTGACACTAAAGTACCAAAAAAGCATTTATTTACAAATATCATAAGAAAATGCAAAAAAAGCAAAATCAAAATTGTAAATTTGAACTCTGTGATCTATGAATCGAATTTAGTTTTTTATTAGCTATGTCCTGGACTACTAAGAAAGAAAATGCAAATGCTACAAAATCCTAGCCCTAGTTATGAGTTATGACTTATGAGAGTAAACCGTACAATCGTCATGTATATTATTATATAGAATATAGATCCTAGAATATTATGCAGTTGAATGGTTATCCCGTATCCGTGTGGTAAATAATATTTACCAAATATTTATATTCTTAAGTACATCAATGCATTTTATTGAATAAAATATTCAATAAATATATAGTAATATTTTACTAAAATGTGTGTTTCGATTAAAATACTTGAAGACAGATTTTAAAGGTATTTTTGTGATTTTTGTCATTTGCGAACGGCTTTGACAGAGTTAAAAATGTTAAATGTATGTTATCGATATTTGATTGATGAACAGGTAGTGAGTGGTTATTGATTTTACTATTTGAACCATATATTTCATAGGTGTTGTGCGCCACTGCGGCCATGAGCTCTAAGTCAAAACCTCCAGTATTTTTTTCTTTTACACACATAATTTCAAAAAAAGTTAATTTATATCGGGTGTAAAAATAATTCTATAATATATATATTATTATAATATATACCTCCTCATTAAATATAAATGGAAATACTAGTCTAAAAAGTTAAAAATGTATTTTAATTAACCTACAATGTACATATACAGGTACATTTATTTATGAACACATTGTCATATGATTGGTTATAAGTTCGATTATAAACTTTATAGTCTATACTCTATAGTATAATCTGCGGTTAACTATACAATAAAAGTCAACCCTTACATTGTTCGCGAAGACATAATAATATATATTTCCTTTTTCCGCACATTATATTTTACACGGAATAATCCATTAGTCCTCAAACCTTGTGCAACGTAAGAGACGCTGTATAGTGAGGTCGACTCGGATTCGTTTTTGTCACAGATGGAATTTCAGAGTTCACCCTCGTCGTCGCCAGGCCAAGTGCACTACTCCCTTTCTCGTCACGTTTTCGTCATCAAATTATTCGCTCAGTCCCCCTTTTATATCCCGTTTCATGCAGTCGTGCGTACTGTCAATGAAAATCCCATTTTTTTCGGAGCCCGTGCGACTCGGAGTCCACGGTGCCATCGCGTCACACTGTCGTATTAAAAACAAGTAAGGGACCGCGTTCCGTTTAGAACAACGATTTATAAGATCGACAATGGTCTCTCGGTAACCGTGGCAACGAAACTGGTGAGCATTTCCGGTCGGATATACGACGAGATCACATATTATATTATTATACGACGAGAGAGATTCGCCGCAGAAACTGCATTGAAATCGTTTTTAGAAATGCAATAAAATACAAGCGACTGCCGTGATATTTTGATCACAGTGCGCATGACGTGTTGCAGTTTTTCTCCGGAAAGGGAACTTCATAGTCATTAACAATGCTCTTGAATATATTTTTGAACAGCTTTGAGCTTTAAGACTTGACCCGTTTCGCACGCGCAAATAATTAACACTCACGCAATAACAGTGCCACGACTGTCACGGATTGATTCGTAGCTGCAGTAACCATGTGGCGTACGAGGTCTCCAGCCGGAGCTTTTCTAGTAACACGGAGTATACACGCCTTAAAGTCCGGAAGAGTTTAACAATTTATTTTCAATACCCGTGCTAAAAGAATTTCAGCCGTCGGGAAAAACGCTCCGGTCGGTCTTAATGCACAGGCTACTGACAAAGGGGGTCGTTGAACGTTTTTAGATGATTTATATTTTATACATCGTACGCGCAACTACACAAATATTTAGAGCACCAATGTTTATGCGTTCGAACATGTTCTGTCGACCAAATGTAGTGTTTACCTATAACCGCAGTGGCGGCTCATGCTATGGGGCATACAGGCACCACCTAAAAAATTGAAAGAAAAAAAATTTATTGAAGAATTGATATTAAATTATAACCGAATGGGTATAACTTCCGCAACGATAAAATAGTCGGTATATTATTTGAAAATGTTTTAGGAAAAAAAAAACATTATCAAAAGGCGCTGAAAATACGTTTAATAACGAACATTACAGATGGTAATTACGTGTTATGACGCTATACGACTGTACGTATAAGAATTACAAACGAAAATTAAAGACAACAATTTAAATACATATTTACAATAAACTTGACAGCTCGGCTTCCAATTTCGCGCACGGACGTATGCATTTGAATTTTGAAGGGTCAAAATCATGTCCATTGTTTTCCGCCGTCGCGCGCAATCGTACTCCTCCGCTTTTAAACTGCAATTAAAATAAAAATAAATAAAAATCCTATAAGATTTTTATTTTTATTGTTTTTACATATATATTTTTTTAACGCGGCCCATAGTAGGTACAGAACAATTGTAATGACATAAATATGTATTATCCTCTCAAGCCGACAAAAAATATCATACTTAATACATAATATTTTTTAACCTTGCAGGCTTTTTAATTACATTTTATATTTCTCCTCTTTCTTTTTGTAAATAATTTATATTTGATATTATTTCCTTTACGTTTCTCGCTAATATTTAATTGTTGAAACTAATTATATAACAAAATATATATGTATGAATTGTACACAATAAATGTAAACAATATTGAAATATTATTTATCATAACATCGGCGGTTGATTACCGGAATAATGTTTATTATCTTATATCGTCATGAATCAATAGGTTTTGAAGAACTTATGAAGAAAAATAATCAACAGGGTTATACCATTTTATGAAAAAATAAAATAAAATATTTTC
Source organism: Periphyllus acericola (assembly GCA_949715065.1). Lineage (NCBI taxonomy): Eukaryota > Metazoa > Arthropoda > Insecta > Hemiptera > Aphididae > Periphyllus > Periphyllus acericola. The sequence continues at coordinate 4,420,758 of OX454266.1, forward strand.
TACGATGTTGTAATAAGTGTATATTGTGTATGATAGAGGAAAAACGCTTCGGAATAGATTTTCGGAATTCGTACACTTTTTTCGCGGTTCGTGTACTAGAACAGTTGCGAAACTCGCCAAGGGATGATTTACAATAATTATTATTTATACTGCAATAATAATTAATACTTCATCTTACGCAATTGCCACCGATACAGGCCGGCCGGACCGGATTGACCGTCAGAGAAAATGGTTTGCTAAAAATTAACAAAAATGCTGTGATAAAAAACGCTGTCGACGACTAAATATACTATTACATTGATGTTATTGCGTACGGAATTTTTTTTTTATTAGCTTGAGCCGAATTGGTTCCCGTTTGTGTGCAGGTAATTTTTAATTTGGTACAAAATATAAATTAGACAGTATAAAATATAAATGTACCTACACGGCTACACTCTATAATCTATACTATAGATCAGCGGTTCCCAACCTTTTTGAGACTATTACCCATTATCAAGTTCTATATTAACCAAATACCCCCTCCCCTCAACTAAAAAAAAAGTTGAGTTAAAAAAAAAACAAAAGCAGAAACGAAGAAAACAAAATAGTTGTTAGACGGTTGCTTTTGCTCATTTCTGACAATTTTTTTAATATTCAGTTCAGTTTCGGACAATGCACATCTTATGTCTGTTCCAAGTTCAATCGGTTTCTTGCTTTTGTTTTCATTTTTACCATTGTTGAAAATTCACTTTCACACCTGTACAGTGGAAAAAGGAATCAGTATTTTCAAGGCTTTTTTCTGATAAAAATGGATACTCGCCACCAATTTTTCACCAAAATGTTACTAGTTGTGTGTTTTCAAATCTTTTTTTTATATGTTGTCTTCACAATGTCCTAAAAATTGTACTTAAGCTTCAATTTCAATATCTGGTAATATACTAGCATCCACTAAAACGGGTCTTAACACCCAAGCATTTTCTTGACGATTTTTCAAACCAGGAAAATATTTACCAATTGAATCTAATACTGGTAATAAGTGAAGAAGTTATTTTGTCTATGAATGAGCATTTTTCATTTCTGACGTCGAGCACTATTCTTAGTTCTAGGAACATTAAAATGTCCTCAACTTCAGCTCGGCGTTGGTAAAGTTGCAATTTACAAAGAAAACTGGCAACCATATCTTGAGCAGTCGAAATATACGTCATATTCCCTTGCAAACTGAGATTAAGTGTATTTATTTGTCCAAGGTAATCCACAAGATATGCCAGTTTAGAAATAAATACATTATCCGTTATTTTAATATTAACTCTTTCTCCTTTACCTTGCCTGATTTTGTCTTTTCCAGAAACAAAGCATTTTCTTCTCTAAGCTGAAGCACTTGGTGTAACAATTATATTATTACAATTACTATTACAATCATAGTATACGAGTACATAACTGATATAGAGTAATGATGGGTATACAGTACATCAAATAAAAAAAAAATTAGTTAAGTCTTTACCCCTAAAAAAATCGTGTTTTACCCCTTGGGGGGTAAATACCCCTAGGTTGGGAACCGCTGCTATAGATTCCATAGTATAATATACAATAAGATGGCAATATATTTATGTATTGGAAGTTTAGCAAATTATCAGTGATATCCCGATCAATTAAGATAACGATTGAGATATATGTACTTTTATAGCTGTATGGTATATCGTAGGGATGGCCAAACTTGTTCAAGTAAAGATCGACCGAGAAAACATTTTTCTTAGGATGGTCGACCTGAGCAGAGAACGCCCACCAGAGTTTCAATGATGAACAATGATAGCAATACGATTAGCGAGTCTAAACCACCGCAGACGATCCGTGTACAGTGCAAATACAAATTCTTATAAAATGCCAATGAATAATGATCGACTTTTAAATCGTACGCGATCGACTGGTAGATCGCGATCGACCGTTTGGCCACCCCTGGTATATCGTCTATATTATCCTATGTACGAATGACAATAATGTTGGTGAGCAGTGGCCAGTGAGCACTGTAAGTCTTGAATAACACATCGTGTAAATTTGTAACTTGTATTTCGTATTTTATAATTTATAATTTATATTTATAATTTATATTTTTGAATTTGAATTTTTCGTAATTATGGAGTTTATGTTTAGTGAAAAGGGAACTAAGTTGTTGATTATTGACAATTACAAGTTTGGATTCCAAAAGAATCTAGCAGATAACATACAGAGGTGGATATGTACAAAACGAAAATGTAAAGCATACGTTAAATTGAACGGAGATTGTTTATGTGAAGTAGTATTAACACATAACCACGAAAGTGAAGACGATGGTAAACTTGTGCGACAACAATTGACAAATTCACTAAAAAGAAAATGTGACGAACTTATTACAGAGCGACCATCTAAAATTATACGCAAGGAAATAGATTCAAACAGTCATAGTGAGTCACTACTTCAAAATGATATTAACAGAGTCCGTAAAAATTTGAATGCTGCTAAATTAAGAACAATTCCCAAGTTACCTTCTAATCTTGAAGAACTGCATAAAAGTGTCAGTGAATATTCGTTAATACCTAATCTCGGAGAAAACTTTATTTATGACAACGATTCTGTCAACAATATAATTACATTTACAGGCACGCAGAACTTGGAACAACTCAAGAAAGCCGCTACGTTATTTGGAACATTCAAAAGTTGTCCTAAGCAATTTTAACAATTATTTTCTATTTTTATCAAGGTACAAAACAGCTATGGTCCTGTCGTATTCAGCCTACTCCCAAACAAGACTACAGACACTTACATACTTGCATTAAATAAGGTCGCAAAATATCTAACAGTTGGCAAGGTTTTCGTAGATTTTGAAACACCTATCCATAGTGCCATAACTTCACAGCTACAGCAAGTTACAGTTAGAGGTTGCAGATTCCATTTATGTCACATTAACGCACATTTTTAACCAAGCCTTCTTTTAAGTTGACAGTCCTAAGCCTGTAAAATTCAGCTCAACTTAATAAAATACTTTTTTTAAACGGGAACCAATTCAGCTTACCTTAATAAAAAACCTTTTTCAAACGGGAACCAATTCGGCATGTGGGGTTAGAGCTCGGGAACCAATTCGGTACCAGCCTAAAATTGATGGCAGGAATCACCGGCACGGAACATAATATGGTATGTACCTGTTATTATTGATCCAGTGTACCTTACATAATTTTGTCGAGATTGTTATTTTTAAAACGTGTGACACGAAAAGAAAAAAAACAATCGTTATCGTTATGGAAAAAACTATTTCCGACACACGTTTATATAATGAGACGGTTTTGTCGCATTTTTTTTTTTTTTGTTAAATCGGTCGAAGAAATATGAAGACTTGTGAATTGGCGATAATTTAACACGGAGTTGAAAGGATGTGATCTAATGAGTCTTGCACAGTCGCACGGAACCAAATCTAATATTCGTGTAGATGGACAAAAATAACCGTGTCTCGCCGTCGAATTTCATTTGATTGTAAACGTTTTCTGAAAGTTATAAAATATAACAGAGCACCGAAAGAATATCAAATCCAATTTTATGCACACCCCTCGAGTTTTAAAATATTAAATTGTCATAAAAAAAAAAATAATAATTAATTATCTTTTTATACGACGTCCGCCCAACTTTCGATTTTTATTTTCTCGTACACGAACCACTTGTGCTATATTAGTATAATATTGGTATAACATTCTTTTATTTAGATTAGAGATGTTTCGTAAAGTGTTAGGTACCTGAACAAACCAACATTTATAACCAGGTGATGTACATAACTCAGATTTGTCTAAATAAAAAAAATAGACATGTTTTGATGAATACCGTTCGAAATAATTAAATATAAGCTATACATTTCTTCACTGTAAAAATAAAATTATTATTTATTATGTATTATACGTGTTAACTTTGTGTTGAGTTTTTCCTTCAAATAACTAGAACTTATTTTCTATTATATAAAATACAAAATAAAAAAAGTTATCTTTTATCATTGATGTACCTGCACTTAAATATTATCAAAATATTTTGCATTGTATAATAAATGCAAAATTGTATTTACAATTGATTAAAAAAAAAATAATCGTTTAATTTCAGATATGTAATTTTTAAATTTATATTTGATTGTTTTAATTTTTTTTTCAACGTTCTCCAAAACGAATGAATTATATGTAGATCCAACGGTACATTTTGGGAATGAGGACTGCACTGAGCATATCACTCAGGAGAGAACAATTAATTTGGTAGCTTAGCGGCAGTGAATTTCGACATATTTATTACTTTTCTACTTTTCGTCTTTTTTTTTTTTGTTTTTTGTATGCAATAACATAAATCTATGACATTCCACTGGTTTTTTTTAATGATTTTTTCCAATTAATTAATAGGTAGTGAGGGGAATGTTAAAAACGTAATTTTTTAAAAACACATAGTTCTTAATTGTGTACAATACGCTGCTCTTTGTTCTAGGAATAATAGTTACGCATTTCAAAGGGTTTTTATATTTATTTACATGCTTTTATTTTGCAATACTACAAAGGGAGTTTTGTGTAACGAATTATACGACATATTAAAATAATACAAACATTTAGATATTGTTTTGATACATTAAAATGTATAAAAGTTGTTTAGAACACCGTGTCCTGAAATACCACGTGCAGTACACAGAGGCAAACTAAATTGCGTTACCTATAAAAATAAGGAAAATATTTTAAATATTACAATAAGTAATGAATCTCTCATATGTTAATTATATGTATGTGGTATACACATTAATGATCAACTATTTGTGCACATACAAAATAGAACCATAGGTAAAATGTCTGAAATAAAAATGTATTCGACAACATAGCAATAAATTGCATTTAATTAAATTTAAGGAGAATTAAATATGGGTGTTTATAGTGAATGCTTACTGAAGAAAGTATTCAAACAATAATAAAAATCATCATGATTTTGTTTTCAAATATAGTCAACGATGATGTACTATTAACAATAATTAATTAAAAAAAACTTGTTTCCTCCGTTTATAACTACATTAATGTAGTACTTAATTCAGTTTCAGATGTTCTTAGTATTCATTTTAGTATAGTGAAAACCTTTTAAAAATTAATTCCTACTAAATATTTACGTACATTAAATTAATGATTTAATTGATGGTAATTAATGTGTTGACATAATTATTTTTAGAGTTTCTCAGGATTCAACTTCTTTTTTTCTCAAATGCAATGAAATTATTTCTTAAGTTATTACCTCTATTAGTTAGACATACACAAACTCTCTTGTACCAGTAGAAAGTAACAAACTCATCTGATTTAGGCGCAGATATTTCAAATATTAAGAATCAAAATGTAAGAGTGTTGACTTGGAAAAGAATTAGAAATTAGTTGATCATTGTTTTTTTTTTTTTTTTACGTTATACATATTTTATTGTTTAAAGTAATTGAATAATGATCAGCAGTGTACTACAAGTGTACTATACGGATAAATAAATATATACGTTTAAATAAAATACAATTCGAAATAAATTACGCCCCGCGCAAGAATAGGGGGAAAAAATGCATTTTATTATTTCCACGTAATTAAATTAATTTTTGTGCAACGAATCGCGTTATTCGGTCGGAACCGTCAATACTTTGATTTGTTCGACTTCACAAACAATACCGACGGGATAAAACAATTTTACTAAAGATTTTATTGCCCCTTGTAAAGCGTCAATCGGTATGGCGTTATTCGCTCGCAATTTCTCCCGTCTCCCTTGGCCCGTGCAAGTATTATTGTTTAACCGCTGCGTAATTACCTTATTTATTTTTCTCGTACCGTAAAATCGTTCGGCGTAAAAGAAAAACTTAACAAAACTACAACAATCGTATGAATAATTAGTATTACTTTCGCTGCGGGAAAAATATTAGAACACTATCCGTTAAACGGCAGCGTAATTATTATTATTATTATTATTATTATTATAGTTATTTTTTAGATATCACGAGTACATAAAGTGTGTAATAGGAGTGGAACAATACCGGTGTTAAAAACGAATAAGGGTTTTACAGTAATTAAAAACATCACGTATATATATACGAAAATAAAAAAACACCGCTGCTAAGGCACGGATAATGCGTTCTTATCTATCAAGGGCGAAAATTCGGCTCATTAATTATCATACACTTTATCCTTCGGTGTCCTCCACTTCGCAAAACAGATTTTTCTCCCCAGATACGGTGTAAACAAAAGGTTTATGCGCGTCTTATCCACTTAATGTTGAAATTTTTTAAATTTCGTCCACGTCGCGCGTTTCCGCGTTATCTGTGCACATTTTATTGACTCGCTAACGTGATATAATGATAAATTACTCGACGAGACGCGGATAAATAACACCGCGCACGATACGTGGATAATAATATTGTACTCGCGATGTAACAGCACACATTGCATACGCACCTATAACATAACATAACGTACGTGGCGGCTCGTAGACGGAAGGGTGTTGTGGGAAAGCTTTCGGAAAATATTGATTGAGGTATTTCTATGGGCAGCGAAGTACATATTTTTTTTTCTTTGCTATCTAAATGCTTTTAAGGAAATCGTTTTAGATCATTCCAAGCTTTACTCGAGTAATCTATTTTGTACAACAGGACGGTGGAACTATTGCGCTACGGCATTTTCTTCTTCGTATATAAGGTTATATTTTCCTCTCGCCGGTACAACGACATAGCACCATTACGTTCGAATTGAATAAAAATGTCTATAATTTAATGTCCGGTATACGTCGTGTATTCTAGCGATTGGCGAACATTTTTTAGACAGCATATCATAATACTTACGCGCTTACGGATTTTGAAATAGTTTTAATAATATTATAAGAAGAAAACATTTTTGGAAATCTTAAGTTAAAAATCAAACATGCATTTTCGGCTGTCGCGGTTTACCGTTTATTACCGGCTATTATTATATAATGAACTGAGGCATGGTGATTAGAACACTCGAATTTAAATGGTGTATAGAATGCGTGTTTTTAAAATGATTGTTAAACAAAATCCAACTTTATTTGAAATAATTTTCAGAAACAACTCTGTAGCTGGTGAATCACTGTGACATGTTGCAAATGTGTACAGTCATAACGAAGGTACCCAATCAGAGCATACTTATAAAAATAATTCTATTAGCTAACGAATAATTGCTTTAGTGGTATAATTAGGTACGACACAAACAGATGGTCATCATTTTTAGAATAATTTATTTTTGGCCTGTAGATAATTAACGCAACAGTATATGCTGCGATAATCTAACCTTGCCGTAGATCCAGTATTTTTACTTGTACCACTCAAATGACAAAATTATTCGAATTATTTAAAAACTATTATTGAAGTTTAAGGTGTTCACCATGGGATGCTGGGAAAACTATTGTTAGGCAATTGATCCGGCTAAATCGTCCGCACATAAGAAGATCGAGTAAAATAATTGCTACAATTATTCAATTTTATTCGTATTAACAAGGGATAAAAGATAAAAATAAATCATGCGTGTGTTCGGATCTTATGAAAAAATCAATTATTGTAAAAATAAATAGTTGCAGCAAATGTAAAAAAAAATACAATATTCCTTTTTATTTCACTTGTGAAAACGTTTGTGCGCCACAACACTGTCTTGACGGACCATGAAAACGAATCGAAAATAAAGGTGTACATAGTGCACACGGTTGCAACTCGGTGCAATAACAATTTAGCTGTGGACACGTACATGCGTTCAGAGTTTTCATTTTCCACTTCGAACAGGTAAATCAACATTCATTTGTACGTAACGTACTTGTTATTAATGCAGAAATCGATGCATACATTGTATACGCACGGGTCACGCGTGTATTAATGTATTACATTTTATTTTGTAAGCAATCAATAGTTAATTGCGTTACCCCCTCGTGGTGCAAACCGTACCTTAACCGTGTTCGATTTCCTCATTTGTCATCAAAACAAATTAACTCGAAAACCCTTTCGCTCTCCAAAATTCGATAAATGTTCGGTTACCCCTTTGATATCGACACAAATGTGACCCAAATACTTGCGACCGTTTGAATATGTGCGAAAGTCGAGTACGCTAGATGCTTGAATATATTATCGTGTTTTTGAATGACATTATTATTATTATTACTATTCGTTTGTTTCCATTAAACACAATGCGATTGAATCAAATGCTGTACAGTAGTGCGTGCATGCGCATAATACATGTACATTCCATATTCCGTAGAATTCACTAATTATTTTACAACGACGTCTCGCCGTTTCAAAGGAATTACAACGTTTGTCCTTAATAATAATATGTACATATTGTACATCTGCACATCGGCCGCAGTAGGAAATAAAATTGAATTTTATTTCATAAACAAAAGCAATAACAGTTGAGAAGTACAATAACACTTAAAGTTTTAATACCTCGTTAAACATTGAAAAAAAAGACGAGGGGTGGTTTTTTTATTTTACTCGCCAGCGTTTTATTGTGTATACTCAGAAGTCAGTACATAAACGTACGTACTACTGTTAGTAGGTGTGTGTGTGTAATATGTATGTGTATATATATTCAATGATTGATTACGAACGTTATGGTTCAACTTCGTACATAATGAGAGACCGCGTTTGGTCCGTCAAAGGAAAACGATTTGTATCAGCCAGTGGCTCGGAAAATTCAAACTTTGGTAGGTGTACGGTAGCCGGCTTGTAAGAATAATAATAATTATAATTATGATCATAGAGCCGGTGAGTATATTGACAAGTCTGCGGAAATAACGAATTAAGGATGCGCGCTCAACACATTTTTCCGGAGGAAGAGACCACTAATGGCTCACCTTATACCAATAAAATTATGATAAAACCGAAACATAATCGAGATGCTCGTGTACCTATTACTTACCACGGGTAACGCTGCCGTGAAACGGCTCGCAGACGCGCGGTATCTCCGCAAGAGCACTCCCGGCTCCAACGTAAATAGTGCGTGCAATAATAAAGCTTGATGAATTTAATCCGATAAAATTTCTTATGTTCTAATGAACACGATGCGATAAATTTGTAACGGAACGAGTACACAAAAGCGTAGCGTTTTAAGTTAGACGCACTGCACTCCACGCGGTCGCCACTTGACTCATTAATTAAATAGAACGAGAAATTTATAAATTATTTTCGATATTAATCTTGCATGCGTAATGTCGTAATAATGAGCTAAACGGTTTTATGATGTACAAAAAAAAAAAAATAAATAAAAAAATAAAAAAATAAAAAGATTACAATTGGGGTTCCCTTTTTTTTCATGTTCAAATTAATTTTTATTATTCTAAAGAATATACCAGGGCGATAACTGAATTAAAACTAAATATTATGAAAAAATAAACTTCAATCGTTTTTGATAAATCGTTTAATTTTTAGATACTCTGTTTAAACTCGCACTTATAGTTGGCAGTTTGAGTAATGTGTATATTATATATTATCTACGTCGAACAATACCGGCAATAAATAACGTAAATATACCAATAAAAACAAAATGGTATTAAACTCAATCCGTGTGTGATTTTACGACTTATTCCACCTTAGTTGCTTTGTTTTACTAGGTACTATAAATTTTCTCTCGATGTTTACTCGGGACAATAGTTGTAATTAAAACTTTATGGTACAGACTGGATGTATAAATTTGTTTTGAACTTTACCTATCAGCGAAAAGCGATTAAAGATAATTATACTAATAAGCGATTTGAAAATAGAAATCAATATTTCAATCCAAGGGCGCAAAAAAAAAATTCTAACGATTAAAATACACTTTTAAAAGGACATAAATTGTAATTTCAACGATCCAATCCGAAAAATCATCGACGTATTACCAAACATTACCGAGATAATAGAGAACTTTTCAAACACGCGGACGGCTTATCTCGATCGTACATTGTATTACGTTGAATATAGGTCATACCTACAATATTATTAACAAAATAATAATGAAACAATTTCATTGAGATCGTTCCTGACGATAGTTTTGTTTGTTTAGAATACGTAGTTTCGATACTTCCAAATAATTCGTGTTTTTTTTCCCAGCCATTGTGCCGATCGAAACCGACTATAGGTATTATTACCACATAAAAATGCGTCGGTATACAGAAAATGATAAAAACAGATAGATAACCTCCGGGGTTCAATCGATTTTTTTTTTCTAATTTCGTTCACACGTAGATACGATATTGTGAAAATGTCCTTTGAAAAACGTACGTAGCATTGATGTTCCGTTTTCGGTGTACCATCGCGATAAAACGTATTATAACCACGGTCAACATACATTATGCCTAGTATGATATGGTTAAATAATATTTTGAAATATCGAGTGACTGCACGCGTGCCCATAACCTAGTATTTTTAATCATTTTAACCACTATGGGTTCACTTCCACTGTCCGATGTCATAATAATTCGGCATTGATTTCGAGTTGTACCGGGGGAAAACAACTTCGCCGATCTCGCAGCACGTACGTTTCCCTGACCCCGCCCGTTGAGATTTTTGAAAATTTATTCCATTCAAATATTTAGTACGCAATTTTTCTGAATTTGTACGCCGACGCACGAAATTTGTACGCAAATCGTTTTCCTGGAAAATGCATTTACATCTACTGGTGGGGCCGGAGAAGTGCGTGAGAAAATTGGAAAAATCTAAACGTGTGGGGTCGGGGAAACGCGTACGTTCTCGCGGCAGCCGGTCGTCGTTTTCAAGTAATAATAATAATTACCCACCGCCGCACATTAGGTACCCATACACGAGAGGATTTTATGACGGATTTGGTCTCTAACGGATTAAATCCCCTAAAATGTCCTATCGTGTGTGGTGTTCTAGGATTAAATCCATCTGGCGTCTAGCATAAAAATCCGGCAGATTTAAACCGATCAAGTCTTTCGCTTCTCCACACACTAAGAGCCCGGATCCGGCGGACCTTGATAAGAATTTTTCTTTTATCAATATCATTATTATCATACAATAGCTGTAATCGGTCGTATAAATCCGCAGATCTTTCAGAACGTCTTGAAAGACCAGAGGACTAGGATCTCAGTACAAAAATCAACGGATTTCCTCCACTAACTAGCGGACTTAGCCCACTGGTTAGGTTAGTCCGCGAAAAGTAGCGGACTTTTATTTTCACGTTAGTGGACACACCTTAGGATCTAGTCCGACGGACCAAATCCATCGAGGACATAATGATTTAGTCCGTTAGACCAAATCCGGCATAAAATCCTCTCGTGTATGGGTACCTATTAGGATCGCGATGCACATTATAATATTACTGTTATGATATATGCTCGCGCGGTCGCCTGGGACCTCGTGCGCGCATATACGAATAATAATAATTATTCGTTTTGATCTTTATTTATTTATCGCCATGTACGGCGGGTGGCGGGATGACGATACGATCTTTCATCGGTTCGGTAACTCTGCTGCGAAGTATATGTAGTATGTTCTAGGGCGCTTTGTTGTTTCCCTTCGACGGGCGCGCAGTTTTTCACGTCCCGGCCTCCCCGCAACGGAAAAGATTTTTAATAAAACCGCTTGTTCCCCGATTCACCCGTCGAGTTTTCCCGATAAACGTTTATGCACCGTTGATCATATTTCATGCGAAACTTCCGAACAATTCCTCCCCTTGCGCGCACGTAGCGCACGAGCACTCCGCTTGCCGACGATACTGTGCATTTCGTACGTTATTGCGTACACTTTTTAATTAAGTTGAATTTAGTTTTGAAGTCCAATCAGTAAAAGTTGTACGCTTTTATCGCTCTCGTAGCGCAGTGTACCTACGTGGACGCATAACATTTTTAACACGTGTATGATTTATACACAAACGCTCTGCGGAGAATCGATTTCGAATCGAGCGTACGCGAAAAAAGCCGCTCACGGTTTTTCATACGGTCCTCGGATCATTTCCCGACGAACAATACGCGACGCTCTAAGTCAGCGGTTCTCAACCTTTTTTTCATTCGTGTACCCCTTGGCCTCTCACCACTGCTTTACGGACCCCCAAATGTCAACTTGTCATATATTTCCACGTAAGATAGTTAAGAATTTACGAAATAACTAAACCGAAAAATTCGGAAACATTTAATTATTTTAAGTTTAACCAGTATGTGTGCCATTCAATGTACGATGTATATAATTTAAATAATATTAAGTTAAAAATGTAATTTTAATGTGATCCTTGGGCTTTTTCACAGCGGATATAAGATAATGATGGTTAATTGAATTAACGCTTATATAGTTATATATAATGATATATTTCATTTGAAAACTGAAAAACCTATTTACAATATTTCCCAAATCGCAAGAACACAAATATCAAATACAATTTTCACTTTTTCCGCCATTACGTTATTTTTTCCGCGGACCCCAGGTTGAGAATCGCTGCTCTAAGAGAATAATTATTGCAATTGAATGAGACAAGCCGTATTACGAAGAACATGGACGGGGAGTAAAATAATTTGACTAATACACTCTGCCATTTCGGTGCGAATGGTAATTTTCGTTCCGTACGGTTGATAGTTTTCCCGTAAAGAAGCGATAACTTTTTTTTATCTTTTTCTTACATATTCTGTAGAATCGTACGCATGGTGCGCGCAGTGTAATGCGATATCGCCGGGTTATATGATTACATGTATAAAAATCGCTAATTATGTTATTATAATGATAAAGTAAAGTGTTCAAATGTTAAACAATGTGTTAAGATTAATATTTCACGCACCACGGATTATAATGTACACGTAAAATATTATTACTCGAAAAACGAACTTTTCAAAATGTTGCAAAAAGTTGATATGATATTTTTATTTAAAGGATTTCATTGACCATAAGAAAAGATTAACGATTCGTCGGTAAAACGACATCAAGTCCAAGGAAGTCAATACAATTTAATTTTTCTTCTATTTAGAAACAGTTCCAATTCATATTTAAAAAATAATCATATACAATAATATAGTTATTAATGTAAAAAGATAATCGTTTATTTTTAAACAAAATGTGCTTAATATTATGATTATTTTTTTGTTCTTAAGTATATTAGATGTATTTTACTCTGAAAATAAAATAATGCGGACGCGGAGTAATAGTTTATTATAGTTATGATCATTTAAAAATTAAGTTGTTAATGTTTTTTCCCTATTGAACATATTATTTTCAAAAAGATCACACGAAGAATTGGGCAAATATCTTGGGTCGTCTACGCGCAAAGGTTGAGAACCATTGTGGTAAACAATATGCTATCGAAATGAAACGGCATTTGCAGAAAACGGTAAAATTCAATAATATTTTACATGCGCTTATACTTTATTGGCAGCACTCAATAGGACATAGGTACATATAAAGTCTCTAGGTGCTTAAGTAAACAATACTGGACGCCGACAATAATTCAAATAGAAAACTTATGTAGCTAAAAAAAACTCTTGAAATAAATTGCGTTTAAAATCATCAACGTTAGATAATTTAATACGAAAAACGCTCGTTGGTTTTGTAATTAAAAGTAATATAACACCTACGTCCTGCATAATATTGTAGACTGTAAAAAAAATGTAATAAATTTATAAAAATTTATAATAAACAGGAAGTAGGGTACGTCTAAACGTGCATCGAGCACGGCATAAAATGTAATTATCAGTAAAAAAAATACGATAAACCCGATTACCTAGAGAACATTCTTTTTAGTAACGTAAATTTCAATTTATCCTGAGAAATCGCCCGACCGATAAATACGAACATAATACAATCAAGAACAGGATAAACGCTCCGGTATTCGTTTTCAGATTTAAAAATAATCTACTGGTAATCTAAAACAATGTGAAACGATTTATAATTACATTCAAGTTAACGAGTTAACCGGTACAACATGTAAAGGTTCCGAACCTCAGTATTTTATTATCAAAACATACAATAGTATTTTGGACGTTCGTCAATACTTAATAAAATGTGTATCGATTTTGGTTGCTCGGTCTCGCCAATAATTATTATTTTTAAATAATAATACATTCTGTACACCTTGTGAATATCATTTTCTGTTTTGTTTTAAAATAACCACGAGTAAAACATTTCGGATCACTCAAAACTTTTCAAGGCTATTTTAGTTTGATTTTCCCATAGATAAATATATCACGGGCGTTGAAAGTGATGTGCATACTTGGACATATGGATTTGGAACATTTAAAAAAATTCCACTCAAGACTCAATTCCATTGAAAACAAGAAACTGAAGACTGAAAATCATTTTTCACAGGAATGTTTTTCACATTCGCCTTTCACAGGATGTGTTATTATCCCCACAGTCAACATCAGAGCCACTCATACATTTTATTTTCCTTAATTGTTCAGTATTTATTTATTTTATCTTAACCTATGTGAACTACAAAAATTAAAAAAGTCCACGCATTCTAAATTACTAAAGATCCAATACCCATACGCAATAAATGCCAAGAAAACTTGACCATTCAACACATCATCCAAGACTGCCCAGATTTTCAAAACATTTGAAACACTCTATTAATACCAGACAACCTAAAAGAAGCTCTAAGCGAAGACAACACCTTAAAAGTCCGACATTTTCTTACCCAAATAAATATTGTAAACGACTTTTGACAACCACGATAACAATATGTATATAAATGTAAATACTCGTGCTCTTTAAATTTAATTGTCTACACTAGAAGTCGGTAACCTTCTTTACTTTACGGGCCATATTGTTTTTATAGTTTTTCATTGAGGGTTGAGGGCCGCATTAAAAATGTATTCAAACTTTATTAAAAATACAATTTTAACATATAATATTAAAACATTTATTTATAACAAAATTGCAACGAACTGCACTAAACCCTAATAGCTACAAATATTTTAAATATCGAATCTCTGAAACACATTTGTCATATAATATCACTATATTAGATTAGCGATTTGACATAAATTATAGAGTTAAGCTATTACCTTGAATTGTAAAAATATTATAGCTACAAATTGAAAACAAAAAATGAATGCTCAATATTTAGAAATTGAGATAAAAAATTCAAATTTTTAAACATTACGAGAGCCGCAAAAAAAAAGGTTCACGGGCCACATGCGTGGGCCGTGGGTTGTCGGTGCCTTGTCTACACAATGTAACATGTACACAAGGCTAATAACCATGGATGTTGAAGCCTTTCTTTCTTTTCAATAAAAAAAATCAAAAATAATAATAATAATTTATCTTTAACTTGTAATCGTTAAAACAAAAATTCGCTGAAGCATATAATTTATTATTAAAAAAAAAAGTGAAATGGTCCGCTGGACATTTGAAAATCTTCTTCAATATTTACGTTGTGAACCGCACCTACATAAGAATTAAGAGTACCTATACAGAATTTTTTCTTTTTTTTCGTAAGCGAACGACAGTTTCCTACTGTATGTTTATCCTGATTATCATATTTTCATGTTAATTTCTTGTTTTGCAAAATATTTTTAAAAAAGGTAATTTATTCGTATTGTTAGCTTAGGAAAAAGGTGTGCATGATATTGTCACGCACTTGACATAATTTTGTTGTCGTCGTTGCGGGCGAGCGTGTAACATCGGGTAATATGTATTACCGTATTAATCGATACCGAAAAAATAAGTCTCCTAATTGGACGGGATTTCATTTTTCACGAACGTTTTCTTTGCTTTCGTTTAAGCCAGCGTTTCCCAACCTGGGGGGAGTGTAAACATTTCTGGCGAGGCGTAAGCAAAGAAGACGTTCGTAAAAAATGAAATCCCGTCCAATTAGGAGACAGTTTTTTAAAATTTTTTTAAAATACAGTTTTTATTTGTCAAAATATTTTTATTTTAAAATTTAGGGAAAATATGAAAAATTAATAACGACCGGTTATTGAGTATTGATAAAGATACATAAATATAATCAATAAAGATATTGATTAACAAACATTGAGCTAAATATAAAAAAATTGTCTAAAGAAAAGTGTAGCCAGCCTTCACATTAATAAATTGTAAATTTCACTATATTAAATTACTTACTATTTTACTATGATTTATATTTTATAATTATTATCATCAATAAAATTGAATTCAACTCGGATATTTTATAATTTCTTTGTAAAGTACACAAAAAAGTGATATATTTTTCATGTTACAGACGGGGGGGGAGAGTTTCGAAAATCTACAAAGGGGGCATGGAATAAAAAAGGTTGGGAACCACTGGTTTAAGCGAACCAATTTCACGGGTACTTTTTTCTAATTTTAATTATGTACGACCATCGTACAGCCGATGCCAGAAATTTTTCTACGAGGGGCCAAGCTCCAAGACCTAAAGTATTTTTATTTATTTTTTTATTATTAATATTTTAATTACACAATCTGTTTAAAAATAATATATTTTATGACATGCATAAGGGATGTCGCTGATGATGGCTATTGAAGAAGTCTTGTGCGAAGGAGCCGCCCATTGGTGGTACCTTGGCACATAAAATATAATGTATGAAAGTGTGACCTAGCCTACATGTATAGTGTAAACACTGTAAACTATAAACTATACCGGCATATTTTTACCCATATAAGCAAAACAAAAACCTTGTTCTAGACGAGGACAATTTTTTTTTTATAATTTGATAGAATTACATTTTAAAACAAATTTATTACAACTTTTAAAAGTTAAGTAAAATATAAGGTCATTTTATAGCGGTAAATACTATATGATATTATTCTTGCCGGAAAAAAGTAGCTGTAAAGTGCAAAAGCTTCGATTTTTTACCACACCAATCAACAGTTTCAGCATAGAAACTATCACTTATCAATTATCGGTGCACAATATCTTTATGTATGTTCGTTTTTCAATCATTCGAAGTGTTGCATATATTTTAATAATATTCAAACATCTTGCATGACATGTTTCAAGTCTTGTTGTAAAATGCCAGGTAAGCGAGGGCAAGTCGCAAGTACCCAATCGTGCCGCCCTTCTTAGTGCCTAAGCCCTAAATGACCGTGATGATGCGCTAAGCTGTTAATTAAAGGCCGCGTGATTGCGCATGTGAAATGCTCTATTCAGTGTTTCCGCGAACAAGTTACTTAAAAGAAAATGGAATTCAGCATAACACCAATGTTGTAGTACATGTACATAATAAATTATACGTGTTCGGGGCGAGCAAAAAATAATGCTCAACCGTCGTTGGCGTGAAATATATAATATTATAGCTGTGCGACGGCCGAGTCCGCGGTGGCGCGGAGGAAGAACAAAAAACTGGAACAATCTAATCGCTAATGCACGAATCCCTCGGACGCGGCGTCGTCCCTGCCTACGATTTGAACAGGATTAATTGGAGGAGCTGCTGCGGGGACTCGCGGGTACACACACCCTGATGGTCGCGCACACGAGGCTAGTTGTTTAATATTCTCGACGGTGGCGATAATAACATAAATGTAATTGTTATTGTCGTCTCGCGTTGTTGCCGAGCAGACTAGTCGGATCGATAGATTTAATCTCATTTGTAGATGAGAGTGCGATGACCCGGTATAATATGTTCGCTAAAACGTGGACGCATTCTCGTTCCGCTAAATACATTTTCCGCGCGTAAAAACAAAACTCGCGAGCGCACTGCGGACAGTGTACGTTTTTGATTTATCAAAACGTAAATATCCGTATGCACGTGTAATGGGGAAATCATTTTTTCCCTCCGTCTCGATCTCGGCCAGTTGTTTGACAAATACCAGCGCGAATTAATCGGATTAACGGTGATTGGTTTGATTGGCGAGAGCTGTGACAGCGCGTGTATTATTCGCACGCGATACGCCTGTAAATATAATATCCCGAATAAGCCCGTGAAATTATACGCGTGCGATCAAAACATTCGTCATCACAATATTGATTCAGCCACAAACAAGCAATCAACGAATACCCAACAAAAGGTACTGAAATTTGAAAACTAAAAATTAAACATTTAAAAATCGTCGAAACAGTTTTTGAAATTTGCATTTATTCATCATTACTATATTGCATAGTGTCCTTGGTTTGCATACGACAGAATTCACTCTGCGAACGCATATAAGTATCTCTTATCCTTATTATATTAATTTGAAGAAAATTAACATTTCGAATTCAAAATAAACACTTCAAATATTATCTTTTACGCGTGGTAATTTTTTTAAAGATATTCCTTTCATCTCCATCTCATAAATTAATTCGTTAGTTAAAAATTTAAATAATTATTCAACATAAAAGAAAACAAAATTTATTCTTATACAAACAAATATTCACGGCTTTTGGTAAATAATTGAATAACCTTTGTCAAAAATCAAATATAACTATGTTGAATTGATCTAATTTCACATGAGTGTTGAGTGCGTCTGTTTCAGTGTATGGCGAGAATACTTTTTTTAGGAAAGATACACATTTTTATTTTACATAATTCGAATCGTTTCGATCCAAACAATATAGCTAGTGGCACATATACAGTTAAATTTCCTCTTCCTCTGACATAATTATTCAAAAAAACTTATTATGTTAATTTAAATCCAAGCTTTTCAAGTATACCAATTAACTTTACGATAGAAGGAAAATATGTATTTTTAAAACTTGATTCTATAAACTATTTAGTAGTGACTAAAAAAGTTTTTACATAAATTGATAAATACTAAAGTAAATACAATATTAAAATACATATATTATATATTAATTAGAGCATGAAAGTTTTTTCTTTGAATGAAACTTTAAAATATGCATCAAAATGGACTGAAACATATATCTTTACAGGCCTTTCATTTATTTACTATAAAACAAAACTTTTTTTTTTTGGTTCATTTTGAAGTTGAAAGAATAATTGATCCGAAAGAGATTGATCCCTGTGTTATAAATTTCAATTACATACAAAATAAACGTTTGGTATCGTGTTGCTATTTTAATCAAAATGAACAATTAAACAGTTATACACAATTATAAAACGATTTAATGAAAAATCAATAAGATCCGCCAGTCTCGGACCATTTTCGGCTAATAATTTAATCACATTGCTTCATTATTCAAACTGTACATAGATTTAAATGTCTAATAACTAATTCAAAAACACAGGCACACAAAATGTATTTTCTTCTCTGTTCGACGAACCTATTGTCGTCGTCACTACGTACGATATTTTAATAGTTTCCCGCGTACTTATTAATCGTATTAAAATATCGGCAGACATAACCAAATGAAACTGAAAATTTCATCATATATATATATTTTGTTGTTAACTATAACTTTTCTTTTAAACGTATCAGGTATACATCATAAAAGCTGAGTACCAGAGAAAATTATAACGTGTATAGAGCGAAATGTTTGTATTTACTTAAATAAAAAATTAAATTGTTGTATTTTTATACAAATGTGTAACCGTATAATTTGTAACTAATTTATAATCATGAATAATATAGAACAGTTATTTCTAAAAAGAAATTAGGTGTGCAGGTATTGCGATGAACCCATAGTATCGATTATTCGTGTTTCACTCAAGACAACGTGCTATATAATATAAAATTTCATTCTCAATCATAATTAATTTCAGTTATTTAATTTGAATTTCTGAAGATTGTACAGTTGTACGTGTCCATATACATTATTGACCTTTGAACTGATGTTATTTCGTATTTGTTTGGTTGTTTGGTACCTATTGCCGAATTCAATGCGATTGTATTTGTCAGTGGTCGACCGGCAAACGTTTCGTTAGATTAAATTATTTATATAATCTTGAAAGTTGGGCAGGATTTACACAGTAGGTAAATGTCTTAATGCTACTAACGCACCTGAAGTTAATTTACCAGAAACAGAACAATTTATTTGATGTGCATTTGGTAGTTTGTGATAATTTGATGACCGAACTAAATAAAAGAAAATCCATGTATCAAGAAATCGATGGCAAGTTCGGTCTCTTGTACAGATCAGAATCAAATTTTGGTGAAACACAATTTTAAGTTGAAAATGTTTAAGCAGTTATTGTGATGAAATTGAAATTGATGAATTTGTTGATGTCCAATACGTCCAATACGGAAATTTGGTCGTGGCCGTTGGACGTAGGGACATTTAGACCTTGGACGTAAGAAAAAGGAAAAAAAGTATTATATTGTACACGATTTTGAACTTGCTGCAATGAATTCGATAAAATGTTTAATTGAAAACTACCTACATGTTTGATGATTTCGTCTCACATCAAACGTACAAACAATAATTTTCGAGTCGGGTTGTCTTTTTAATATAGAAATGATACTGACTTTTCAAGTTTTGCGAAAATGGTTTTGGCCATTTCGTTTGTTCCCTTTGAAGACATTGATTTTATTATAGAAAAACTGTAGGAGGATTTGCCGGAATGCTTACAACCTACTTGCTTAACTGGATCGAGCACTATTATGTGGGGAGGCTTATTAGAAACGGGAGAGGTCGTCGGGCTCCATTATTTTGATCTGATATTTGAAACTTATATCCGCAAGTTTTGAATGATGAAAGTAGAACAAGTAATCATGCCGAAGCAGGTTATAGAAGGATAAAATGGAGATGGGAGTTCAACATCCAAGTTTGTAGTCTTATATTTAATTATAAGTGTATGCAAAAAGTACAACCGGGGGAGATGAATTTTTCAGTCAACTCGAAGCGAGTAACAGCCCTCCAAAAAAAATGAAGATATACAAATTTTCAGAATAATTTAAAACTATGAAAATAAAGCTGTTGTATCGCATTTACGTCAAAATGTTCCTACGTCCAAACGCCCATGTCCAAATGTGACTTTTTGTCTAATATGACTGTATGTATATTATAAATCGAAATTTTCGTTTTTACTTAAGGCCTCAATCTTACGTATTTCAATTTTTTTCTATAAACCCTATTAAAACGAAAAAATATTCTAAAAAACCGAAAAGGTATTATGGCTGGCCCGTTATTCGCAAACGTATTAATTTTAATAACTCTTTTCTCTAGCTGCAAATGAACATACACTTAGCTAGGTCAGTAATGGGTGTTATACAGTCGTATTATTCTATCATCTAAACACTCCGAAGAGTAATAATAATAATAATAATAATAATAAAAATAATCGTAATTAATTCGAAAACTCAAATTTATTGCCTAAAATCTACACGTAAATATATAAATATTTTTTTTTTATCTCATATTATTGAATAAATAAATAAATAAATAATTTTTCTTAGTTCTAATAAATATGATATTTGTACTGGTGTCGCGGCGTTCAGTTCAAACTCCTTCTTCTTCTCCATGTGTTCTCGTTGGTTTCATTGGGTGCAGCTTCGGCGATGGCGCAGCTGTTCTGGTCGGTCTTGACGAAGTAAGTCTTGCTCAACTTGTACTTGTCCAAAACTCCGTAGGCTTTTTGCAAGACGGTGCCCGGAGCCAATTTCTCACGGGTCATGATCCAAGCGTTTTCTAAAGGAACGAATTAAAAAAAACACACATTATTTCACGGGGCCCAGTCGAGAAGCGTGCACCAACCGGGTCACTTACGTGTGTTGGCTACTCCCAGGGAGGAGCAAGACCATACGACGGCGAAGTTGTCGTAGTCGGTTTCCAGGATCATTTGTTCGGTGGAGTACGAGACTGGAAAATACAACGGGCCGGTTAACACAACAGATTACGGTTTACGGTTCAACACTGTCACACAATACTCTTCCGCTGTTATTGCTATCATTGCACCGAAGAAATAAGTAGGTGCTTTACCACCTAAGGCTTTCGAATACTAAATTTAACGCGGACGGATTTCAAAAGTGGAACGATTATTTTCCATTCGTCCGTTGCTGTTGTTGTTTTTTCAACAGTATAGTATTGGCGCGATAACGCGAAGAGAAATTCGTGACAATACCGTGTTAACATACTGTAATACACGATTTGAACTCGAAAAATATAATGAAATTACTTGGCAATGTGGTGTATTTGACGTTCATTTTGGATTCGGCTCCCTTGACGATCAATCTGATTTCACCGTCCAACACACGTTTCACTCCGGTGCTATACGAAACACGGTTAACAACAGAACGTAAAACAATCGGTACCACATAGTTTATTATTAAAAACACGTTTTACGGTGCTCGCGTCATTTCGCTTACAATCTGTTCATGATTTCGTTGGAGACCAGGTATCTACCGTCGACGGCTTTCGTGTAGTTGGTCTTCACGCACCGTGTTCCGATTTCGAAGATGTTCACGTAGTGCTCGGCTTCGTACCAAGTTCCCAAGTACTAAAAAAAACACAACCGTAACTCGTTAACGATAGAACGTTCGACATTGTACATTTATAATTTTTCCTTTGCCAGTGCCATTTCCCGAAATCAATCGATTCGTTTTTATACCACACCGCGAACATTGTAGTATTACTATAAGTATATTAATTTATTTATTTTACAAAATACATGACGACTTTTGTGATTAGCAGATGAACGTGTAAGAAAATAAAAATAATATAAAAAATCATATAAATGTAAAAATATGTAAATTCTATGACACCGTTCATTCAATATTAACGTTATTTAATTTGAATTATGTACTGCGGGCTGTTATGGCTATAATAATATTATGTACCTACGAAAATATAGAAGAGTGCGCGGAGCAACTTATTAACAAGGCTTACGTTTATATGGCTTAGGTTTTAAAGTTAAAATGTTTCTATATTCCTTGTGGATGTGCCTTCTCAAATAATCGGAAAAGTAAATGTATTCAAACGCCGAACGTGTACGAAGTAAAAATAAATGCCTAAACGTATATTTTCGAAAATATTAATATGCCAGCGAAATAATATGGGTGATTCGCTTTCAATACGGTTATTATTTTTTCCAAACTTAATAAAATTCAACAGCATTTTTCAAAATGGAATTTTTAACTGAAGTGCACTGAAGACGTTACATATCCGTTAAGTTTGAACAAATACCTCCTCGAATAACACGAGTTTTTAGTAAAATGTCCCGTATAAAATATACGCATTCGAAAACTATAGTGTTTGCCCTGTTCGAGTACAAGTTAATGACCAATTAGAGTGTATTTTAAATTATTATTATGAATTATGATGGACGAAAATATAAGACAGGTAAAAAACTTGCGGTAAAATCAAAGAAACCGTTGTTTTGGCTATTCCGAAGACCAAACGTTAGCTTGCGCATGGCTGTTCTATGTGAAAAGCAAAAATTATAATAAGTACTGCGAAACGTGTGCACTGTTAGGCATAGCGATACGAATCCCGGCGTAGGTGAGGCGCAGCACACATAGGACGGGTCTGACGAAGACTCCCAACTTGAAAATCGTGTTTGAACCGTCTACCGTTCGCATCGTATCATACTTACTCTGTTCATGTCGAAGTCCGGCTGAGAATCGAAATCCGGGCATCCGCCGAATCCGGGCACCTGGCAAGAGACCATGGCGATCGACGTGCAAGCCAGCAGCAAGACCAATTTCACGTTGAAGTACATGATGGTGGTGATCGGTTCGGACAGACGAATAAACGAAGTAACTGCGATATGTGTACGTGTCCTGTGCGGCGTACAAGACGAGTGTGAGGTTTGCCGGTGTACCGATGGGCTTTTATACGCTACAGAGACTATACTCTCGCACGCGCTAATCCGGAAGGTCCGGTGTGTAAATTATAATAACGCGTGTGCGTGTGGACAAGTGCGCGCGCGAGTGTGTGTGTGTGTGTGTGTGTGTGTGTGTGTGTCGTATATTCTATCGTGCACAAGACCCAATCCGAAACGGTAATCTACATTTGAATGTGAAAATGCAGTTTTGAGTTCAGTTGTCCGGCGAGTGTGTAAAGTATATACGGGTTAAGGTAGGTAGTAGAGGTGGTGGTGGTGGTGAAGACCGCGGAGAACGGACATTGGACGATAGGTCGGATGAGGTCGAGGGAGAGCAGCGGAAAGAGAGGAGAAGGTTTCCTGCTGGACCCCGGCTCGATTGACGACAACGTGGGGGCGGTCGACGAACTCCATTGGCCTGGAGACCGGTTTCCAGCATTAATAAACGTACACGTTATACATATGCATACATTCATATATATATATATATATGTTAATTCACATATATTATAATAATATTATAATCACACGTTCGCCGCGAATACCCTCAGCGCACACGCGCGTCTGATATATATGTCTTCGTGACCCCATAACGGATTCCGGGTAACGGGATCGTACGGATTTACGATCTGGTACTTATGGCCTTCTCTACAACGAACAGGGTTTCCCGTGGCGGCCCACACGTATGTTTTCCTTTGTCCTCCGGTCCGCGGCTCGTGTCCGCCCGAGCATTTAGACCGCGGTCGCTGCAGGACCTCGCGGCTATCGGCCGTACATAAATGCACGCGATCCTCGCGGTATATTTATAATATATTATAATAATACTTTATAGCAGCGGCGACGGCTGCACGACAAGACTGGACAGTAACAGGTTACTTTCAGCAACAAAGAAATCGCCAAGTTATAGTAGAAACGGGAGTTTATTAAACTGCAAAATCGCATTGAAATTTCACCGTACACGGATTTAGCGAGAAGAAACGTAGTATCGACTGAAGTCTTAAAATGTTATTTTCAACCGAGTTACTTATCTCTTTGACGAGCAACTTTTAAATCAATTCTCAACTTGTCCGAGTTGCTAAATCATGCAGCTGCAGTAAAGAAAATTGAGTAGCTTTTGTCAAGATACCTTGCGATACAATGATATTGATGGGCGCAAATAATATAGTGCACTTATGCTCAGACGACGTGAAATACGTTACAGTTATGTGAAAACGGAAACGTTTGTGATTTCAAAAAATTATCATTCGTTTCTCGTTATAGGGGTGATTGGACTGTAGCGGTGTAGCACAACCCAAAACGAGATTAGATTCAAGCGAGAAGCCGAAAAGAAATAAACTTATATATATAGGTACTGTATATTTTAAAGGTTTACCGTCATTTTCATAATTTTCGAATAAAGTTAATCGATTTTAAATTGTCATAGTAAAAACCGAAAACGGTTTCATCTTGGTAGCAGGTACCGAAACACACGATTGTTAAAATTATAAATATTGACATATTATACATTTACGTATAGAATTTAGGCAATTAATTTGAATTTTTCGATTGAATAAAATTATAAAAACTCTTACACTTAGACTTTGAAATTAAATCAATGGTCACTTTTTTAAATTTCTCGGGAATTCTTTCTATCACAATTCACAATATATAATATGAATCTGGTGAGATTTCCTTGCTTCATTTCCTATCGCGGTTGTAGACACAATTTATTTGTCTTATTTTTTTATTTTTTTATATTTGGTTTTTTTATTCAATCGTGGTTCAGATCGGTCAAATGTCTTATTTCGGTATTCGCCGAGGTTATATGATGAAGTCAATACATTTGAGCGTTAAGAAAAGGGTTTTTTCTTTTACTACAAAGCCAAGAACAAAGTCTCCTGATATCCGCCCCCTAACGACAGTTCAGCAGCAGTCACCTAGTGATCTCAACGCTGTCGTAAACAGTAGACGATCTACGATTTTTTTATGTGATCAAGCGGAACCACAATTTCAATTTGTTTAATACATGTTATTCTTATGGCCACCCTTCTTATGTGCAGCTTATTGGGCACCCTTAAATCCGTCGCTGGTCGTAAAATTATATAGGTCATTAAATTATTTATCGTGCGAATAAATTGAATTTGTAGCGTACAATAAATATGAAATTGGATTAAATTTGCAATACTTCAACGAAGTAATTGGCTTTCATTTAGGGTGATTCTCTGAAAAACGTAAAGGAATGTCATTAGGTCGGTGATTCAGAAATATTTGATATAAAATTAAAATATCGTTCAATTGAATATATTAGAGCAAAAAGCTGAAGTTAATTAATAACGAGGAACCGGCGAGTAATTTGATTATGATGCGTATAATTGATTTTATGAAATATTGAAGGTAAATGGAATTATATTCAATTGGTTATAATAAAAGCGTAAAAGTTTCAAACATCGTAATTAAGAAAAGTTTCGTTTAATTGGATTTCTAAATAATAAAAGTGAAAACTTTTGTTTGTTTTTTATATAATATAAATAAAAACGACCGCGTGGTAGGCAATAAATCTGCAGTTAAAGTTCAAAAAAAGAACTCTGAAATATTTCTAATACAATATTTCATTTATATTTTAATAATTATTCGACATATTTAAAATTCGATATATTGTAATAGTATAAATAAAAAAAACCTGTAAAAGCTAGTTTTCATCGGACTTATGATGACTTATGAGACATTATGATGAAATTAAACATGTCACAAGGCACTTTTTGTCGATGTATTTCTTGTAGGTACGTCTAATAATAATGTATGAATTTCCAGTCTTGTGCAGTTGTGCATGATTGGTCCAGATATAACACGTCCGAGTCCACAACGTTTTGAGGTGGACGAAAAAAGGACTTTTTTGTTGTTGTTTGACCTTGATTGTATTATTATTGTATACGAGCAATAATGTATCCAATCGGCAATCACAGATCAAATATAATCATATAATTTGAGTAGATTAATAAACTGCACTTGGAGTATTGTCCGTGTAATAATGCTGTTAAATTTCTTTACCGAAAATCGAATGAATATTATATTTGTATAGGCAGTAGTACGCAGAATAGATCTGTTGAATTTTTATTTTTTATTACACTCGTTTAACCACCATCTGGAGAGTTATAACAATCCTTCCGCTTTGTGTTCGGATCATGTTTACACTACAGGTGACACCCACATACCCGGTCAGTTGACCTACATGTTTTCACCAATAAACCAGCATACGGTCGTGTATAGATACGATTATTTATTTTTATTGTAGTATTTTATTGCTGTTTTCTTTTTTTCCCCCGCGCGCTCTATATTCCATACATTTGAACTCTCGTGAGCCGTAAGTCGGGATTCGGGGCCCGCACCTAAATAGTATGATATACCGATAGTACACGGCGACATTCGTTCGTGGCTATAAAGTTTATAGTCTAAATCTTATGAGACCAAACAATTTGGTAAATTAGACAAGAGTATTTTTGATGTGTTCATTTTTTTTTAACGTGATAGCATGCTATGTTACATGCTCTGATAAGTTGAATATTTAGTAATTACTATATGATTGTTTACAGGTGAACTTGGTGTTATGGATATCGTAGTGAACGATTTTCTAGTATTAGTTACAAGAAAATAAATAAAGAAAGAAATTAAATTAAAATTGTTTTTAAATTTCAAATGTAGTGTAGAGGTTCATTCATGAAATTAGTTCAACGGAATAATTTATAATAATGTTGCTTTGAATTATTCTTCGTTATCGCTGTCGTCTGATTAGAGTGTGTGCTGTGTTGTCGCGATTTTTCGTTTTGGTTTCAGAGTTGGACAACTGTACTCCAACGGAGGCTTGTAGTTTTGCGTGGAATTTTTTTAATTGATTTCTTATCCAGTCTAGGATGAGGGGTATTCTTGAAATAAGGAGAAATACAATTAAATTGTATTGATAAATTTCGACATTTTTAAATTTTCAAATGTTTTGTAACGTTTACAAAAAAAAAATTTGAAAAAAAAGCGATGTCCTCGTGGTGTCCTCTGGATAATGCTAAATGGCAATCATAAAATAGTATTGCTTAAATTACTGCCGGGCGCAATTCACAACATAAAAGTGCTCATCTAAAAATGTGTCGGACTCAATTTACTACACTGAAGTTCTTACATGAAAATGTGTTGGGTGCAATTTACTATTCTTCCCTTTCGTTGGTCGCAATTTACATCTGCCCGAGACGAGAGTATCATAAGCGCACAAAACCGACTTTGAACAGCCAGGAGGTTTTCCGCCTTTATACTTTCTACACTCATATTAAGGCGTACAATTTAACATTTAAAACCGAAAATGGTATTAAGATTTATATTTACAAGCTTTATTTATGTTAAATAAAACTATATTTTTAAACAAGAAATGGTTGAAATTGAGTGTTTTTTCGGATACATAACATTTGTTAATTGGTGTTAAATATGTGTTTTTACCATCAAAAAGAAATGAAGTTGATTCAAGTTAACTTCTCAGGTAAACTATTTGAAAACTATTCACCATTTATGTCTTTTGATATTCTGTGCTTAGTCGAAAAAATCACTTTTTTTCAGCAATATGTTGTGTGTGCAACACGAATAATCAAATATTCACTGGAGCTTTTAATTGTATACGAGTTTTTTACCATGTCTGTTCGATAAGAATTTAATTTATAAGTTGGAAATATTTATAAACCTATGTGCAAGTTTGCGTTTATTTATAATACGGTAGAAAAAAAAAGGATTGGCTTTAAATTATTAAATTAATTAAAACTTTTACGCTTGTTCTTAATAAGAAAATTAAATTTTTAGTTTTTGAGTGGAATGAGAAAGCTGTTAACGAACAATGATGTGCTTTGGAAAACGTTTTCGCCAGCAACAATGTTTGTTTTAACTTTAACCGGAACACACTTTCTTGCATCGGTACCAATGCGATAGTTGGATGAAAATATAATTAACAAAAAACGTAATTCACAATTAAAACATATCGCCAAAGAGCACATGACGTTATTAAATAAAAAAACATTAACTATATAAGCTAACGCACACACACATACACACACCAGAAATCTGAACTATGAATATGTTTCATATGGAAGAATAATGTGCAACAATTATTTACGCGAATTGTTGAAACTAATTGTTAACAAAGTTTCCTTAAATAAATAAAAAAAAAAAAATTATTTACGCGAAATTTTATAAAATTATTTTTATAATATGATGTTATTGATTTTGTATTAGACTAGTGTAGCGATTTACACCAAAACTTATCGATGTATTTATTGACATTTATATTTTGTTCAACACAAAAAAATATTAATACGTAAAACGTTAATAAAACCCCGACAAACGTATTCGCCAAGAACTGAAATATTACGGAATCTATTTATTTATTTATTTTTTATAGCTTATTTACGTTGTTGATGTGGTCTACACGCAACGAGTGTTTCGGTAGTAATAAACCCGAGGTTTTACTGTTAACACGCGTGATACACATATAAATGAAAGCCATATTCCGTATTTCTTTGTTGTCAACCCACAATAACCGTTGCGCAGCTATCACGCAGTCGTATTATAAGATCTGAATATTCCTCGTAAACAAACTTTCTTTTTAAATGGGAATATTGTGTCTCCGTCTCGGGTGAATCATATCTGGTCGGGGGACAACTGGATTTCGTCGAAAGCCACTCGCATTTTTAGGAAAGGCCCGAAAAACGAAAATTTCAATTCAACTATCTCGCTAGGAGATACATCGTAACAATTGAGCAGGACCGAATACAACACGTACGTTATACGAAAATATATACGTTACATTGTGACGCCGCTATGTGCATGTGCGCCGTTCTCCGGGCAGTAAAATAATAATACTTTTTGTGCCGACGGAATAAAATATTTCACGAGCGTACGCAGTTAACACTAAAACTTCGGTCGTAACAATCTTCAAACGCACAAGAGTACGTTATACGCTTAAATATGAATACCACGATTCTACTGCTGAATTATAAGTACGGTTTCGATGTGACAATACGGGCAGGTGGTACGTCTGCGTATAAAAACCGATAATATCGACTTTGATCAACGTTGGAGACTTTACGTTATTGCGTTACTATTAAGACGGCACAAGATATTATTAATCTAATAGTTTAACGTCTTATCATTTTGAGTGAGACGATGATGTAATATTCGAACAAATTATAACTATTACACGCATGGGATGTGTTAACGGTGGTCCGTATTTTAATTTGCTCCACTGCCAGGGGGTTCGGTAAATGGATAAAACGAGTGAAACTGTTACGGGAAAATGTGCACACTGAGTTCTATGATTATTAAAAGACGAGAAATCCAATTAAGTGCCGACCAAACTTTTATGCGAGGTCTTATGGAATAATTAATCAAACCCTCGATGAACAAATTAACAACACTTTTATGAACCAATTTGCATTTCGCGTTACGCGTGGAAAATTGCGCCAACACGAACGTCAAATGTTTCTTCGCTATGTGTGTGTGCCACACACGACCTTTTACCGTTGAAATACGCCGATAGCATTTTGTACGCGTTTTTCTTGGACGCAGATCAATGTACTAAGTATAATTATGCTAAAATATGGGTGAAAAAGGAAACAAAAATTTGCAGGCGATAAACCTGGGTTTTCATTGTTCTGATAAAATTGTTTCGTTTGAAAAACAGTGATCGGCGATGATCCTCGGCGTAAAATAAAACGATAAAATAAACGATTTGTAAGGATATTCAATGTTCTTTAAACGTTTTGAGAACGTCAGGTGAAAAAAATGAATAAAAGATAGGAATACCCGTCATGTCTTGAAATAAAAAATTACATGTTTCATCAAAATAATGCAAACAAAAACCGCACCGGCCGCGGCATGAAAAGTTCAACTTTTTTCTTGATTTTCGTTCCTTGCCTTTCCCATCCGCCCAGGAAAAATAATAAAAACAATGACCTTTTTCAAAGTACCCGGTGTGAGATGATGCACGCAACTTTTTGTGTAGGTATTTTCACGCTACGCTATCCAAGAACGGAATAAAGGAAAAGAACCTAGTAAATTGTAAACCTCAATAACTTCCTTGGCTTCGGTCAAAATAATGTAAAGAAACGTCGAACTAGTGTGATATTTTACTGTTGGGTAGTAAAACGATTCCCAGAAACGTCAAGAGTATATTTTATTACGCAATTTACATTATAATACCCGTAAGGATTTATAGATCTTCGAATAATTCAAACGCGAAACCGGATCAAATGCATTGTGCGAGGGAATTCCTGCTTCCTAAAGCCAATTAAAATGTACGTTATAAGACCTATTATGCACGGACATTATTAATATAATAATACTAATAATAATAAAAAAAAAAACTTATTAAAAAAAAAAATTCTAAAGCCCGTACATTAAAGAACGCAACGAACGGGGCAGTGGTAATAATAATATTTCGAATTTAATTTAATATACTCGGAACCCATTCAATGTTCATCGTAAATCGTCATTCGGCACGTATTTTATGGGTATTGGGTGCATGATAATTGATAATGTTAAGAAAATACAGTATTAACACGTGACACTCGAAACTATTAATTTAAAAATATGGCCAATAAAACGGGCGTTTTTTTTTTACCAGTAATAAAGAGCGGTCGACTTCACACACAACTCACCGTACACGATCTTGTATGTACAGATATAGTCCGCAGGTCGTCCACCTTCGATTGAATTATTCGTTTTCATTATTATTATTATATTTTTATAGTACACATGTCACTTGGTATATTTAGTACATTTATACCGCACATGAATGCATTTACACGAAAGTTTATGTATACGGTGAAATTAAAAAATAACCTTTACAATATTGTTCTTAAAATAATTATTAAGATAATGCTAGTTACAACTTAAAAGTTTATTGCCACCTAATTATGTTTACATTTCATTTTTGGTTTCACAGAGTAGAAATGAAAGTTGACTTTGATGATGACGAAAAAATGCAGGTATACACATATATATTATATATACTCGTATAACCAACTACGGGAGAAAAAAATGTGTTGGTATATTAGCTAGACTGCTAGAGTAATTGGGTGATTTTCGAACCGAAGTGTTTTAAACTGCAGGCACCACAAAAGCACCTTGTGTTAAATTTTATTTTAGAAACGCACATGAAATATGTTTTGGGTTTTTTACCGTGGTAATGAACAGCCATTTGAATTTTAAATCGGTAAAATATGTGTTTATAAATTTATCTCGACGGTGAGCGTACGTAATAATATACCGTTTACAACACAGTTATTGTCATGTGCGCGTACGGTAATAATTATAATCTATCGAAACGTTTCCTAAATGTTTAAATACAACAACGTGCTAGCTAAACCGAGAGAGAAAAACGAATAAATTAAATTCAAACCAAATCTATATCCATTAGCTCGCTTTCTACGTGCACCAATCTTCAACCGGTTTTGTAGGATAACAAAAAAAAAGTAATAATAATAATATGTATAAATATAATATATATATTATATGCGTGCTGTACACGTTGTTCGCCGTGATTATGTACTTTTAATTATAAGGTATAGCAGTCGGCCAAAGAAATGACGACGCCCGAGTAGAAATCTTTCCAATTTGTCTTCGAATAAAACGTCGTAATATTTATTAGGTGTACCTACATCAATACAAATGTCGAGATTTGGTGATCATTGTGTTATAAACTATAATTCAATCGAAATGACCTTTAGCTGTAAAGAGAAACATGCACGTTATTATTATAATAATGTTATATGTTCTTTTGTTTTCGAACGGTTTAAGAAAGTCGGTTGAGCTTATCCCGGAGTCAATTGTTGAAAATTAAAATCAAAATACTATAATGATGTGTCCAAGACCGAGGGCGATTACGAACACTGGAAATGTACGGGTACACATATTATTATTATTATTGTCCGTGTTATACGTAAAGCAATAACCGTTTTATTTGTGCCAATTCGAAATGAATAAATACGCGATGGGAGTGCCAAATGGATGTAAACGTATAAAGCGTGGAAAAATTATGTCTACAAAATTAATTATTATACTAACGTATTTGTCTTGGATCGCATGCATATGGGGTGTCCCACGTAGGATTCCTGGGATAACGAAGATAATCAAATTCTATTTTTTGTACACGAAATGGATAAGTTGATATTCACATTTTAAATACATTTTTGTACGCGAATTAAGAATATAACTTTTTATTTCATTATTTCCAAAATTTTGAAGACAACATCACGTTTCAAAAATTTATTTTCATGATTTTTATCATTTTTGTTTCAGCTTACAGCAAAATATTGCATAAAACATAATAGTATAGTTTTTTGATATTTTCTTAGCTCGTTTTCCGATGATTGCAAAACACTATTATGGTGTTAAATAGCAAGACAAAAAAATACTAAAAACTCCAAATTTATGGTAATAAAACTATTATAATGTTTCAAAATTTTCAGAACTTTAGAAGAATAATTTTTATAAAACGGCATAACATAATCCGCAAAGTTTTCGAAAGTAATAAAATAAAAAGACATTTGAAAATTTTTTTTTTCCAAAACATGAAAAGTAAATTATAAATTATGAATATTCGTAAACCTTGTCGGTATGAGTCATAGAAAAAATAAAAACAGAAATCGATTATCTTCATTACCACGGGAGATATCGCAACGGGTATAATATCTTCGCGGGGCACCCTGTATACAGCATACAAGCAATTCATTAATTACGTGAAGTAATAATACGCGTAATGAAATCTTTCTTTTCCATAATTTGTATGGCATAGAAAACACTGTTTCAGTTACATGTGCGCGGGTATAAGTACGCACTATGCTTTGTCAATGCTTAATTATTGCATTAATGCAACGGAGAACAGTTATTTAATTTGGCCATTCAGAATATTTTCTTTTTATGCGCTCGAAATATCGTACGTATACCTACGTAGTGATCGCATTGTCGACATTAAAATGTACATGTACAAAAGTAAAAGTTACGGCCGGGGTATTGGGACGATATCGTCTCGAAGAAAATGTCTTTTCTTACGGATGCGCTTGTACAATATATTACGTGCGTAGGTTCGAGCATTTTCTTTCCAATTAAAATGCTATTTGCACAACTGTCAACTTGCATACAAATGTACAGTACACGAGGGTACGTACGGCGAACACTCGTCTAAGGTGTTTTTTTTTCTATCCGTGCTACGCCGACGATGATTACAACGTATGAGTTATTTTAATTTTACGATAAATGTCACATAAAAACTACATTTTATGCGGACCGTATGTATATAGGGTTGAGATCAAACCTTGATTATGTTCGATACGGTTTTGCATAATACACGCATGGTACAAAGATGCATATCTGTGCGACTCGACGAAGAGTGGTACGGCCATAAATATTAACGTTATTAACAAGGTGCGGCTAATTAATCTACATAACTCGCGCGTATCCGCGGTGCACAGGTATCGGCGGTACCGCGTGTAACTATAATCTGTACGCGTTTCGTTTGAGAGATTAGTATATAGTATTTCCTTTAACTTTTTCTTTTTATTCTTTCGTATGTTACTAGGTCTCAGTTTGTAACTCAAAAGTCACCGTTTGGTCACCGCAGGTGGTCGCATGGCGTGGTGGCGGTTCCTGCACTCGAGACGATCATCCCTTCGGAAAGCAAACTCGTACAACTCAAGAGAAACAATATTAAAACTGATGGCGTGGAGTTTACGTGTTAGAATCCGGTATCTCGGTTGATTCGTATCGGCGTAGTTGTGTCGTAACGGTCGACTAAACAAATGTTCAGTTATGCTCGTGAAAACATTTAAGACTATGGGCTATTCGATTTTAACAACGGTAAAAAAAAATGAATCCGAAGAAAACAAAAAATCTTTGGTAAAAATGACATGCTATAAACTCTCCGGGTAGACTTACCGTGCTCACATTTCTAATTAAAACCGATTAAAAAGACAATAATGACAGAATCCGTTGTTTTGTCAAACGTACTACGCGCCATACCTGAACATTACAACACAAAAATGTACATAAATCGGTCGAGCGTCCAACAGTATACGTTTACGAATACGCAACACGTACTTACTATACTTCCACTACACGTTTGAACATTACTAAACTTTTATTAGCCATTTAAAACCCACATTTATACTTGGTGTCGGTGAAATTAGCGATTGTTGTTAATATTATATTGTTCGATAACGCCTGAGATACATATGTGATTAATATGCTTAATCACATCGAATCCTTTGCAGTGCGTCGAGTAGACATTTTTGACGTGCATTTTTAGTCGATAAAAACATTGAAATTAATGAACACTAGTTTTCGATTTTTAAATACCGTGTCATAATTATTGTACTTTGTCCATTAATTAAATGGTATGAACTATAAATTCATATAATATTTATGAATGATATGAATCGTGAACGTGTGAGGTATATCGTATATATGAATGCAAAAATGCAACGACAAATTAATTGAACGTGAACAATTATTATTGATTGGTACAAAACTTCAATTTTTTTTTAAGTGAAACTTACAATCTGTATCTCTTAGACACAATAAGTAAATACGATTCAAGTTATATTGTATTTAACAATTATAAGCCTTATTATAACAAATTAATATGAAATAACTGTAGTTAAATTTAAAAAATATATCATAAAATTATAGAAAAAAAAAAATAAGAATTTGTTCCAGTTTCTCTCTGATTCAACGACAAATCGTACATATTTAAAAAAATTGTGCTAAACTGGCAGAAAAAGAAACAAAGACAATCCTATAATTAAACTAATGAGCTTAATTTTAATTGTAACCCAGGAAGCGTAGTAGTCAACATTGCGCTACTGCACATTAAATATTAATCCATTTATGAACAAATTGTACATCAACAGGTACTTTTCGTCTTTTTATCATTATTTCAATTAGTTTCGTCGATTTTTAGAAATTAACAAACATATTATGTTTAACCACCCTCACCACCATTGTTATTGTTTAAAATATATATTGCTTATTCATAATAAATGCATGAAATAGGTACACGAGTGGGATATAATTTTATTTTTAGAATTTTAGAAACATTTACTTATATAATTATTTTATAATGAACTCGCAAGATTTTTTAAATTAACTTATTGTAAACTTGTTTTTTTATAATTAGTAATGATCTCTTAGTAAATATAAATAATGAGTGAAGAGATTCTAGACTTCGACAAGCCTCTCTTTTGATTTGTAAAGTAACTTTCATCCCTGATCCGTTAACGAAGAGATTTCTTCAGCATGATTACAATGCCGAACCAAAGAAATTCCACAAAACGTATGAATGTAATCAGGCTTTGCTGTGTTATCGGTAAAATCAAACCTTTTCAGGGCAATTAGCATTAAGGAAAACGCGTGTTCACCGTGGAAGAAAATACAAAAATATTTTACCTAGCTTAGATTATGTACTCAACTTTGATGTTTGTCAGTTATTAGCACTAATTATTTACGGAAGGCTTAACCATTGAACCATCAGGCTGGTGTTTGAGAATTGTATTCAAACGGGAATTGGACTGTCTGTAATTGAAGCTTTGATATTGAAATAAATCGTTTAATTACAGGCTTTAATAATCAAAAAATATTATTTATGGTTTATTGTTCTGATCGATTAATTAGAATAGATACCTCGAGGGCAATGGGCTATTTCGGTTTAAAAAAAGGCATTAATTGATCGAGCTAGTTATTTTAACGACAAGTCAATGATGCAATTAAAAATGAAAAGATTGGAGAGGAGAGATGGGTTGAACGGAACGAGAAGGATCGCAGGTATGCAAGGTGCTCTTCACGGGGTTTTATCCGTAGGCTTAAATTAAAACGTAACCGTATTGTTATCAGAGTTGCCACTGTCCAGTGTACCTGGATAAATATTTGTTCACTTTATACACTATACTGGGACTATTATTAGTGGTGATTACATAACTTCCAGTCTGTGTGTAATGGCCAAACACAAACCTCAGCTGTGATACAGAGCAAACATTATTGGAGCCGGTTTGAAAACGTTATCGATTCGGTGACTTGGTGTCTCGCTTTGAGGAATCATCACGGTGCGAGTATACAAACACAATTAGTTAGCATCGTGTTTTCAACGTGACTTCCCATATTTCGGTGATCATATCCATCGACGGTAAGCAAATGGATAAGCACAGCGATGCGGGAAACGCGAAAGTTTCACTGACGTAGGTACTATTGTTTCTCTGTCTTGCGTTATACGTATTCTTTGGTTGTTAGTGCCGAATAATAAAAATAAAGCATACAAATTAAATTAAATACAGATTTTTCCCATTTAATCATGGTGTTTTCATGAATGTGATATCGAAAATGGATACTATGAATATAATCGTGAATGACAAAAAAAATCTTTAGTGTGATCACTGATAAATTCAACAAAATTAAGTGCACATTTATTGAAATAAAAAAAAAAATGTGACACATTAACATTTAATATACTTACAAAAAATAAACTATTTACATAAAATCGCGTATGCTACTAGAATTTTTTTATTTTTTAACATCAGGGTTCAGTATACTTACACAAACAATAAAAGAAACTCCAAAATTACTTGGATACTATTTTTGAAAAAGTATCGGTAAATTATTCAAAATACCTTTTACAAGTATTTCTTATAACACCGTAGGCAATATACAGTCAGGTAGAAAATACTGCTAGGTAGGTACCAGCGCCACGACGTTTTTTCGTCACATTTATTCGGAATTACTGAAACACAAAATGTATATACTAAATATATTTGCATGCAGTGATATCAAAGGCGTCATCTAATTTATTGAGAATATCTTTTCCTTTTTTTTTGCTCACGTTCTATGTTTTTATAAAGTTGAGCGTAGGTGTTTCATATAATATGACTTTAACGTTTCATGCGCTGCATTATTATTTTGTAATCGGGTAACACAATTCCCGTCAAAATTCAGTGACTATAGCCACATTATTACTTATTAATATTATACTTCCAAATTGATTTAAATTTAGAATATTTTGGAAAAAAGTATTGACAACGAATCTTTTTTAATGGCATCATACTGCGGATTGGCAAAAGTTAACGGATTAAATAGTATTTTTATTGAACACAGCTTGTGTTTTGTAGCTAATTTTGGGATGAATTTTGTTTGGAAATTACCCCCCTAAAATCCCGGTCAAATTAAAATTGTAATAACTTGACAGAAGACTAAATTATATTAAAACCAAATACAAGAGGTTAGTTTTTGAAACCAAAAAGTTGAACCACCGAAATGTTCAGAAAAATGTAAATTCCAAGCACCTTTATATTTTACAAAGATAACTAAACAAAGAGATTTTGTTTTTCTTACAATTTTCACTGATATATTTATTCTTATTTTTAAAAGTTTATAAATTAAAGTCCTTAGTCACGAGAAAAAAAAATCGCAGGAGATTAGGAGATATTGAAATTGTAAAGTCTAGATGCATTTCAATATTATTGTATAGCTTTCTACACTGTCGGATGGTCATGACTCATGAGTCATGACAAAGAAAAGTCTTCGATATCATTTGTAAAAGCGTTTTTGGTATTGTCTATTTTTGAAACTTTACAGATGTAGTAAATAAAATTAGTATTGATTTAAGGATACAAACTATAACCCGATTAGAACAGATAAACCGCACTGACAAGCTCCGCGCGCTGCCGCGTATCGTAAATAACATCGATAAGACGGAAACCATCAAGTTTATCAAAAAAGTTCCGTCGTTCAAATGTAGGTAATTTCATTTCAAACAATTTATCTTTCATAATGATTTTGATCGGACAAAAGGATAACAGCTTAAAAACACATTATTTATTTAAGCCTGTACGTATTATATCTACCGTTGATCTAGCGGATGGGGAGGGGCGCACCGTTTACTTCCGACTTGAAATTGGATTTGATTTAATATTTAATGTAATTGAATAACATTACTAAATAGCACAATTTGTTCTAAAGTATATTCTTAAGGACACTCAGATATTATATGTAAAATAATATTATAAGACCACGAGTTACTAACATAATAATAACATGTTTACAGTTGTTGGATTACAACAAATTGTATAAAAATCTATTTAGTTTTTCTCCGAACTTACTGTATTATTATTATACTTAACAAAACGTTAAACACTTAATTACATCTTAGAGTTTTGACTTTTTTGATTGATTAAATTTATTTTATTTTTCTATTCTGAAAAAGTATAATTTTTCAGCGTATTTCGGTTCATACAAATTGCGAAACAAATAATTATTAATATACAAGTATATACATCTTACAGTTTTGATGAGCAAAGTGGAGTAGGCAACACCTGGTACCCCCGAAAAAGTTGGTGCGCTTAAAATATTTATGATTTATGAATGATTTGTTAACAATCCTTCAATTTTTCTATATTAAAATAAATTCTTTGTTTAATAATATTCAATTAAATATACATATGATACCATTTAAAAAATGATCATGGTAAATCGCAGTAAAATATCATTTTTTTTTTTTATTCAAAAATATTACGTTGTATAATAACTTTGAATTATGTAAAAATATTCTTTTCAATAATACTACAAATTGGAAAAAATAATGAGTTTCGCTTGTTAAAAAAATGACCTTACCGCTTTATTTTATCTTTTCGTTGCATTCTTCTAAGATAGGTAGCGGTTTTATTTTTTAATATTTTGTTGCGAAGAGGTTAAATTATTTATGCATCGAAAAACTGACATTTAATATACATTTTTTGTTTGCATGATAATATAATGCACTATGTAAATATAGAATTGGGTTGTGGGCGAAATCAATACATATTGAATGAAAGCGGAAAATATTATAAGATACAAGTTTGCTATCTAATGTATAAATAAAACCAGTAAAATTAATTTTTTCGCCATTTTGAGTAAACATTGCAACAGAATCAAAGAAAATGAATCAATAATACCTTGATGATAATCGAAAATAAATATAGGTAGCAGAGAAAATATAACGTACAGATAAACCGTAAGATTTCATATTGGTTTGAAATGCATTCTTTTCGAGTATCAAAATGTTGTAAAAATAGTTTTTGTATCACATTTACATATTTTGTAGAACACGATATTTTATGGAGAAAAAAAGTCTTGGTTACACTTAATAATCTTCGTTTCAAGTAGTATCAAGCACATTTCTAATTTCCGTCATTTTATAAGTTTGTTCAATATGAAATATTTGACAATATCAACCGTTTCGCCATTTTCACCATACCATTAGGGATTTGAAATAATTTTATAATTTTATGAATATAAATTCGTGTACTTAGGTTTACATAAAAAATGCATACATATATTTACAAGTAATTTTTCACGACCAACTGTGGAACAATTACAAATTATTTTTATTAAACTATCAAATCCGATCGAATCTAAACAAGTTAAATTATAACAAAACTATTTTTATTGAATTACAGTATTTATAATAAAACATTCAGAAACGATCAAAGGTGTGACCAATGTGTCATTTTATCTAAATAGTAGATTTGTAATTTT
This sequence comes from Periphyllus acericola, assembly GCA_949715065.1. Taxonomy (NCBI): domain Eukaryota; kingdom Metazoa; phylum Arthropoda; class Insecta; order Hemiptera; family Aphididae; genus Periphyllus; species Periphyllus acericola. The sequence continues at coordinate 4,460,860 of OX454266.1, forward strand.
GCCGTATCAATAACACCATATTATTTATTATTATTTGTAACATTGTATTAAAATTAAAATGATTGAAATCCCGGCATGAAATGGTAACTTCTATAAATATCATCAAAGTGCTTATAGTTTGTATTTTTGCTTTATATTTCATAATATAATAAGCACGCATTCAAGAGGGGTTTGAGAGCTCGTTATTGCTTACACGTTTGTTGAAAACTCAAGTACTTTTTTCCTGTTTAAATTATTTGATATACTCGTAAAGTAAAAATTACAGTCGAATAAAAAAAATGAAAATTTACGTTCATAACGAATATCACGTAAAACACTTTTGAATGCTAATAAGAGAAAACAACACAAACTATAACATTGAATGATCATTAACATTATGTATAAATAAATATAAATATGCCGAGGTATATTCTTAAAACAAATAATACATGTTTTATAATCGTTTTTTTTTTTTTGTTAAATTTCAAAAATAAAATATCAATCTTACCAAATGTGTGTATGTCATAATATTCGTATTATCAAATCGTATTTAAAAAAAAACTCTTTCCGGTTCCTCTATGATCAAAATAATGATAAAATTATTCATACATACGCTGCCGTATAATTAATAAGTCGTAGTGATGCATCGAATATTACTTAACGCGGGGAAAATGATCAGTTTAATTTATAGTTAACGATCATTGCAAATTATAGCGGGAATGTGCTCCTATTAGTCAGTGTGTCAGTAACATACGTTGTGATTTCAGTTTTCATATTGATATTTTCACACCACTACCCTTGGTACATTATACATAATATACAGGGTGTCCCAATGTCCCACGGGACTTTAATAATTGCCATATTTCCTGCGTTACTAAAAGGGTAATCAAAATCTATGTTTGTTTATAATATAAATAACTTTATATGTATACAACCCATATGAATATTATTAAGACTTTATTTCGGACTCGATCATTTTTTTCTAATAAATAATACATTTTACAGTGAAGAATTTAAAAAAAAAAAACTTTTCATTACATGATTTTTGTAAGACGTGGTGATAGTAATTTTATAAGGTTCATTTTTTTTTTTGAAAATGTTGACGGGTCCACTTCCTAATTAGATTATTTTAATTTTTTTTTATTTGCAAATAAATGTTAATACCATTAGTATAATTGTGTTTCGTTCACAAATGATAAATGTACGTAGTTCTAAGCCGTGTTATTTTCACGTGATTCAATTGTGTTTAAGAACTCGAGATACATCGTAAATAATGAATGGTCGCGGGACACCTTATGGCATAAGGACTAACGGGTACATTTTGTCGGGTGGTTCTTAAACCGTCAGGTAAAAACAGGAGAAACTACGGCAGGAGTCTTGCTTTAAGACAAAATAAAAGCGTTCTTTTCACACATCGCAGGCAATTATAAAATGTCCGCAGCACGTGCGTGTAAGCGTTAAACGTTCCCGTGCACGTTTGCAGGTCTCCAGGTGTTGCCTATATTATTGTTAACCGTGTTTTCAGACAAATCTTGTGCGACGTTTTCGGTTGTTACACCGCGAAACGAGGCGGCTGTAACGGCGACAAGCCAACGATGCGTTGTACAGTATTATCGCAAGACAGACGCTTGTTCTAACGCGATAAAATATAATAATAACTGCGAGTCGCACCCGAGTGGTGGTTGTTTACATAGGTAATTTTTTTCGGCGTAAGAATTTACACGCACGTATGTATATGTTATAACTTGGAAGCAATGACGTTCTCGTGGGAGTTCAGACGTCTACTCGTTATTTTTTTTTAATCTTCCAAATGGCCGATGCCTTTTCAAAGTGTACCCATACACGCGCATAGTACCGCATACACCTTCGCCCAAAAACATTGCCGGTGTACGCGGGTCACGCGGGTTATTGACCCTTATAAGTTATAATACAAAGTGTGTACCTGGTATATATATATATATATATATGTATACAGAGAGTTGGCCGTAACAAAATGTGCCGACAGCGACAGCAGAATAGCAAACGAGCGGTTGTTCCGATCTCGAAGCGGCGGTCATATATTATCGTACGTACCGTGCCAAGCTATCGGACGGTCAGACCTGCAAGTGCATATTATAATAAATAGACGCCGAGAGACGTCCCTGTGCAGTCGATAAATTTCACTCCAAGTTTACCGAGTGAATTTCTACGCGTATAGGTACCTATTATAACGACAACAACGTCAGCAGCAGCATCAACAACAACATCGCGTAAGCGCATTTGTTTGTTTTCTCTCTCTCTCTCTCTCTCTCTCAATCTCTCGTTGCACTAGAGATATCATGACTTACGACGAGCGCAGTCTTCCTAAGAGGATATGCGTGTATATAGGCATTAAAAAATCGTTAAAAAAACCGTTTTCGTTGTTATACTAATTTTGAAACAGACGCTAATCATAGTCTATTTTATCGTACTATGCATACGACCGTAGGTATCACCGTTTATCGTATCATAATATTATGCACAGGCAGTCGGACAATTAAATATGAATCCCTCCCCGGATATTAGTTTATATTTCAGCTTGACGATTTAGTGGTTTTATTTTTCGTCCGTGTACGAAAGAAAAGATATTAAAAAAATGGGATGGCAAGACCCGCTTGACCTTTCGTCGGCGTACGTTTCGTGATACGATATGATATTACACGTATTGCATACGTATATCAGTTACCTCTATACGCGTATGCACAGAGTGGACCGTCATTTTTTCTCGTTTTACCGCAAAGCTAACACGGAAATTCACCCTGTATAATGTATATATAATGTATAACGTAGCTGCAGACTCAGTGTATACTATTTACATGCTATAATATACACGTGAAACGATAAATATTAATTTAAAATGTACACGTTTTTTCGTAATAATTTGGCTGCAGTGTTTGTACGGCGCTACAGTTCTCAAACTTTTGGCACGAGTCCCGAGAACTTTGTACCGGATATAAATTATGGATAATACTTAATACATGCGTGCACGGAGTATAGGTAGCAATTTATATATATTTCATGGAAAACCACGGCACGTGTTATAATTAGAAACGTCAATATCTCGTTGGGTAAAAACTCACTTCGATGCCGCTCGGATCTATACGTACAGGGTATTTACCATATTTTCTGTTTAAACGTCCGCAAAATATATTCTAAGCACGATCTACGGATAATCGGATCTACGGAAGATGAAAGGGTATACTAAAGCACATATTTTGGGAAAATTTCAAATTGCTATCCTTTTTGGTAGGCGCATGCGCAATACAACTTACTATTTTTCAAACGGCTACCCCAATTTTTTTCTGCAGATTCGGGTACGTTTTTCTTTTCTAAATAACTTTTGCACTAGAAAATCGGGCTAGTGGGTGCGGTTGGTACTTTGTGGTAAGTATGCCACTTTCTTACAAGTACTGTTACTCACATATATAATATATATTCGCCACCATGAGACCCGCCTTGACATAACGGTAGAGCTTGCGGGCTCTTAATTGAGCCTTACTAAGTGGTCTAACTTAGACTTAACTAAAAGCCTAACCTTAATTGGTTGGGCATAAACTGATCCACCTACTAACACCAGTAAACGGATCAAAACCTAGTCCGGGAAGGCCGTCCCCGGACTCCGACCCTAGGTAGGAACAAAAACGCAACTGACACTAGATCCAATGTCAGCTGGAGGGCTCAGGACCACCGGGGCAACCCCCCCCCCACTCAAAAACCAACATATGAAATGTCACATCAAACAGAATACAATGATACTGCTACAGGGGAATTGGAGACCCCAGAGCCGGCGAGTAGTGCACGTCCCGGTGGTCGTTATCACCATGCACTAGACAATGCACCAACGAACTCGGCCGGAAAAAACGATACTAAAGAAAACGGAACTGAAATTAATAATATGGAAACTGAGGCAAGCACCTTGCACAAGGGTATTAAAAGAGGACCGGAAGGATTCCTTGACTCACCCAATCCATTAGTTACGAAGAAGAAATTAAGTACCACAGTGACGAACTACACAGAAAGTCTGTGTAAGTTCAACTTGGCTAGATAGACCAGGCAATAACACAACGATTCAGCAGCTCAAGAACCAAGCATCAACTGCTCTACCTTGCGATGAAACATCACAAGGGCAAACCAAGAAGCTGCCCAGACCAGGCGTAATGAAGGCGATGGCTTATGATGAAGTAACGCGTTAGGTAAAAACCAAAAGGCCAGAACGTCCAGGAAGGGGACAAAATTTATTGCCACGGCTAAAACAAAAGATGAAGTTACTTTAACTAAGAGCGAAGTATGGAAAGAGGTAAGATCAGGGTGCCCCGAGCACAAACAATATTAATAATCCTGGAAGATGAGGCCACTTATGACAGCCGTCTTAAGAAACCGCATTAAGCTAAAAAAGCTGGGTTCAAGGCTACCAAGACTAATTATTCGTGATGTAGACAAGGAAATTACCGAGCCCGAACTCGCGGCTGAACTCATAGATCAGAACCAGGAACTGGGCTTGATACAAGCTACCCACAGCGGGGTTTGTTGAGATGATAAGATTACATAAGTTAACATACTAGGAGAGAAATACAGAGACATCATGAGTGGAGCAGATACGAATGGCCACTCTAAGATGTAGCACTGTTATACGACTAATCAGAGGGGCAGACTCACAGAAGACACCATAAGAGAAACTGCCATAACGGTACTAAACCAACCAAGCCCAATGCGTACCTACGAAAGACCCGGGATGGGATGCCCAAACATCGACGTGACAATGTCCGTCGGTGCGGTCACGGGGTGAAGAAACGCGACTGGAAGCTATCCAGGATCACAGACAGCGACCACAGACTAATATAATACTCGTAAGCTTTACGCATGCCTCTGCGGCCCGTAACTAGCGTTAACACATGGACCGTAATTGTAGGTGAGCGTTTGCGCGAACCACCAAACCCAGTTACTAACATAACTCCGGTAAAACGTCCGTGGCTATCGCGGTGTACGGTGAGGGTGGTGTAAGATGATAAGTTGTGACGGGGTGGTGGTGAAGAAGGGGTTGTGCGCGTCATTGGGCCGCCTAGCTTACGAGTGTATTACGGAGGAAATAATTAAGTGCTCATAGTGCGCACTGCTGTGTTCAAATAATATGTCGTACAGATCGGTGTCGGATGACGTTTCGGGCGTCGACACCCCGTTGTTTTTAGGTACACAAAAAATGCCTCTAGTAAGGTCGCGCGTGTATTGTACTATCATTGTGTCGTGGCGATTCCGCAACCTGCACGCGCGCATGGATATCACCAATCGGTTACGTTATCAAATCGTATACTTTCGTCGTATTATTACATTATTATGTACTACCGTTAATCCACGAGTCACGGGTCATGATATTACGACGCGCTTCACTGTCGGCGCGTCTTCGACGGTACGATACACGTCGCAGGCGGGGGGTTGCGCTCTCGAAGAAATCAACCGAAGACCGACCGAGTCGACGGCGGGCACACGCGATCACCGCGAACGCATGTAGGCATTACGCGCGCACCGTAGACAAACGAACACATTATTACTCGTATTATAATAAAATATGTAATATTATATGTGTGCAAACGTCGCGCGAAACGCGAGTGTTATAATGAAAAAAAAAAAAGAAATAAAAATGAACAGTACACGTGCATTACGGGCGTACGACATCGTCGTGGTGTGACCTAACCTCGGCGACGAATAATATTAATACGTTCGCCCCACCGCCGCGTCGCCGCACGAATCGTTCCGCACGCGCGTCCAAACAATGCGGCGGCCCCCGTGTTTACCGATTACGGGCGTGTGCCGCGCGCGGTGCGTAGCGCACGTGTAAATAATGCAAGGCAAATTTGTTTATCTGGGAAATTTTCGCGTTCGGAAGGTCTGTCCCCTCCCCTTCCCCCGGGCGCGCGAATCGCCGGGGCGGGAGGGGATACGTTGACGACGACGACGGCGATAGGGAAACAATGGTGAAAAAAAAAAAATTACAAAACCTAAAAAACCTAAACTCCGCGTAAACCGTTGTACAATACGTGTGCGGCCGCAGTAGTCAAAAGCGCGCCGTTAGATCATCGCATCGTCGCCGTGACACGACCGCGGCGTATAACACGCGTAACGCAACGCAACAGTCGTAACCGTTCGTCCGAAAGTGCACCGAAAGTTTTTCGCGCCCGTCCGTCCGTCCCTTCGGTCTTTGGAATCGTCGTCGTCGACCCCGTGTTCTCGCACACCTGCCCGGTGTCTACACATGTGCCCGCACACCCGCCGCGCGTACCACGGCCACTGCAGTTCCAGCGGTCTTCGCCGCACCCCGGATGACGCGCCCGCCGGTGCATCACTGATCGCGCGGGTGCACCGCCGCCGTCACCGGCTTGCAGCGGATGCGGCCCGCGGGCGCGACGCATTGCCCGTGCCGCGATGACGGTCAGCTACCAGTCCAGGGTGTCGTCGTCCAGCAGCGCGGGCTTCACCAAGCTGTTGTTCCTGTGGCGCGGCAGCTTGTACCAGGTGCTGTACAGGGAGCTGCTGCTGTTCATGGTGGCGTTCGTCATCATCAGCACGCTTTACCGGAACGCGTTCACCGAAGCGCAAAAAGAGTACGTCAGTGTTCCTATAGTACACAGTCGCCTTATCGTGCGCAGGGGCTTTCCGCAAGTCTACCCCACCACCACCACCACCCCTAGAGCGTTTAACTCGTCGTCGTATATCCGGGAACCGACCGGTGACACGTACAAAAAACGTTTGCCCCGGAAATATCTCGACGTTGTTCCCCCGCTCGCGTGAGGAGTCTGCCGGTTTTTTGTTTTTTTTTTGCACGAAATGCCTACACGGAACTGTACTAGGTATTATAATATTATCATTAGCTTCTGTAGTCCTATGTACGGGACGACGATGGTACTCGGAAAAATAAACTTTAGTACACGTCGTAATCGCAATCGTGTGCGTGATATACTCGGAAAGAGAGGTAATAATGATGGATGTGCGCTTTAAGCACGCCTCGTATAGTACGAATCGCGTATAAACAACGCAGACGGCTACGTATTACAGGTACATACCTGTATAAGTCGTAACAGATGTGTTCATCCCCCCCCCACTTGTCCGTACGCTACAGAATGTCCGTCGTGTAGTAAAAATATCCGCGCTCGTTATTACTGCAAATAAACACGATGTAATAACAATATATTATAATTATTAACATATACATGCCGCAGCCACAGCTCACTCGCGTGTTCGCCGTTCAAGACCCCGTATAGTTTTAAGTGTAATAAATATAATTTATAGCGTTGGAGTGGCCGACTACGGGCTTTTTATTAAAAAGCACCAAGTGGCTTATGGCTCCGTAATGCATCACGTTCAATTTGACGAGCTCTCCGGTACAAGAGCTATTGGTCAAAGTATAATAGTTTAACCGTCGAAAACCGTGCAACGTTTTAAAGATACCCCGTTTCGGATAATGTCAAAGAGTAAATAATTCGTTTTTGACGAAAAAAGGTCATCCGGTGACTTTTAATTGAACGTCCACGGCATGGCCTTTGGAGCCGCACTAATGGCTCGGGTAAGATTTTTGTACGATCAGCCCTACTGCTTGAAGGTCATCGTACCCGCCGTCGTCTACGGTCATTTGACAGGGAATATTTGTTAAATATTCCTCGTACTTGGCTTATGGATACAGTCGTAGAGGTTATCAAATCGTGCGTAATAAGCCCATGTACGACGAAACGGTTAGCGAAATCAAACGAAAATACTGTCCGCGCACTGCATGGGATACATAACAAAAATCGTTGATTTGCAAAGTCATTCGTGATCTCGCCAACTAGAAATCAGCTCGTTCTGGCCAACCCTGTTGTGTAACGTCCTGATGCTGCAGCGGGTTGGATTTTCTCTCACGGGGAACGGGGGCAGGGCCGCAGGGGTGCAGGTCACTTGCACGATTCGCGATACGACGCCTAAGCGCGTTTAATGCTGTTTTCACGCGAGAAAATTAAGAAAAATGTTTCGTTTTCGTCAAGTCGCGGCTGCGGCAACGCGCGGCGGCGTGTTCGCTTACCCGGTGTAAACAATGTACACGCACACGCGCAGCCGCTGCCGCCACCGCGCCCACCCTTTCAATGTTTATCCAACAACAATAGTTTAACGCGAACCAGGTATATGCGTGTGCGTGTGTATGACATATTATGTACAGTATTATCGTCGAATAAACACAGCGCGCACAAGTGTCGCGGCCGCAACGGGTACGCGTTTTGCGCGCACGTAGTCGTCGCGCGTTGTGGCGACAAACGACCGATAACGCTCGATCGAGTTCCGATCGTCGAACTTCGATGGCATAATATTAAACCGGGATTAAACCGGGCACCCGTTTCGGTCATTTGTACGCCCGTACGGGCACCGCTTGGTGAAATGACTCCAAGGGTCAGCATGCAATAGTAGTATAACGTAATTTTCTAATTTCATCAAAATGATTCGATTTGAAAACAGATGATATCGCGTCAACGGTATAACGTTATGTACACAGTCGGTGAATCAAATGAACGACTCGCAGTCACTTAAGTCATTTGTTTCAAGTTCAAGTCCAGCGTAATGTGAAGTGCACACGAATGCGCCTACGCGAATGCGCACAGCGTACAACTGCAGTGCCCGCATTATCTTAATACATGCTCTGATATCTCCTTGGCAACATTACTCGCGAGCTATCGAGAAAAGAATGAACGCCGCTCAGATTTACACCGCGATACCAAAAGTGTACCTGTATACACAACAATGAAAACCGTGTTAATGAAGGTGTTTTATAAATGGCGTCGAGCGCACCGCAAACGTATATTCCGCGAAGTCCGGTACTTAAATTAAAGTGCATCAGTGTTACAATTTATCGTAGCGATTTACATTCTAAATGTGGTTTCTTAAACCAACCCGGGAATGAAGTTCGAACGTAATTTTTCTTAAAGTCCGAGTCCAATCAGACCAAAGTAATAGAGCTTTCGAATCACGCATTAAACGTATTTCATAATTAATACGTCTCGGGCGACGTACGTCCTGTGCCCAATGAATGCGTCGCGTGTTTTTGCACCTATTTATTGGGCGTACTGTTTTACATTAATTTAATCTGAACTCGACGGACATAAGTATCATAGAAACGTTTTTTTTCACATAAGAAGGATTGTAATTTCATCTGCCTCCGACTATCACACGCGGGTTTTGAAAAACACATGTACGCGAAGGAGTGAAATCCTCGATGATTTTCCTAAATGTTCGGGTTTGAAATATATTTGCGTGAAGTTAGGTGTGAGATTTTAGCGTGTCGATTTTTACACGTCTATTGCGTTTTTCCCGTACATTTCTCATGAACGGTTTTTACTTTTGAGTGATAAACAACAGTTAGTAGAATGTAGGCACGTGTTCAAAATCCAAAATCGCAACCTTCGCAACACTAAGTCGATCGATGCATTTGACAAACAATACGCATCGAAAACGTCTTAATAGTACCTATACGTGCAGTGCGTGTGACAGCAACCACAACGTTCACTCCCCTCACGTGACATGACGTTTATCGGTTTATTATACCCAACGTTGGTTTAAAAAACAACAAATCGAGTTAGGTTAAAGTTTTAAAGCTTTAGGACGGTTTATCGCCCGAATAAAATATTGTTTTCTTTTTGGCAATTAGTGTCATGGAAAACGCTCCGAAACCGCGCTGTTGACTGTATCGCTTACTTAATGTAATTGAACGCGCGAAAACCGATACGATACGTACAAGGTACGTGAAAAATAACAACGTTTTGAAACGTGATCGTCGTCTGTACGGTTGGGTTTCCACAGTCGAAAAAGTCGTGATAAAATATAATTTTTCGCGTCAAAAGTATCGATAAATAATTTCGAAACAATATTATACTACAAACAATTGTATAATACCAAACCACTGCGTGCACAACACGGTTTTACAGTGTTTCAACAGCGTATTATACAAAGAAGTGTATAATATATTTGACTGTAATGTAATGAAGTTACCGACTACAGAGCGTCATAAAACTGTCGGAGCGCTACGTAATTATATTAAAAATCGGCGAACGCTAAAAGATTTTAGGCACCGTCAGTATTGTTATTCTACATCGTATCGAACGCTCGACTGTGTCGTCCCCTAAAAACGTTTCACTTCTACACATTGCATTGATGCGATTAATTTATAGACGGCCGAGACTCGAGAGAATTGCCGGTTTTTATCTAAATATGTCCAGTGACTTTTGCATATTTTATACGTTTAAGTAGTACATCATAACAATTTGACCGACAAAAAAATTATTCGTACACTCGCGTATAATATAAATTAATTTCACTTTGTTCGCGTAGTTTTTATATAAGGTATATGTTTGTATATTATGTAATGGTAATTTTTAGGACAAATTTGACGCACACATATTCCAAATGGTTTTTACCATATTACGTTCAAGGTATACCTGCAACGTGTGTAATGCGTAGTTCTGCCGGACTTGGCGGTGGGGGGGGGGACTTCACTCGACCGGAAACCCGAGCGATTTCTTCACGTACAGCATTTGGTTTTGGTTTTTTATTTAAATTTTTATTCCGCTACCTACACGTTTGCACGCTTTGTTTCCCGTACAATTCGAGTGCGCGTCTTCGCGCGTGTGCCCGAACAATGTACGGTTAATTCTCACTTCACGTCACTTGACTTGCACATAATGTATCATAAGTATACATACCCACGTCTTTAAACGTTTTGTTTGTATCTATTGACAACCGCCGCGCCGCTGCAGCCCGATCATTCGACAATGCCTGCGGAACAAGTATATAATTTTATGCGAAATATACGGAACGAGCAATATAATGTATATTACGTGTTAGGCTATTCAAATCGTAAGAAACGCGTTACGTTTCCATTTTTTATACGTCCGATACTAGGAAAAAATAAATCTATACTTTACCGCGACGAGTGAATAAATTAATATTTGACAGGAAGGTCGATCGTATTATACATTATAAAACTCCTTAGCCGTTCAGCTCTCTCCTCCAAGGCTCTAACAGACTTAATTTAAAAATATCCTTTTCCTCTATCATGTATCAACTTTTCCTACATAGATTCCTCATATCTTCAAATAATATCACAATAATTAAACACATCCTCCTTACAGGCTTATAATATAAGGTCTATTGAAACTATGGGCTACACATTTTGTTTCACTTTAATTTTCTACTCGCCCCCACAACGGTCGAGACGTAATAATATCTGTTTACATTTATCCAATATGAAAAAAAATATTGCATCAACGATAAATACGTTTATGATTCTCGCGCATTGGTTCTATAACACCACGTATACTTGTGAAATGATGAGTTCCGACAACATTTTTCTAAAGTTATTAAAATATTACAAACTAAATTATGCCTTCACTGCTACGGATCTCACGTATTGGGCTTTGAAATAGTACGGTATTAACAATAAACTTTTGTATTTATTCGGTATTAAGTAAAAATAGTGTAAAAGAAAAAAATGCCTATTTCATGATATGATTTTTTTTGTTTTTCCAACTCGCGTTCGTTTTAATTTATCTTATAATGTGGTAAATCTTTATTTCGCTCAATAATATAAAATATAAATGTAACAATACAATAGAACAATACTATCATTATTATTGCTATTTTCGCCAACCGAAAAAACGGGCTGTGGTCGAGACAAATCGGTACCTATCTATATTCAGGGCTGGGCAGTATGTTAGATACTAGTATTTAAGATACGTATCTGAGATACAATTGTATCTTGTATCGAGATGCATTATTTTAATGTATCTTGTATTGTGTATTTATATACTTTTTCGACTTGTATCTAGTATATTTTTATGATTAAAGATACTAGTTGCATTCAAATTATAATTATTATTAATTTATATATTATTACATATTATTATTTACATTATAATTAATTATAGCTTAGATGAAAGTAACTGTTGTCTACAATATGCGATAATATAATATCATTATTTGTCGTTATTCACTCGATAAATGAACAACGTACATAATATTCCTCATTGTAATGCATTTTTATCGGTCATTGTTTCAATATAGGTAAGAAAACTATTATATTTGTAATCAGTAAGTATTTATAAAATATTATAACACATGTCTAACCTCTTCAGCTGCTGGCTTATACTCGTACATTCTCCGTGCAGGACTAGTATGTCAGATGATACTTTCAAAAAATTAGTCTCTTTAATAGGTAACCAGGGATTTATTTTAAAACATGGGATATAAATTACTTTAACTGTAACACAACATATCACTTACTTCAATTTCAACATTTAATTGTTAATAAATAAACATAGCTAATTTATAAATATATTTATTTTTTTTTTTATTGTAGCTTATGTAAATGAATTAATTAATATTAATAAATGTATTAAGTATATTGTATCTCAAATGTATCTCAGCTACCTGTATGGTAATGTATTTTTATACATCTTATATCATCATCAATACTATCTTGTATTTAGATACTTTGTCCTAGGTATCTTGCCCAGCCTTGCCTGTATTGTAAGTGTATCTGTGTTCCGTACGAAACGTGCATCTGTTCGGCTGCTATGTAAAATAAAAGCGACTATTCAGTTAACTCGTGGCGTTTCTATTCTATTTGCAAACTCGCAAATCTCCAAACACAATTGACCCGCGATTCGGTTAAACCTTTGGGTTAAAATTTGATACAATAACTCAACGTCTAGTGTCGAAAAGTTTCACTAAATTTATTACTTCTATAATTTTATTTGCAATATCCGACGGATGTGTGAAAACAATATAATCGTAATAGGCTGAACGTTTTCGTTCCCGCACTAAACAAAATCCGATGTTCAACCATTCTTTATAAATTATTATAAAGACATATCCGTCATCGTTTTAAATTGTTTAGCATATTTTTATATTTAAATACCAATATATAAACAATAAAAACATTCGATTAGCGTTAGTATTAATTATAATTCGAGCTCAACGATAAACACTAGTTGTGAAAGGAGAAATATAGCAGTCGAGTTTTTAATAAATAAACAATCAATATCAATCGCAATGGTGCAAAAAATTAATTAAATAACTTGTGTATATATTATTTTTTTTGGTATATAATGAAAGAAGAAATCCAATGCGGTATAGAAAGAAATTACTGTGGTTTTAAAAAACATAATAAAGCTCGGCACATTTGACTATAGTTTATGTACAGTTAAAATCAAAATCAGAGAATTTTACTATTTTACTATTTTTCATCCGATGACCCGTATTACAAAACAATCTTCAATTAAAATCCAACAAACTATTTTTTAGAATTTATTCTAATTTTCTTCACAATAAGCTACTGCGTTGCTGTAAATTGTTTTAATATTTTGAGATTTTTGAGATAATATTAATGCACGTACAAAGTTCAAATATGATGGGGAATATTGTGTACGCAATAATCTGAAGACAAACAAACACTTATTTCGCATGAAAACTTTTGAACACTTTTACTACCCATGAACAATGTTTCTATTCTCAACTGTTTTAAATGGGAGGAAATAATAAAGGTGCCTCCACGGACGTATAAAGAAACAATTGAAAGTCACCCCTTGGAGCGGCGAATCTTTAGTCTGAAAGTTTCAGAATCAACTGGTTAACGGAAACCAATCATTCAGACGCCAGTACACTTATAGAACTTTACTCCAGACTACGAAGAATAAGAAAAACTAACAAATAAATAAACAAATAAATAAATCATAGTGAAATAAATAAATAATCTTGAATACTACCCAAACAATCTATAACAGTACGACAGTTATAATAGTAACAACAAAAAATTATCTAAATACGTTTTAACACATTTCTAAATTTCGATCAATTTTAAGCATTAGTTTTTTTATTATGTTTAATTATAATCGGAAAAAACTTAATTGGTTTCAATTAATACATAAATGACGTGGACACATGGCTGCGGTTTCCATTAATTAATTATAATAGTAATCATAATAAAATATGATTTATATTTGTATCGATTGAAACTGACAAAAAAAAATTAAATTACGTTTTTCATACAATCTATATGTAATAATGGGAAATGAAAGAGAGATATAAAAAATAACTAAACTTAGAGTTGTACAACTTGGCTATAGGTTTTAAAAAAATTTTGTTTGTCGGGTAGAACAAAAAGATTTGAGTTTTGATAAAAGGTGAAAAAAAAATGTTTACACTTATTAAACCACATTAATAATTAAAATAAAAACTTCATTACCGTTAAAACTGGATTTTCAGACGATTAGCATACCCAGTCAGTATACATATATTATTATTACCTGTTAGGCAGATTTTAAACGAAAATGCGAAAAACAAGTATAAGACTAATTAGACGTCGGAATGAAGTATTTCCATTTGAATTATTCTACAGTCGTAAAAAAAACTGATTTGTGCAAATAATTTCACGACTTATCAAATGCGTACACACACACATATTTTTTACCGTATTCATGTATGTGGACCTACTTCTACTAATTTCGGAACGTCTGTTATTCAGTATATAACTCTTAGCTGATTACTGAACATTATACGCATAATATATTTCACGAATGACTTATAATTAAGGTTAAAATTGTTAAACGTTAATTAGACTAGGATAATTCATTATTCAAAAATAAATCGTACGGTGACCGGAAAAAAAATTATGTTAGACTCGATACGAACCTTGTATAAATCGATCGTGAAACGATTAAATGAACGAATAAAACACGTTTGTAGTATCGTTTACACGTATCAAATATTGTTTCACAATTTTTATAACTGGATAAAAATCGGGGATTGAATTACTATGTGAATAACAGTAAATTGTAGGGGCGCTGAAAGTATAAGAGTTTCTATTTTAAAAACTTTATAGTTACGGTAAATCGATAGACTACTGCACTGCGGTGAAATCAATATATCATATAATAACATTACGTTTACTATCAAGTAAACAAAATAGGTTAAGTTTTTAATAATTTAAACTTAAATGTATTAAAAAAAAAAAAAATACTAGGGAATTTCGTCGAATATCGATTTTGGATCAAACGAGTAATATTGAAAAGTAATTAATGTGTACGTACACTGCGAGAAAACGATAAATCATGAAATGTACTTGGATAAACTATAGTCGGTTATCTTGATTAAGGACTTGATTAAAAGTATATTATAAATATTTTTTAATAAATATCGAGATGTTTCAAGTAAATTCCGATGAAAAATGTTCGATACGCTTTCGTATAAATATGTTTCGGCTACTTTGAAAATTAAGTCTTTCTAATTAATTTTCTATAGTGCAACGAGAGAGAAAACCATTAAAAAAAAAACGTACACTTATACATTTTTTAATGTTCGTTTATACTTAGTATTATTATCAAACATTACTTTTAATGCACAACGTTAGTATTGATATACAAATAATTATAGGTATATTTTTACATAATAATAATATCAATTCTGCTGCTGTTTAACAAA
Source organism: Periphyllus acericola (assembly GCA_949715065.1). Lineage (NCBI taxonomy): Eukaryota > Metazoa > Arthropoda > Insecta > Hemiptera > Aphididae > Periphyllus > Periphyllus acericola. The sequence continues at coordinate 4,476,346 of OX454266.1, forward strand.
CGGCAATTTCAATAACTTTTTTAAATAAAAACGATTGTAACGACTTTATTGTTGAGTTTTCAGAGAGAATTATTAACAATCAGAAATTATGAAATACATACGTCATATACTCGTATATAGTTGATTGAGTTTTTCATAAGAGCCGTTGAAATCGTCAGAACACGTTCCGTTCAAATACTTGAAAAGTTTGTGACGACAATATTAGTTAAAACGAAACCGCAAGTTCATTTATAGACCGTTGTGTCCGGAACAAAGAAATTACAATACCCTACATAGATATGCGATGCGTTAGTTTTTTCGTTCGACACTTTTTGAAGGTTTAATAATGTTATCCATCATATCTACAGGTGGCAATTTATCGTAATATACCTACATTGATTTAACTCAAACGTGTGCTTTCTCGAAAATCCCGGTTCTATTGTCGGGTAAATTGTCTGAGACAGCGAAAGTGACCGCGAATAATCCATAAACAAGAACATCGATTTTAAACAAAAACTAGAGCATTTCAAAAAAAATATGCTTTCGAACTGTACCTATTTCACCGGGATTTTACATTTTTTTAATCATCTTATGCGCAGAGGCGGCATACATGCCATCCAATTATATTCCATAATTTTTAGAGATAAAATAAAAACCAGTTATGCAGTCCACACCCTGAACAGAGTTTAGACGACAACGACGACAATCAGCTGTAGACTCACGCAAATGAAAACTGTTAACGATTTACTTCATACTGTACAATTGTCAATTATTAATAAATCCGTTTATTAATTAAATGAACGGTCACGTCATAACTTTTTCGTTGTTTAGGCACTATTTACTGCAGTTTTAACGAAAAATACTGTCATATTGTGCACAGTAAGAACACAATAATTTCTATCAACGTCATGGTGTTAATCTCTTACGTAAATAAAATGTATTATGATGAAATATTTCATTAATTTCAGTCTATACCTGAATAGATCTAACCTGTAAAGATTGAACATTTCAAATCACAACTAGGATGGACATTTAATAAAAATTTAAGATTTTTTTTCTAACGAACACCTTCTCATTTTAGTTTTGTAATTCTGTATTTCCATGTGTAAACAATACAAATACAATTACAAATGTAGCTTATAATTTATACAGTTGACTACAAATACTAAATAATATCAATTAATATAATTAATGGCAAAAAAAAAAACTAAAAAACAACTAATTTAAGTTGTAAGGTTAAATATATTCAACTAGTGGGTATGACGAGTATCAACATTTTATTACCAACGTTTTCGATGTACACAACGAGATAGAATATTTTCGCTAGAATGGGCTCTTTCGATCTTTTAAATCTTGCTCCCTGTTAATCTTGAAACAAACAGCAAGAGGAATAAAGTCTTATTAGAAACTTTATCGAAATTTAAGTCCTCAACTGTATTTACAATTTCTAACTAGATAATATATAGATTTAACATTTTTCTACAACAGCCAACCGAGAGGAAAATTTCAAATGTCGTACCTAAAAAAAAATATATATATTATACAGTAGACGCCGCTTATAAGACTCACTTTGGGACCAGCACAAAGTGAGTCTTATAACCGAATGAATCTTATAAGCGAAGTGGAAAAAAAAATTAATTACGTATTTATAAATTTTATTTCACTACATATTTTGCTTTGATTTTAATACTTTAATACATATTACATATTACATACTAAATACTTTTATTTCATTTGTTTTTAGAATATTTCAGAGGTCAATAAAATATTAAGGTATAAATGCGATATTTCTGTTCCTTAAATTTTAAATCACTTTTATTTACATTTTTAATAATGATTGAAAAAAAGAATTTCAAAGAATTTTCGCAGTCTTTGTTAGAACAAAGAGTTAATCATATATGCAAATAACTGATTTTCGCTTGAACAAATAAACACAAATAGACTATATCTCAAGTAGCGTCAATTACATATACATGAAAAATATATAGATAACTTCTTCTTTTTCTTTGAAATAGCTACTTACTCGTTACAAACCTCACTTTTACCAAATCCTTTAAGTTAGATTTTAGTGTATTTCAAATAAAAGAAAGTAATATAAACATTATGAGATGCTATAATTCGAGGAAGATACCGTATGGGTCTTTTTAATAATATTTTTGGATTCCTCGTATTTTTTAAAATTGTAGTTCATATTTTAACGGATTTATTTGTATAAATGTTTAATAACAATATTTAAAACGTAATTTAGTATAGTATAATTAATTATAAAACATGTAAAAACTAAAAACCAAATAGTAGAAAAAAAAACCACTTTAGTGGAAAATAATTTATTTCTGGTCATTATCTTACCGACTCGATATATTTAATCCCACTGTACAGAAGTAACCGTTTTTGCACGTATAGGCTCAACATAACCATGGTTACAATAATTCCACATTTACGTGGTATTAATTTGATGGGAATAATTAATAGTATTTAATGTTATTATAATTATTTTTATTAGGTGTATAAATATTTTGATGCTTTTAGTATAATAACAAACAATTTTAGTAATTTAAAAATATAAGTATTATATCCAAACGTGCCACAGATTTAAATCAAAATATTACTCTAAAGTAGGCACGGTTGAGTTTGAGGTAAGATATTATAATTTATTTTCTTACACGGGGTATGGCCACCCTAACTTTGACAAAATATCTATAACAAAATCAATAATATTATAACGAACTCGGAAACTTATTGAAACGTGTAGAGTAAATATATTATTTTTACATAATTTCAAGTATTGATTTATAACAACATATTATTATAATTATGTCAATGAAAACTTACAATAATTATAGTACAAATTAAAAGAAAAAAACTAAAATAAAAGCCAACTTTTACTTTTTTAAAAATGATTTAAGAAAAAGTTTTAACCATGGTATCAATAAAATAACGTGGGTAATAAAATTACGCAAATAAGTACGGATATTTGTAAATTATGATTGAGGTAAAAAAAAAACATAGTGTTCACGTTCAAAATACAATAGACGTGTATCATACTTTTTGACGTTTTAACGTACTATGTTTAAATTTTCATAAGCTTTAGACCGATAAGTTATTGATTGACGAACACGATTGTAAGTTCAACGCTGAAAATGCAAAAATAACTTTTAACGCAACATTTTTATGGAATCATATATGAACACGCGAATAATAATTAACAGCGCTCAAACAAACTGTACGGTACTGTCAACGATGAATTAGTATTACATAGTAATACACCAGCACTTTTGTGTGTACCGAGCTACTGAATCAAATAGCGAGGGGAACTACGCGTGGTAAATTACGAACAATATTTACCAAACTCGGTCACGACGCGATTCGATTTCAACGTTTTAGAAATTTAGACAATATAACACCGATTTAGAAAAAAAAAAACATTATTGCATTTACGGTGTTAGTAAAATGCCTACCACGAACGCCTACGAAACGGGAGTACAATCGAAAAACCCGGTGTGCACAACACGAACAATGCATGCATTCTTTCATACTTACGCCATAGAACTGTGAACTGGGTACCTAGTCGCGATGATCTACTGCAAGTGCACGCGGTTTAGGGTTTAGCTCAGTGGTTCCCAAACTGTGTGACGCGCCTCCCCTAGGAGACGCGAGCACTTGACAGGGGAGGTGCGAGCCGCGTGGTAAATAATGATATTTTATAATTATAAACAACAATAATTTCGCTTAGAGTTATAATGTAAGAAAAAACTTCTTGTTATTTGTCACTTAAGTATTTCACTATTGTCACTGTTAATATTTTATAATTGTTATATGCAAAAGCCGATCGGCGTAAATAAATAAATAAAAAATTATTATTCAAATTGATGTCAATATGATTATTACTAGGCCTCACCGAGAGAAACTCGCGTGGAGGGCTCGTAATACGTACGTAATAATATGTACTCGGTTAGGTACCGGTACGCGATTGTGGACTTTTCCGAGCGCTTTACTTCCCGCTGTGGTTTTAACATCTGTAAAACAGTACGATAAATAACATTGTGGCCACGGTATTTTAGCGCACAACGACTGGATTCGAAAAAATGGAACATTCGTTTTGAAAACAACAAATTATTTTACGCAGTTTGTTGTCTGAACATTTTCCCCGGGTACGACTTGTTCAAAATGTGATGGAGGAACCAAAGTTTATTTCACGAAAAAGTTTCGGCGTCCAGAGAAATGATATATATTTTTTTTTTTTTTACAATTTCGAAATAGAAAAAGTTCACGAAATGTATTGTTGAAATTTTGTACATTTTGTTTGCGACAATGTTGTTGATGAGAATACATTATTATACTTGGTTTGATACATCTCTCGGCGCGACAATGTATACACAATTACTGTTAGTATTTATATTTTATACACATCATGCACTAAGTATGCTGCCTTATTGATCATCGTCGTTACCTTCATAAATGTGTTCAAGTGATCACATTTTGAACAATAACCATCAGACCAACAAGTGCGGGCCTAAATCATACTCGTATACTATGAAAAAATACAAGTCTATTTTTAACCGCATAGTACTCCGTATAAAGTGAAAAATAATGTTTGACTGTTACATTTGTAAACGAAACAAGGATTATCATTGGATTTAATGTGAGTACTCCTCACTCGTCAGTCCTCGTTTTCATAAAACATAATTAATATAGATCAACATTCTATACATTACATTATACAACATATCTAGGTAGATTACATAGTTAATCGGTAAGTTGCGTGATGTCACATATTGTAATATTACTTAATACGTCATTTATCAACGCGAAGCATGTTCAATTATATACAGCATTCGTAATCCTATTTTAGTTCAAAATTACAAGAATTCATTTAATATCAGTGAACTAGAAATTAGAATTACATTTAAAATATAATTACATACTATATATATATAATCGATATCATTTGTAATTGAAATGGCCATCCAACAAATTTCCATGGGAATTCAAGATTTTAAAAGAGTCTATAGATAGTTTATAATAGTTAAATAGAAATGTACTACATTTTTATGCAAATGACACTAAAGGTTGCAGATCCATTAAACATATTTCGTTAAACGTAAGTTACGCAGTACAAATATAAACATACAAATATTTACAAACTTGATGATATATTTTTGGACTAAATTATTAAAAATAGTTTGTAGTTTTGGTTTATTCTTGCCTAATGTGAACCGTGTATATTTGTTTTACTATTTTATCACAAACTGTTTCTGTTTTTATTGTATTATGTTTTAAACTGTTTGCGAACTACCGCTAGGCGTTTATAACATAAATAAATAATTGTTATGCATAGTAATACTCGATTTTGTATCTAGTATTAAATAAGAAACATAAATATTTTCCATAAGATGCAAATGGACGTTTATATTTTGTCTTGCATATTAGATTTTCAAACGGTAAACTCATAAAAGAGACCTATGAATTAAATATTTAAATCTATACTAACAAATTTTAATTTTCTAATTTGGTTATTATATGAAACCGGGACAAAGAAAAGCAAAGAAAATATTTAACTTTGTTACATTCGTCATAATAAAACTTCGGTAGGTACGGTATAACACTTCTGAATGGGCATCGTTGAGAAGTTTGAAAAGAACAAGTTTAAAAAGTAACGGACACTAACTAGAACAAGATTTTTTTTTTCAAAGGCATAGTTTGAAATGATTCATTTAATTATAAGAGAACAAGGAATAAAAAATTATTATTTTGATTGGATTGTGAATAATTAGTTTTAATTAAATATTTCCGAACAAAAATTCTTTGTTATAATATGTTCAGAATTGTAATTAATTTTTTTTTAATAAAACCCTCGTCAATCAAATATACGAGCATTTTTGAAATAAGATTGTTAACCGTTGTCATGGCTGATAATCTTGTTAAAGAAACAATTATATTTCAATTAATTTTTCATTAACTAGACGTCAACATTCCGTATTTTTGCTCAGTACCATTTTCTGTAAATATGGACACATTCTATATTTTGGGAAGGGGTGTACCACCTTGTTCATATGGAAGTGAAAGATTTCATTAAGCGGATGGGAGGGATAAGTTCATCTGCTGTTCCGTTTAGCTAACGCAACAAAGCATTTTATATATTAAGCGTTCATTTTATAACAAAGTACACGTTTCACGGGTAAACTCGAATAAAAATGTACTTTTTAGAAAACGCGAAAATTCTTTAGTGTTTTCCGAATCCATTGAAAGCAGCAATAACGACCGTCCGTATTTTGGACAATAAAAATCGTTTATACGCTCGCTCCGAGTGGATCAAAGTGTTTTAATGCTTGGACGACGCGTACACAAACACTGCTCGTTTATTACAACGTAGGCAAACGATTCGACGGCGTTTTAGCGAAGTTAACGAAAATATGCGCGGCATCATATAGATTTTTGAATTTTCGAATTTACAGCGATGAATTTTTAGCATTTGACGCGTTGTTTCGATTTGAAACGATTAAAGCAAATTCCATACGCTAGTATGCCGCTGTATCTTTCATTCGATATTTATGAAAAATCGAAAAAAAAAAACTGTTGAAACGGTTACTGTAATACTATCAGTAGAAATTGTTTGTTCATCACATAGACCAGTGGTTTTCAACTTGTGCGTCGCGGCTCTCAGGGGTGTCGTCGGTTGTATCGAGGCAGCCGCGTCCGCAGTAGAAACTAATAATGAAATCGCAATATTATATTGATGTAATTATTTGTTCACGTTTATGAGAGTTTTCATTTTTTTGTTTTGTAATTCTGGATAAGTTTTTGAATTCTGGTGGAAAACTTGATTCCGAACTGAAGTGTTTTCATCACATTGTTTGTTTTGATTTAACATTGATTTATCACGATGCGGTAGTGGAGCCGTTAATTTGTTTTCAAAATCAGAAGAGTCGTGGACCCGAAAAGGTTGAAAACCACTGACATGGACAAACAAATTGACGGCCGTAACGTTTGAACAAAGTTAAAAACAAAATAATATGTGCTGCAGTATAAATGTGTACGTGTGTACAGCATATAGCGAGCGACCACTTTTTAGCGCTGTTTCGATTTAAAAGTGTCACGATTCAAAAGGCATACGACGATTTTACGCCGCTGTACCTTTCGTGTGGTATTTCATAGCATAAAACGAAAAGCACAACGAACAGAATAGGCTAACGACGGTTACCATATAATGTTATCATAGTGCGAACACCGGGGATTTTTTTTTTTCAAAATCGTTTTTCGAACCCGAGCGACGGTTCACTGGGATCAATGTCCATTTTGGTTTTAACAATGTACAATAGTCGCTTACTCGCAACATACCAATAGCCTAAATGTTACTATTCAGATCATAAGTTCAAATTCGAGACGATAACAATTTAAAATGTTCTTTCTTACAGTCTGAGGTTGTTGTACGAGTTCAACTCTGTCATAAATCAGCACACGCATATACACTACACAGCTTTGTACCAGCTACGTGTAAGTCACGATTAAAAATAAAAACGAGTTTAGGCGCCAATTATGATGAGCTATAGTTTTTTTTTTCTTCACTTTACGCATATAGCTGCTATAGATTATATCCGAGTACAGAACGAGGAGGATATTTTAATTAAACCGTTATTCCAGTCATATACGATAAAGGTTTTCAATTTTTTTTCTTTTTTTTTTACCAGACCTATAAAACTTCAGTTAATCTCTAGGTAAAGCCATTATCAATACGATTTTCTCCCGCCGCGCCGTCATAATAGTTTACATAAAATACGGCCGTAAAATGCACGGTGTAACAAGGATGTAACGAAAAAAGCTCCGTAAATGGGTATTTTACATTTTTAATTTAAACCAGAACAAACGTAAAACTTTTTATTTAATCAATTCGAAACGCTACGAATGAAGAATTTAATAGAAAACCGAGATTGTTTATATACGAGACGAAAAAAATATAAACAAGAGCATTGAATATACAATTATTAGGTATGATAAAACCCATGTATTGTTAGTGTTTTTTTGTTTTCAAGGTTTTTGTGGTTATTTATAATAGAAAGTAGCCGAATGAGAACATATCGAGCTATGTATGAATGTTTATTAATAAATTATTCGTAAAATACTTATAGAAAATAATAAATAAATAATTCTCTTCAAACATCTATAAATAAAACGTAAACATTAAAAACAAAAATCAAATGTAAAGTCCGTATACATAATTATTCTTTCGAAGGAAATATTCTAACGAGCAGAAGAGATCCTCTCCAGTTACATTTACATTTTAAAATACAGTTATACCACATTTGTTAGTTAATTTAACGAATACACTATAGTAACGACTTATAAGTGTTTGTATACAAACGTGTCTAGACGTACACACAGCTATAAATAAATATACATAATATTTCTTCTTATCATTATTATGTATAATAAGAATCGAAGGACCTATAGAACGATTTCCTTTTTTTTTTCGTTGACTCTAACAAATAGTTATTATGCAACACTCTAATTATATCTATTCTATTGTTGGGCTTAATTTTGATTATTTGTTTTCTCATATACATTTTAATCAATCATGACATGAGTAATGTATCGAAGTTACCAGCCGCGGCAGCTGTCTTAACTCTTCCAACTGGTTAGAATATTTCACATGAATTTTCGAAGCCGTTTCAAAAGTTTGTACCGTTATGGAGGAACATTAACTTTGGAAGGTGAGACAGAAGTTTTTTTAACATGAAAAATCTAAATTATTGATTGATGACTACTAATATATATGCCTATAGTAGGTATTACAATAATATGGCACTTTCCAATATTTATTTTTAAATAAAAGTTTTAAAAAATTTCGATTCATCTTCAACTTTGATATAATGTATCTATTATATTAATTGAATTTAAGTTCTGCAATCATTTCCATGGGCTAAGTAATAACATAATTACTAATTGTCGTTATTCCCTAACGTTTGACTTTGCGTTTAATTAAAATAATTGAGAGTAGGCCATCACACACCGAGCATTACCGTTAAACACTTCAGTTTTTGATTGGCTAAATGGTTGTGATATATAATTTAACAGTTTCGCTATGATAATTTCGTATCAACAGTTCAATATACGGTAACAGTTTGTTTGATATTTATATTTATAGCGTAGTAATCAACGCGGAACGAGTAAGATTCCAAATAATTCCAAACAATTAACGCATTACCCAATGATTTAAATTTTTTAATTAATTAATTACGCTCATGATATCCGTTGACAACCGAACCCTGCTCGTAACATTATAGAATATCACAAAATCAATTTCACGTTATTCTCCTGAGAGGATTTCTAGGTGTCTTATGAAAGTAAGAGTGATCAAACTTTTAACAAGAAGATTTTGTCACCTGTGGAACTCTGAATATATTAATAACGTTCCTTCGTATACGAGCCTTTTGTATTAATTTCTGGGTCAATGTCTGCGGCATTACAAGAAATATCGGGTATGGTACACATGGTACTCACCAGTATTTCGTTGAGACGTGATTTATCATGATTAGGTACCGTTTATTACAGTATTTTAACAATCAATAAATCGACAGTTTCGCGTTAACAATAATTGCACTAAACACTTAAGTACCGTTTTAATACATCGAGAATTTAATTTTTAATTAGAATAGTTATTTAAATGTGTATTATATAATAATATACGTGTACTTGTTAAATATTATATGAACTCGTATAGTCGTACGTAAAGAGACACACTAGCTAGTCTGGAACATCACAGGTCAAGTGCTAATCTATTTACGCCTTGTTACCTACAATACCGGGCAATGCCTGATTTAAATGTGATTCACGGTGATTTACGTTACCCCCGGAAACTTGATTTTTTTACGGAACATTTTTTTTTTTATATAATTTCGATAGAAAAAAAACTCTTTAAAAAATATTATTCGATAAATGACTACGGCTTACTAAAAGTTTTTAAGTGTACATATTTAGCTCATACGGGCTATTAAGCTTGGCTAAATGTTAAAAAATATCAAACATTTGTAAAATGTTAAATTCAATATTTACACGCCATACCGCGGTAGGTATTGGGTTCGAGGTAAAATGTGCGTTCGGCTCGGATATGAAACCAAAATAATTCTGTAGATTTAAAACTTCAATGAGTGGGGATTATCGGTGAGCCGATGTTATTGTCCCGTGTCATTAGCACATCGAGTCACCATTGTTTCTGTAGTAGGTACCTATAGTTGGTTAATCGGTGGCAACACAAAAGACTAACGAGAGAATACATCCTTGGGGTATGCGCAAGCATTTGTGTTAGCTATATTAAACACTGTAGCCGTTCTTTGTACCCCGCTCGGTTAAAAGCTGGTGAGTCGTGAGCCATTCAAAGTAGTACGCGTGTAGAATAATTTTTTCTAGCACAAAAAAAAATGCGCATAGCAGTCCTCGTATCATCTGTGGACTTGAAAAGTCGCATCGAAGTGAGAGGCAGTGAACTGAAATTCGAATCCAGTAACGAATACTCGATTGGTCAATCGCTGAAAACCGTCTGGTAAATGATTCGAAGAAATTTAAATTTAAACCGTTTTTTTTCCTCCGAATCGAGTACTCGACAAATGATTATAACATTTACCAAGTACTTGTTTATATTTTAAATTCAAATAAGTTTTATTCAAATACTTCGGAAGAGAAGTTTTCAGGGAAAACCATTACAATAAGATTGTTGTTTTAACAATTTGTTGCATTATTAATGTGTGGTAGAATAAACAAATTTTAGGACGCATTTCTATTAAAATGTATGACGGTGAAATCAACAAACATTTACATCCATCAACAGAACGAATTACAGAAATGATTCAAACAACTGTTTAAAGAAATATAAATAGCACATAATATATTATGCACACGCCTAGCGTTTGCATTTGTACTTACACGTTCCAATACGTTTTTCGTAACTTTTTTTTTACATAATTTGTCAATCGATGCATTTATGTCTGTGTTTTAAAGTTTTTTTTTTCGTGACTGACAAAAATCGTTAGGCGATTATGGATCAAGCAACAGCGAACGATGTGAACGTAATTGATTCGAGAGTTTTTTCGGGCTAGTAAGCTCAGTTACTCTATATACGTATAGTAGGTAGTATTTTTTTTTAAAAGATTCTCAAAGTATTCGCAATTAGACTGAAATGTCAACATAGTTCTGTAGTCTCTCTGGGGAGAAGCTGTTCCGGCAATAATTAAATGATAAAACAAGATGGTTTTCGGAGGACAATCTTGTACTTTTTGAATAAATAAATTTAAGGACCGTCGAAGTATAAATATCGGTCGGCAGAGAACCAATATGTAACAATAAAGATGACGTGTTAAATTGTTCATTAGATTATTTTTCTTTAAGTTGTACAAAATGAATGGTAGAAAATGCATATGTTATATAGTAGATAGGTCGTCATGCGATGTAACATAATGTGTCAACAAAAATATAAGGCATACGAATAACACTGGCCCAACATGACCGTACACTTATCACTAATATTTATCAAAAAAAAGTTAATTTATTCACCCCGTACAATAGTAATGTGTTGGTGCTATCCAGCCGCTTGAAAAGAAAGTAGACAATATTTGAATAACTTTTAATTTTATCTCCACACGGTGGACGAAAATAGAAGAATCATATTACATACGATGAACGAATAATATACAAACAGCTATACGTGTAGAGGAGGCGTACAAAACGAATACTACCCACTATAGCCTATAGGTACCTAATATCAATATTAAATATGTACTTTCTAAAATGCAATTTTCAAAATATTACTATAAATATAATATTACCATATTAAAACCATAATGGTTAAAAGCACCGCTGCTTCTGCTTATTCTCGTGTGGTCGACAAAACTTATAGGTAGGTACTCCTGTTCCTGACCAGTATTAAATGAAATCGATTTCTCGTCATGTCAGTTTACCGCGCGGATCCTTTCTATTTTGTATATAATGTACATTCGTGCGTTTTGGCAGTCGTTGCTGAACGATATTCTTCCCGTAAACATACAATATGTCTAAAGTAACACTACACCTATTGCCTAGATTACAATAGCCGATTTTACAAAATAGTGTATCTATTATCATCGATGATAATATGTTCATTAAATGTAAGACTTTGGGAGTATAATTATCTCTGAACGGAGTCGAGCAATGTTTAACTTTTAACACGTACTGTAGTCTTGAGTATTTAAAAGTATTAGAACCGTATACTAGGTTTTAATAACTTATAAAATCTTTTAGCTTGATTGCGTTTAGATTTTAGAGTATACAATCTCAGTTAAAGATTTTCTTCAAAGGTATAAAAATCGTAATCAAACGTATGACGACTAAAGGTTGGTTTTATGCTATCGATTTTTACTTTGAGCAGACCTGATTAGACATTTGAAGAAAAAAATTGATTTTTTACAATTTGTAACTCTTCTATAATACTATCTAGTTTGTATTTCAGATTTTCATTTTCTGACGAATTGAATAAACGCATCTGTGTCAAAGTATTTCACCGGGCTAGAAAAAACGGAAATCGACCACATTTTCTTAGTCTTATTCAGAGTCGTTAGTTACCACGGTAGTAATACGTTTGACGATATTCTTCTGGAAGTACCTACCTTTAATACTTCCATCGTTAATCTCTGAGCAATTTTCAAATATACCTATTTAAATGAATGCTATTATTTTTAGCGAAATAAATGTAATGCATATTTAATACTTCAAAATTACCAATTAAATTATTAAAACTATCACAAAACATCTAAAGATTCGTTCGATTTGTAAAAATGTTATTCTGAAGTCTTTTATTATTTTTCGTATTAATCACAACTACCATAACTAAACAGATATTCGTTTTATTACCTTTATTAAATGTATAAAATAACTATAGATTATCGAGAAAATAAAAAGTTATACATTTTTCGGTTTTTGTGTTGAGGGTATATGCGATATTTCAAAAAGTTATATTATTTATACACTCGTATTTAGTAGCATTATTTTAAATAACAATTTAAAATTCTTAAGATGTTGTGACTGATTCGTGAGCTAAATGATTTCGCTAATCACGTACCTATTCTAATATTCTTCTAAACGTGTTTCGAAGAAAACAATTAAATATATATCAACTCCATTGTATTAGTCTAATCATTGACAAAAATAAATTATAATAAAACAATTAAGAAGTATTCAGCAAAATTGATTATGAATAATTGGCATGTTACGTGTATAAATTATAAATTCCTCCCGTCGGTAAAAATGTACTTTCTATACTAACTTCTATTATATTTCGCTATAGTATATAGGTGTTATTTCAGTCATACATTAGTAATTAGTCATTACCAATAATTATGTTTTATCATTTTGTTTACGTATTGATTTTGTCGTAATTAAACAGTAACATGGATTTGAAAAAAAAAACGAACAATGGTACCTACGTAATTACAACGTGCACGTTTTATGATTCTGCGCATAATAAAATGTACGTCGAATCCTTTGAGTTCTTAAATACACTAAATTACTTTAGTAAAACACGTTTTTTCGTTGCGCATTGTACACTCGATAACATAATAGGGAACTATTAAGTCAGAAATTAGTTTGCATTATAGACGATAATCGTCGAATTATGATTAATCTATTTTCACACGAAAAACCGCGTACTATACTACACGCCCTGCAAATAATACGTTACTCTGATTGAGTACAATTATGATATGTGACTCGTGCAACACGGTTCCGAATGACAATGGGAAACGAATAAACGGACCGTTAAAACTTGCGAGAACAATATGATAATGAGTTCTAAAGTGCATTGTGTGCCGCGCAAATGTTATTGATCGCATTTGGGTTCAATGAGTTTGATTTTACACGAAGCATTTAACTAAATTTTCGCAAGGATTTTCACCTGTTATGATTAGCTAAAATATTTTTACTAAAAAAAAAAAGAAAAGAAAAAAAAAGCGATTCGTGCTAATATTCAATTATACGAGTGCGCCTGAACGATTAATTAATACGTCACTTTAAATCACAAAATCACAAAATATGCAAATCCAATCATGCTCAAAACACTTTGGGTGTATGAAAATATAATTTTTCAACACCACGACGAAAGCAGCTGTTGGTGACTTGAGGCAACGTTGACGTACACTTATCACGTGTGCTGCAGGAAAAGAAATGCTTTTTCATCATCGGCTTCATTCAAATCGAATGCTACACACGAGTATATACGTTGTCTGTTCCACCTATGTCCGCGTTGAAGCGCATTAACCGTAAGTGGATCTATTTTCGAATAAAAAAAAAAAAAACATAAATTTTGATGCACTGAAAAGCTTTTAACGTTTCCGAACCCGAATGGATAAATCAAGTCTGGTCTTTACAACGAAACACCGTGGGATCTGTACGCATTTTGCGTTGGTCATTTATTTTTATTTTTTTTTTTTGTTGATATTTACACGGTTGGCAAACTCGCGCGAGTGAAAGCTGTGAGTTCTGCGCTGTTACGTTGCTCATATAAAAGATCCACATGGACACCAAACTGGATTTCGTCGAGTCGAGATTTTTATCTAATTAACATATTGATGACATCGAATCACTGAAAATCAAACGACATAAATCTGTGTTTACACCGACAACGCATCCGCAGAGTAAACAGTCTGTCAAGTCTGCGTGTAGGATACATGTACATTGTACATGTATACATACATAGGTTGGTAGGATATTACGTCGTCGTAGGACACCGTGTTATAGTTATACCCACCTCGAAATGCGTTTCCAGTGTAGAATGAAAAAAAAACCAAATACAAATAAATATCAATTCGACGGGAAAAGCCTATTACTTTGTAGGCGATGTGCTTTATGTGTTCTAAACCCATTATTTGAATTCAAAGCAGAGCACGGTGAAAACCATTCCTCTCGCGATTTTTGCTACATATACACAGTGCGTCCCATAAATGTTGAGACTAAGGTTACTGTTAAAAAAAAATTAAAAAAATGTTTTTCTTATGCAATATTTTATTCAAAATAGTCACCATTACATTCTATACACCTTCTTGCACATTCGCCCAATTTTTCCAAGTCCCGTGAACAGTTAGCTTTAGGAATGTTCTTGAACTTTTGGGTCACCGCCTCTTGAATCGTTTCAATGGTGGAAAAATGGTGCCCCTTGAGCTCCATCTTCAACTTTGGGAACAGGAAATAGTCCGGAGGACTCAAATCTGGTGGGTACGGGGGGTGGTCGAGTACTGGAATCATTTTTTTATCCAAAAATTGAGTGACAATCGCTGCGGTGTGTGCTGCAGCGTTATCGTGCAGCAAGAAAAAGATCGATCTTTTCACAAAGCGGGCCTAATGCGTGCAATTCTTTTACAGAGGCGATCCAAAGCGTTTTTGTAGAATTCGGCATTAACAGTACTTACCGGGGGCACAAATTCTTTGTGTATAATTCCTTAGGAATCAAAAAAAAACAATCAACATGGTCTTGATTTTGGATTTTTGAAACGGAAGTTTTTTTTTGTGTATATATATATATGAACATTTATACGTGGAAAACGTACGGCAACGGTGTACAATGCGAGTTTTTTCTTCTAGGAATCAGAATATTATTTTCGTTATATGTTCAAATATGTTAACAATTCATCACGATAAAACAATACCGTAGCAATGTAAACTGTGAAATATACTTAGAATCCGTGGAGTTTCCAACGATTTATGTGAATGAAACATATTAATTTCCATACACTTTTAGTGTCATAACGTTTAACACCGTATCACACTTAGTTGGCTTCAAGCTTTATTCAAATAAATATTTTCACTTGAAACGCGGTATAATATTATGGTTATAAATAACAGAGAATCACAGTTTATTTATACTATAAATCGTATAATAACGCAGTGTAAAAATATTTCAAATACTCGTTTCTCAAATCAAACCTACGCCAAAATGTACTTGTTTCTTGCGGAATTTCTACAGCGCAGATGTTATCTTTCACTCCTTCATTTTGTTGATGAAATTTGATTTATACATATTGTACGCTTATTGGCGTGACGTTACGAAGACAATAAATTATGAAAGAGATATCGATCAAGTTTATTTTTATTTTTTGGAAACAAAATTGAAATTCATTCAGCATCCTGGATCTTTATTAAAAAAAAAAACTCGTTTTTTTTCTCCTTTTGGAATATATTTTTTTCATTTCTTTATACAAAATAAAAATATTATAAAATATTAATATGCATGTTCATTTTTAACACGTCATTATTTTTATTAGTTAGGTATTTATCAATACTGTTAAAGCATCTGGTAAAGCACATTATATTATTAATTTAGAGAAGAATTTTATTAAAAAAGAGACGAAAACATTCGTATATATGTTTATAATACTTCATTTATTTCCTTTCGCCTTTTGTTGTGAAAAGAAGCAATTCGAAACTTTACTCCTAAAAATAACTCGCTCTAGTTGGTGTCCGTTCCTTTAAAAACTTGTTTTTTTTTTCGAAACTTCTCAAGGCTGTCCCTACACAAGTAGGTTCTATGCCAAAGTTTTATTATGATAAATAACTAAGCTAAATAATATATTCTATATTATTTTTGTTCAAGTTCCAAAGTGATCTTTTAGATTTAAAAAAAACGCAATTTATTCTTCCGAATGAAAATTGAAACATAAAATTATTATTATTAATATAAACTTATAAATTATTTATTGTTGCGCAACTTATTGTACTGTACAGCGATTTGTTTTCATTACATAGGATATAAATTTATTTTTTTTTGGTCGACATTCACATCTGTTAAAAACGTTTATTTCACATTCATATATATATATATATATATACTGCGTCAATATAAACTGTTCACAATAAATTTTGAAAAACCAATGAATATCGGGAAATGATGTGTGGAGCCGAAAACCACATTCGTTTACTAAAAAGGATAAATTACCAATTTTCTTACTAAAAATTATCAGTAATAAGTAATAACCTATTCAGACCGGTGGGTTGGGAAGTTAATATTTGTATTTCGAATCCCAACATTCCAAACGATAAAATCGCCATGTACAACTTGTAGCACAATGATTTTTTTATTATTGCATAATAATACGTACGAATTATTAGACGCACGTGCGTGTCAAATTTTTATTATGTAGTTTTAAAAGTTTTATATAAAACAAATATTTATTGCTATATTTTATAGTATTGAACGGTTAGAAAATATAATATTACAATATTATTTTATTATTATTTTATTGAGGTACAGCAGTATAAATTATTACCTTTCAATATAATATTAGTCCTCATAATATTTAATCTAGCACGTTTACCGTTTTCCTTATGTTTATTAGCAATAAATAAATGTACACACGATCAGTTTAGTAAGTTTTACTGGTCGAGTATTTTTTTTATTATTATTATCATCATCACCTGTATAGCTGTACGGAGCACGCATTACAGTTTTAATCGCATCTATTTAAAACACAATTTATTATTCATCGACTGTAAACCACAAAACTGTTTACTTTTTCGTAAATGTTTATTTTTTCATTAATTTTAAAACGAAAACTATTAAGTCAACATAATATCAACTATGCAGATAATAATCCGTTGTATTATGATATACCTACTTTATGTACACATATTTTTCGTTAACCGATTAATTGACATGGCCTTTTAATTTTTTTTTAGCCAATTTAACATACGATGTAAACT
Organism: Periphyllus acericola; assembly: GCA_949715065.1. NCBI lineage: Eukaryota > Metazoa > Arthropoda > Insecta > Hemiptera > Aphididae > Periphyllus > Periphyllus acericola. Next base: position 4,494,037 of record OX454266.1, read on the forward strand.
CGTATAATAGCTTAATGGCAAGAGTGTGCAAACTGATCAGTGGCGTATCCATTTGGTGGGGGGCAGAACTTCCACTCGTGGATCTGAGATAGTACATTGACTTTTAAATGAAACATAGTATTTTCTTAAACGTTTTTATATTGTTAGAACTTTGACTTGGAAATGAAGTTTCGCACAAAAAAATACACAATTTTTACATGTTTTTCTCCTTTAGTGGTAATTGCAGATCTTAGATTATGGTGGACTTATCTCAACAAAATCTGTCTAAAATGACATCAACATTATCTGAATTACTAAATAACTGTACCTATTGAAAATTACAATCCAAATGTGTATAAACTTTTGAATTCCTTGACAACTTTAGCTATTACAATACGTTGTTCTTGACTGCAGAAAGGTTGTTCTCGACCTTGTGGCGATTATAGCCGTTTAAATGGATTAGCTCAGCTATTATTATTCATAGATAAATTAGTATTAACCCAGAAGAAGTATTGGCTGAACTGGCTAAGAAAAAGAGAAAAATTAATTAGGTATTTTAATTAGGTAATAACTACTTTAACTCTGATGATTTGACAATGATATTTATTCTATGAATAATGTTTAAATCTAAAGATTTTTTTTACCAATTTATTTATTTATACTTAAATTGTATGACATAATAACACAATTGAGAATATTTTGAATTTTAGATTGAAGTTATTAAAAAAAATGTTGATAAATTAATATTTTTTTAGCTAAAAATGAATTTTTTAATCGATTTATCTAATTTGTTCAACATACGTTATGTTTTTACGACAAAAATAAATATCCGCTCAAAAATGAATATTAAAAACAAAACCTTAATTAATAAATCATTACCCAAACCATTATAGGCAATATGTAATTCAACTATGTGGAGTTGAGAAACCGTTAATGGCAGTTACTATACAGTCCTTCCAGTCAATATGTCGATTAATCTCCTCAGCTTACTGGTGCGTTACCAATAAAAACCAACACAAGGAATTAAACATAGAACCCCTTAACCAAATCACAAACATATTCAATGCTAAATATCATAGCAAACCTCATTCGAATAAAAATCCTCTCATATCCAAATTATCTTCTAACACACTACCAAACAACCCAATTCGTAGGTTAAAAAGAAAATGGTGCAGAGACCTCCTAATGTAACTTAATTGCATTAGGTACTTATCATCTCTATTACTTAGTAACTAAAAAAAAAAATACAAAAAATAAAATAATTAATTAAGATACCTGCCGGACGTCACCAATGGGTGCCTTCCCTTGTCCTTTAAAGTATTATACAGGTTATTTTTATTATTACATTGAAACGGAAAACCTACATATTGTATAATCTATATGATTAAATTGTAGATTTTTTAAATAAATAGATATTATTGTATAATCGTGTGTATATTATAATACTAATAATAATCTAAACCCGGATTCCGGTACAGGCTGATGACTGGTTACAATTTGTATGTGCAACAAACACACGAGTACACGTCATGAATAGTAATATTATTCAACATTGATCTGTATTTACATCAATGGTGCAGAAGTGAATTTCATCTAATAATGTTCAAGCCTTCGCAACAATACTCGAAATTTGTTCTGAAGGGTATATAGCTTCTAACCCTTTACTGATTTATGCAATTGCATATTATTCGCTCTGCATTCCCTATAATTGCATTCGGTATACCATTGGTAGAATTACAGTATACTACTCCGAAGGGTTGCAGTGTGAGATGTATATATATGTTGTATAATAGTTGTATTCACATCACAGAATATATGAACAACTTTACTGATCGTAAAAATATTTTATTTGAAATTATTTTTATAATTTCTTCACTCGTTATGATTACTTGAGTATCCTTAAAATTATAATGTACTAAATAATATGGAAACGACCCATTCATACGCAAACAATTCAATATCAGTTTTGATGAAATCGAAAAAAAACATATAACACGTTCACGTTCAATAAATGTTGTTCATGACATTGAAAAAAAAACCATTTAAAACTACAAAGTCATTAGAAATCACGAAAACATATTTATAGTGATGGTGTCAGCACATGTCAAGGATTGTACGAATGAGATTATTTTAGAAATTTTATTGTGAAATTAAAATTAAGTTGGAAGACGTTAAATTAGTTCAGAGTTGGATGAGTACACGCACTAGGTTCACATTACACAGCAACAATATCAGATGGTCAAGGTTATAATATTATTATATTATTGTTATACTATATTATGTGTATTTATTTGGTTACAATAATATAATTAATACAATATAAATGATTTTAAATATCATACTTTTACTCAGTGATTATTTTTATTATAATATCCATTTTGTAAGCTTGATAAATATTGCCTTGTACATTATAATAATAAAATGTTGGCGTAATTTCACTAAATGGATAGGTACCATAATATACATCCACTTAGAGAGCTAAACCTCTCAGCGTGAGCTTAAGCCTCTCTAAAATGTTGATATTTTAAATTACGAACACCACTTGCGTTAACTTCAATGCAAATATTCTTTTAGAGCGCCTCCCCTCAATGCATCTGATAACGCTACTCCTAGGAAACACACACATATATTATGTTTATTATATATTAATTACATATTAATTGTTTATTATAATTCACTTGTTCCGCCTACAATTTAGTCACATGCCTAAAAACGTATCTTTGTTATTTATTTATTTTTCTAATGATAACTGCTGGATATGTTCGTGTGTCGAGGCGTTAATTATATGTTACCTCACATCTGCAACAAACTGAAAAATGTATGATACTAAGTACCTACAGCTGTAACAACAAATCGATTCGCAATAATAAAATTAATACATTAATATGAAACCCTTGAGCTAATGGGTACTAAATAAAGGTGAAAAATAATCTATTAAAAAAAACAAAACATTTCACTGCAAAAGTCACCGCCACGTATTTTTGGTGTACAAAGATTCTGTAAAATAATAAACATTATAATTTTCTAAAACAGAAAATTTTTCACTTTTTTATAAGTACTGATGAAATAGTTATTATTTTTCCTCGGCTGTTTATAGGTTCTACCATTTTTTAATTTTGTCAAAACGCTTGGGTTGGTTTGTGAGCGTTGAAGAAAGAAGATGAAATTATTTAAATTGAGTTATGTATTTACAGTGAAACAGCATATTTATGTAATGTACAAACTAATGTAATACAATACCATCGCGTAATAATATAAAGTTATGGGTAAAATGACATTTTCTATGTATAATAGGAGAGATTTATGTGTGTCGCCTTTAAACGTAAATTATTACATCAGCCGAGAACATAATGCGCTATAAATCCCAGGTGGTCGCCCTCGATCTGTTGAGACAAGATGGTTTTCCTTTTCAATAGAGAAAGAGAGAGAGAGAGAGAGAGAGAGAGAGGGAGAAAAAGAGAGAATGAGAGGGAGGGACTAGAGGAAATACAAAAAATTACAGCTCATTATTTACATGCTATATTTGAATTACCCAAGCAATTTTCCGGTACGGACCCCCTCACAACCCCAAACCACACCGGGAAACCCTTGACTAAACGTGTATATATTGCAGTCTTTCGTGGAACTAGAGTTAAATTATCATGTTTACCGGGACTCGGCGTAATAAAGGGGCATACTAATACAATAATTAATTGACTCGTCTCGTTACGTTATTATTCTCGTTTCCAAATTCGCATTGTGTGTTTTGCACCTATCCAATTAATGCTCCGCGTATGGTCGCCGTTTATGTGTATAATTCGCTCGAGTGTTCAAAATCATATAAATATATAGGTGCACAGTGAAGTAATTAAGAATATTTAAACTATGTTTAACCGGGTCAAAGTCGAAATTTACAACTTCTGTTATACATTATAGAACGATCCGATATAAAATGTGTAAAAAGGTTTGATTCAATCATATTTTATTCTCATAGTTGTTATTGATCGCTAGTTTTCGACACAACATCTTTAATTTCAACAATTTATTCAGGTATAAATGATTACATTATAATTCGGTGTTGGTTTTGTTTCAAATTTTATAACCGCGTAAAAATTACATTTTATATGAAAGTTTGAACTATTTTTGAATCTAGTTGCAATAGAAATCAAATGTGCTTATCATAACAAAATGTATAAAATAAACACTATAGGAGTTTTTATTGATCTAACATATCAACAATTATTTGGAATTGTATTCAAATATTTACACAATGTACAATGTCAACTTGTTCGTATAACTATCGTAAATTTGTACTTCTTCGCGTTCATATTGAACAACAACTAAGCACAATGCATACAAACTGCGGAGTTTCAATTCAACGCGTCGACTGACGCACAGTTAGATACGTTAATACAATGAAAAATGTGCAAAAGTTAAAACCGTTACCTACGCAATGAGTTAGTTATTTGCGGAAAACCTTGTGCCGTATAGTTCGAAAACGGACTCTTAACGCCTGCATCACCGTGCAAATGTAAACGTATTTTTTACACGCGTAGCTTAATTTTGTTTCAGAATATTCGAAAAAATTGTCAGATACTGCGATACCTTCAGTAGCCAATTACCGTTATCGTTTATCCTGGGATTCTACGTGACGTACGTGGCCAAAAGATGGTGGAACCAATACCTGGCGATTCCCTGGCCCGACAAGTATGTATTGTTAACCTCGTCCATCCATTTACAGGCCGCCGTGGACAAAATAATAGGCCGGTCTAATGTTAAAACGTTGTTTTCAAGAGCAATGCACACCATATCGCTGTACGTAGAAGGCAACGACGATTACGGTCGGATGATACGTAGATCCTTGATGAGATATTTGATTTTAACTCTGATCTTGGTGCTGCGCTCCGTCAGTTCGCCCGTCAAAAAACGCTTTCCGACATTGGAGCACGTCGTCGAGTCCGGTAATCACACTATACGGTAGACCAGTAGTTCTCAACCTTTTTTGATTCATGTCACCTTTAGCCACTAGAATCAAACACTGCGTCACCCTAACATCAAAATAATAAAAATCTTAGCTGTATATTTTAAAATTATTCTTTTATAAAAAAAAAAAATACAGTATACAAAAAAAGCATGTTCAAAACGTTGACACTTTACATTTAAACAGATAAACTTTAAATTAGCAAATAAAAAAAATAAAAGTTAAAAAAAAAAAATAATGATTTATATAAATTTAATGTGAAATTTAACCCGGGTGTTTTTTACAAAGTTGGTATATAGTGGTATAGGTGTATAATATATTTATTATAAGAAATAATATGTAGTTTTACGCTTCACCCCTAAGTTAGGTCCATGTCACCCCGGTTGAGAACTACTGCAGTAGACGTACCAACGCCGAACACCGTAAATGTTGCGATCGCGAATTATTTTAATGAACAAATGTCTGTACACGTGCAGGTTACATGACTGTAGACGAAATAGAAGTGTTTTATTCACTGCCCAAAGTGGAGTTCAACACGTACTGGGTACCTTGCACCTGGTTCACAAAGGTGTTGCGGGAGGCGAGGAAATCCAATCGAATAGAAGATTCGGACGGTGTCAAACTCATCATGGAGGTAGTATACGATTTTAAATTCACTACACGGCTCTATAATTAGTTCGAAAATACTGCTCCTCAAGTATCGATACAACCCATACGAATACGTTCAAAATACATTTCCAAAAGTAAATCTTACGCCGATACTGGGATTGCCATTTTTAATCGGGAACATGTAGCACGATTATAATTATGTTTTACTTACTTAGTACTTACTTACTTACTTACTTACTTACTTACTTACTTACTTACTTGGATTTCAATATAATCTCGTCGGCGGTCCGTGTGAACAATATTGTTAATGCACAGCAGTCGCCATGGCGGTTCCATAATACTAGTTCAAACCTTATGTTGTTAACACGCGTGGTAAAATATCATGAAAGTATTATTATTATTATTATTTAATATCAAGGTTTCTTTTCATTCACTTATTTTAATAGTAACTACACTACACGAGGAAAATAAAAATTGTGAAAACTTATACTTACTAAAAGTTTCATTCTGTGCGTTGTTGTTTGTTCACCAGCCGTTCCCCGCAGACTCCCGTTTATAATGGTATCCTTATCGTTTATTTAATAACAAAGAAGTTGAACCAACGCGTGACGTGTGTTTAGAATATTCCACATGCGAATTATTTTAAGCATAGAATTATTTAAATTTCATCGAATTTATTTTCCAGACAATGTATTGGGTTTGTGCACCGATTTCGTATTAAAATATTAAACGCATTTAACATATTTTAAAACAACTGCTACCCCGTAAGCATCGGTTCGCCAACAATGTTCTAACTTTTAAAATTGCTAATATCTACCCTATTACACCGAATATTCCGATCAGACTCACATGCTCACCCACAGACACGCCGACTAAAACTCTTTAAGCTTCTATTGTAACGGTAACATGCGATTTTTCGATCCAAAATTAAAACATATGTACATCCTGTTATTTTTTAATATCCTAATTTTAACAATCAATCTCGATTTCGTCTATTTAAACTCAAAAAAGGATTTATATTTTCAATACGTAACATTTTGCTAGGAACTGTATACATTCAGAAACGCATTTTTTTTCAATCTTAACGAGTATTGAAATAAAAGTTGACCTTTGGCAAACGTGATTTCAAGAATTTATTTTTACACCCTAATTTTTTTATTTTATAAAAACTGTCGAGTCATCATTTTCTGAAACGTTGAAAACTAAATCCAATTGGTTACAGCAAACAATGTTAATTAATTAACTTAACGCGGATCTTTTTTTATATGTTCATGTAGATGACGTCAAGTTGTTTAACCACGTGGACTAATATTTGATATAGCCTACTGATTAGTAATAACACAATTGAATAATCTTTATAAATAATAGTTTTTAAAACATATAACACTATTGATGAAGTTATAAAGAAAAGTTAAACATTGAAAATTTGTTGCCTTACACGTATACAAACACTATTCAATACAGTTGAAAAAAAAAACTTATTTACCACTTTATTAAGTTAAAATTTATAAAACTGTAGACATTTTATTAAATCTATGATGAATGTGAACATATATATTTATTTTTAATAAATCTTTAGTGTACATAAAATAAACGTGTTACTTCTTGGTTTTTTTTTCTCAGAAATGGCTCTTTCAAATTAGTAATAATGCTCTTTTTTTATTTACAATGTTTATCTTATTTTAACTCTATTTATACTTGAGTTTTATGATTTTTACATTCTACATTTGATTATAGTACTGTAACATCGTAAACGATAAAATTCTCATAAACGCAAAGAGCTCATTAAATCCAAATAATTTTTGTTTTTAAACTCGTTTGTTCAAAAACTTTACTGAAAAAGAAAAAAAGAAGAAAAAACGAAACATTTATTTAGTCACTGACTTTTATTCGAACACCATAAAAATACAACAATGGCTACCGAGGAATAAATTTAATGTAACAAAATATTGAATTCTGATTTTCTTTTCTACTTGTTTCTATAGACTCTCGATAATATTATACAAATCATTTTGCGTTAAGACCATTTAATTTTACTCTACTCTTGTTTTAACATTTTATTTATACATTTTCAATTTCATAATTTTTAGTAAAAAAAACAAAACACTCAATAAATCGATAAAAGTAAAATAAACTGATGAAATAAAAGCACTTAATACACTGAATCGATTGATCTGGCGGCACGAGTAGGCCACATAAGTTGCGGTTTGTCGTATAGAACCTAAAGTTGACCAGGTTCAACGGATGAGCTCTCGCGGTTAAAACGTAATATTGTGTTGAATTCCGAACAAACGTTAATATTGTCTTCGGTCAATTATTGATTCACACTTCGACCGCTGCAACGGAAACAACACGGTACAATAGAAGACACAATTTGAAAACTTTACAACTGTTATCGTAACAATTTCAAACACCGACTCCGACGTCTTCGGTTTATCTTCGGACGCGATGCACATTTCGGACGCTAATAATCATCAGCGTTTTTATCTTTCGTCATTAAAGCATGCGCGTTTTGCAACAAAACCGATCAAAACCGCTGACCCTGCGTAAAAAATGTTTCCGACGGTTCCGTGATTCGGACGAACGGTGTTATTGTTTAGCAACAACTATGACAAAGTTTCGCGATCCGGTACGTACTATATAACACAACCAAACTTGCGCACATCGTCGCATTCCGGGTGCACATTCAAAGTTATTCGTTCGGTAAAAGCAGCAATACTTTTATTTATTGTAATTTTTTTTTTTTTTTTTGTTCATCACAATCAAATACAAATCGCGTCGGTTTGATCGTTTCGCCGCACACCGAGACGGTCGGCGTTGATAATTTTGTGGCGCGCACTGTCATGGGTGTGTTTTTAATAATGTTGCGTTCCGTGTTTCGCAGGAGTTTAACGAGTTCAGAGCGAAATGCGGTCTGCTATGGAGTTACGACTGGATCAGTATACCGTTGGCGTACACTCAGGTAATTCCGGTCGCAAATATGTCGCGTAGTATGTGTTTCGTGCGATACATTTTCCTCTACGCGCGAGGAACGCGAAATTCAATAACGATGGATTTACCCTGCTTGCATGTATGTATGTTCAGGTCGTCACGATTGCGACGTACTCGTTTTTCATCACTGCCGTCGTCGGAAGACAATACGTCGAAGGATCAAAAAAACCACTGCAAACAGAAGTCGACGTTTTTATACCGGTGTTTACAATAGTACAGTTTTTGTTCTTCATGGGACTTTTGAAGGTAGGTAAAACAAACACGACTTTAACGGGAAACCGTATGGTAAATAGTACGTTTTACAAAGAAATTACTATTTCAGAACTATATTATATACATATTTAGTGAACTGTTTCGATTTTAAACGTTCACAACATCACGTACGTCATTCTTGAACCTATCTGTTTACCGATTATATTTCTATTTATCGCTTTATGTACTATATTTAAGATTAACTGTCACTATAATAACAAAATATTATTGTACAACTTAAAACGTATACGTCCGGTTTCTCGTGACTGGGCATTTCACGATTAAAAATTAAATATAAGTACCCATGTGGCATATCAATCAATAATATTAGTGTAGTTTTACGCAAAAAAACGAATATATAGCGATATTATTTATCAATATCGTGTTTAAAGTGAAAATACGTGAAGCGTTTTTAGGGTTGATTATCTATTTGCATTCCATTTTTCCACCGCGTTCGTAAAATACTATGTTTACACCTGGATGCCTCGGATAACACTTACCGATTTCTTTTCGGAAATGCAATTTATAAAGGAGCTTTTACATTTAAATTTAAATCTAAAAGATGACAAACTATGTTTATACATTATATAAAATATGTTTAGCGAAACCGGCCGGGTAATAGGTGAGAATTCAGGTATACGATAATCCGGGACAAGAATCTTTAATATTTGGAAAACTAAAAATAATAATTACACGATAATATAAAAAAAAACGTTCAGTTTTAAGATTAAAATAGTATATAACTTTTGATTTTGGCTTCTCGCTAATTTATGTACAGTGTTTGAATAGGGTTCTGAAACATTCCGGAAAACCACAGGAAAAAATCGAAATATTGTATTTTTATTTGTATTTAATTTCCAATTATTAACAAAAATACACTTTCGTGAGTTTCCGGAAAAATCTAAAAAGGTTCAAACATTTTCACTCAGTATTGATTATCCTAATTCTTGATTCTTAAGCTCTCGACTCTGAATAGGTTGAATATATTAATAGTTGAATAAAAAAAAGAATAATCTTTTATTTGCCAAATACATTATTTTAATGGATTATAAATAATCAATAAGTGTAAAATACTTATAAAGAAATGCAAACGTCGACACTCGACACATTGTCGAAAGTTCAGTGTACCGTGAACGTTGATGATACGAAAACTGATGGTTGATAAATAATATGAATAAATTATTTAATAACACATTTTTTTTTTAACATTATCGATTTTTAAACACACACACATACAAAAAAATACTCAATTTTCTTTCATTTAGATTATCTTCTTTTACATTTTTTTATATTCCGACTGAAACAAGGAATGTATTTTATCATATGTTTGATTTTTTTTTGTGACTATGATTAGAGTTATAGCTTCGATGTACACAAGCCCGGGTACTTTTTTGGAAGAAAATTTCGTCTTGTTGGTACCTTAGGGAAGTGATTTTTCGAATTTTTCAACCGTTTCCGAATAATTGAGAAAAACAGAGAAATAATTACGAAAAAATCGAGAATTAAACCCTGCACCTTCTAGTATTTTCGTCACTCATGGCTGATCTGAATAGGGATATCGTTGATGTATTGAACCACTTTCTGAGGTTGTTCAACCAAGAAATTTAAGGTCTTCCACGGTTCCTTTTTCCAACTATTTTACCCTGGATTATTAATTGTAGTAGACTATATTTTTCTGGATGTCGCATAATATGTCCCAAGATATTGTAGTTTTCGAGATTTTATTGTTTTCACCACTTCAAAATGCTTCGTGCTAATACATTGATATTATTGATGCGATCGCACCAACTAATTTTTAGTATTCTGCGGTATATCCACATCTCAAATGCTTGAATTCGGTTGATCGAAACTTTTGATAGAGTCCTAGTCTCCACTCCATATAGAAGTACAGTGAATACATAGCAACGGATCATTCTAATTCGGAGATCCATGCTTAACTGCTGAATACGATTTTCATTCTGACAAAAAAAGCTTTTGCCAATTCTACACGGCATTTTATTTCGTAAGAACGATCCCAGGTATCTATAAGGGATTTCCCAAAGCAAATCAATTTATGTACTTTATCTAAGGGGGCATTATTAAGTCTGAGCATATTTGTCGGACTTTGTTCCTTATCGATTACCATATATTTAGTTTTTCGGACATTTAAATTTAGTGCTAATATTTCACTGGCTGTCACTACTTTCTTTAGTATTTTTTGTAGATCTTCTATAGTGCCTGCAATCATTACAGTGTCATCTGCATATCTCAGGTTGTTAAATAACCTTTCCATTTATAACAATACCTTCCTCTGCATCTTCTAAGGCACCTGACATTATTTCTTCTGAATATATATTGAAAAATATTGGCGAAAGGATACATCCTTGTCGAACTCATCTCCAGATTCTAAAGTCATTACAGAGTGTATTGTTTATTCTAATGTTATCTCGTTGATGCCAGTATAAGTTTGTTATAATATTATATAGAATACGTTTAATTGAAATTTCATAATTTTCGGAACATTTCTTTTCTTTTTTTTTTTTGTAAAAGTTTAAACACCAAGAGTTCATCCTTTTTTACTAAGAAATTTAGTTTTACTACTGTATCGACCAACTATTGAAATATAAGCTGATTAACCCGACCCCTTCGTCTCAGAATCATTTTTTCGAGAACAATGGTATATTAGTTTCAAGTTTAAATTACCCATCCCCATATCTCACCCGACCTAGAAGTTTCTCAGTTTTTAAACAAAATGTTTAGTTTTTATTGCTTTTTTTATTTCTTAGACTTGGTTGCTTCATTTTTTTTCTAGTTCAATATGAAGATAAATTGTTCAATGTTACAATAATTGTTTTCATAAATATAATTATTATAAACAATACCAATTAAAACAAAACTTACAAGCTATTTTGTATACATATTTATTAAATGTTTCGTTTCAAATTCAGTTATTATCTTGAAAGGGGTATGCTCATGTGAAAGGCGAGGGTGTTGGATTTCCCCATTGGCTTTATTTTTTCTTGTGAATGGATAAATTATTAACATTAAGAAAATATCTTAATAGATATGCTAATAGATTGTCAAAAGTAACACAATTGAGATTCAAATGATGCAATCGGATATAGTTTCAGTCTACTTACATCTAGTCTATACTCTTATGTGAATAAACTATTAAATGTTAAAATAAAAATGTCACTGTCACATAAACACATGCGATAAGTAAGGACATTTTATACGTTAAAAAAAATTTATGCTACCATAATAGTTCGATAAAAAGGCGTAGGTCGCAGTATAGATTGTGTATAGTATCCAATATAACTTCAGTATAAATGATTTGGTTTAATTTAGTCGCAAATAAAAAAAAATTATATTTATTTTTAGTTCAAGTTTACTGAAATTGGTATCCCCTACCTCTCGACTGTTTAAAAATTATGAATGGCACAGTGTGCCTATATTGCTTCTTTCGTGATAAATACTCATTTATAATATCACGTTTCATTTGTTGTAAATAACCAAGTTAGTTTTCAATTTAAAAATAAAATGTTATTTCTCAAATAACACACATCTGAAGTAAATCGGATATTTCGAAATATACCTGTATGCAGATTTAGAAATAACTTTCGTTTACCTCCACTTAACAAAGTAGACGTATGTGTAAACAGAATATATTAATATTTGTTACTTTGCAGTATCATCAAATTACAACTATACAGTAAATAGATAAGATTACCAATTAATTTAACTATTCATCATATTTTAATGATCTTGCTAACAAGCGGTCATAAATCATTAGATTATCAATTATAGTTTAACATAACCAAACGTGTAAGCCATATTACATGATTTATAGTGCATTAATTAAATTAAATTAGAATGAACTCATCCAAACCATATTAACATATCGCTGCGTGGATCAATAGTATTCGTAGGAGGTTATGATAATTTATTAAATGTTAATACCATTTCGTTTTCATCTGATGTTCAAGTGCATTGGATAAAATTTAATTTCATACATTCAAATATAATTTGAATCAAACTATACATATCAGGCCCTAAAATGTTTTCCACCATATTGAATAAAAATGTGAACAATATTTTATATATGTTCCTTAACAATTGTCATACTCTTTAAAATATTATAATATTATAAATTATATGCATGAATACACAACTAATAACTTATCCCATCATGTCAATAAGTTGGTGTACAATAATGTTTAAAATTTCTCATTATTATTGTACTAATGATTGGACAATTATTAATGTTGTACTTTATACGAATATTTACTAGTGATTTTACATACGGCTTACGTTTGCAGGTAGCTGAACAGTTAATAAATCCTTTTGGTGACGACGAAGAAGACTTTGAATTAAATTTCCTAATTGATAGACATACAAAAGTAAATTTACGGGAAATTTATAATAATTTCCAATCTCGAACTTTGTTATTTTTAAGTTATTAATAACGAATGGTGTTCAGGCATCCTTTTTAGCAGTAGACTTCCTTGCTAAAGTTAACGTACCGTTGGTCAAAGATATTTACTTCGATCAGACCGATGTGTCGATTCCATATACGAGCGCGTCCGCACCACCAAAGAAGAGATCGCACAGAGGATCCGTTCACCATATGCCGTAATTAAAAGTTATTTTTCAAATATTTTATTGCTTCCGTTATTGTGATTTTTTATTTTTTATTTATCTTTTTTATAAACATACAGCGTTCCCGAAGACCAACATAAGATGTTCCTCCCGGAAATAATTGAGGAAGCAGATCCCGACCAGACGAAAAGTAGGAGGACGTCGACAAGTTCGAACAGAAGCGAAGGGAAATTTAACCCGAAAAGGGAAAAACTCAACGACTCTTTAGGCATAATGCAGTAAGTTTATTATACTTTTAATTCAAATGAATTACGGCCTTTCGTTTCATATATAAATTAACAAGTTAATGGTACAACATACATAAATTATGGCTTAATGATCTTCGTTTGTGTGTACCATTGTGACATTTGTACACGCGAATTCCAGTGTTCTGCACACTGCAGATGTTTGCCGTCCGGCGCTCCTTCATTTATATTTTCAGTTGCACATGAATATTACAAATTGTAGCTATAGCAATAGTTCTTCGGAATACATTTTACCCTTTAATCGTTCTAACAATAACTTTTATGATGCGTTTTTTGACAACAGTGTTAGCTTGAAAAGCAATGTTCATGTTTGGGAAAATGGTTATTATAATCATTAACACATCACGTCAACTGATGCACAAAAAATGTGTTTTTACATCCGTACGAACTGTTTAAGAATAGTTGTATAGTATTTACCCACTAGCCCACTTATAATAGTATAAGACGAGATTGACGTCATAAGCGCAATACGGAGGGGGGCTTCGACCTCCCGAATCAGCGCTAAGCCCCCTACCCAAATTTGATCTAATTTTCCGCATTAAGCATACTTTATGTAGAGAAAAAAAATCTCGGAAAACGTCAACTTTGATGATATTGTTAATGTATTTGCGCAAACGGAACGCTGCAAGCGTATTCTTTAAAAAAGACGATCATTAACATATTATATAATGACTTTTTTTTATCGATAAAATCGGGGACTTGAGCCCCCTCCCCTTAAGAAAATGTAGGCTATTTTCGCCCACGATTGACATGTTTCACAGTTCTAACTGCGTGTTAAGCTACCAGACATGAAGTAGTAATAATCTGAAATTAGGTTAATGCTGAAACGAGTATTTATAAATTATTATAGTCTAGGGATATTTAAAAAAAAATCTGTCGTATCCAATAGACCGTGAACCGTCAAAATGATTTTATAATCGGACTGATGCGCGTAGCTCGTACACGAGGAAATTGAATAATCACGATTTGAAATAAACGAATTTTTTATATATATATATTTCGCCCAGGAAATATTATAATCGAACTACGACGGTCGAACTATATGTTATAAAAATATGTTTACAGTTGTAAGACTTCAATAAAAGTACTTGCATTACACTTGCATTGAACACGTATTGTATATTTTAATGTAATTTCGTTTTTTAATCGATTTCGCATTATCACTTTTGAACGGTCATGGGATGCACAGAAAACACATTATTCCGTATATTCTTAGTATTTAATGAGAAGTCGAAAAAAAAATTCTCTTTTATGTAATACTTATAAGTAAATCCGTCTTCGTTGCAAACGAAAACCAAACACTTTTTTTATTAGAACTATAATTACAGTAGCAATGTGATTTATTGATTGAATGGTCCGGGACTATTTAATCTTTTCGACATCCCCCACCTCCATAAAACATTCTCAATTACGCTCTTGATACTACAAGCTGTATATGACCATGCTTAAAGTTTAATATTTTACCTACGAACCTAATCATATAACCTTAAGGTAAAAACCATAGTTACTTTTCGACTTGTCCAGATGAATTAAACATAATTTTATTTCGTATACAGTTTTATTTAATTGTACTATTGTGTTTTGCTGTGCGATCTAGATACCCCTGCAGATTTAGGTGAGTAACATTTTCCTAAGAATAAGATACATTAGTACTGCAGCACCGGTTAAGTTACGGGGAATCAATGAAAACATCATTTCGTACGCACATCACCACTAATAGTATACACACCGTCGCCGCATTCGTCCGTTGCAGCGGTGTACTTATGCACCACCACACAATTTTATTATTTTACGGTTGCACCAAACGATCAAAATTACCCTAATAGCGCGTGCAGTGTGCGGTATTACTCATCGCACAGAACGCCTTACGCGTAGTGTCGTATTATTATGTCTGCAATGAAGCCAGTACGATAGTTAAGAAAACTGCACAGGCGTATGTATAACATAGCGAGTGGCACGGCTGTTCCTCTTTAAAAATAAGCGTAGTACCCAAGTTAAAGATGGATTTAAAGTGTTCCATTCGAAAACGTTTTTCCGCAATACTTTTTTATGGCAAAAAATACTTTTATTTTGCATTACTGGTAACAGTCGGGAATTTAAAGCGGCAGTACATTAAAATACACATTAGAATAAGTGTTCAAACAACGATCATTATCCGATTTATCGCGACGGATTAGGTTCGTACATAATTTTGCACTTTTCTAACCAGATCGTATATACCTCGTATTATTATCACATCTCTAGATACGAGAATTCACGAAGTATTATATTATATTTAGAAACAGCTTTTTCTAGACCGTGCAACGCATTAACATAATAATGTATTTTTCTAGTTTATTGAATAATATTTTGTTTATATATTACGTATTGAAATCGCGCTTTAATGCATTTCTAGTCGTTTTTACCGATTTTTGCTCGTGGGTAAAAAATGTTATCAAACGAGCTGTTAAGACCAAAGACGCGGAAACTTTTTCTACATGTGTTGGTTACTTCGTTTCTCTTTGCACAATACAAAATCGCTAGTGAGCTTATTGCACCGCAGTCCAGAAGCGCCAAAATTATTCAAACATATAATGTATATTCAATGTTGTACACGCTGTGTAGGTTACGTATACAATGAAATACGATTCGTCCGCGATAAAACAAGTGATACAAAAACTAAACAAATAATTGACTTGAAGATTACTTTTTTAATACGTTATAATGTTAATTATTCCCTAATTGGCTTAATTCCACAAGTACCGTATTTAATCGCGGTGACTAAAAAAAGAAAAAAAAATAGTTTTGTGGACATTTTGATAAATTTAACTTGACTTGGTTTGAAATTTGAATAAGTTGTTCTGACAATTTCTTAATAGTTCGTTTTCTCTCAGTGAAACCCACATTTATAGGCAGTACGTACTACGTTTACGGGAGTTCAAACCTATTACTAGAGCTAGACGCTGAACAGAAATACGTGGTAGAAGAAATTTGGCGGCAGGACAGAATCCTAAACAGAACGAACTGTAGACTATATTGATAAGTGCTAAAAACCAGTACACATCATAAGCGATTATGAGGAAACCATTTGGTCCAACACAATTACATTCGAAAATATTAGAAAACTAGAGTTGTAGGGAACGGGTGAGTCACCGGATTAAAACGAAATAAACGAAAATTGTCATCGCCACTGGCTCTGGGGTCGTTAAAAATAAAATGTTCGAAGCACTTTTCAAGCCTGTCGCGGGTAAAACGTATCGGAAAATATATATATCATCGAGTGAGTTACATAAAATACTATTATTATTATTATTATTATTATTGTTGTAGGCAGTGTGTTAACCGTGCAGATGGCTTTCGCGTGTCAGTATAACAGTAGAGTGTACAGTGTACACACAGACGAGCGCATGCATACGTCGTAAATGTATATTATACATCCTATATCGCGACTCGTATTAACGGCCGCGGGCTACATCAATGGCTTTGTTTCGGTATTGGCACGGCGGCGACGGCGACGACTATAGAGAGATAGTAGTAGAAATAGAGGGAGAAACGTCTAAATGTGCTCATACGCGCCCACACGCGCGCGAGCGTTATCCGGAGGGTATGTCGAAACAAAAACAGATTCGCACAGGATTATCGGGAGGTTGTGACTTTACTGGGTTTCAGAGGCTAGGACGATATAGGGTAACGAATACTTAACCATTTCGGGTACACTGTATACGCGTGGACAGGGTGTTTCAGATCTCATATGGCACTATGGCAGTGCAAATATTTCCATGAAACGTCGAACGTAAAAAGAATTCTGACATACGAGTAAATAAACGTTTTGAAATCTTGAGACTATCGATTTCGTCTGTATTTTTAATGATTTAAACACACTCTTTAAAAGGTCATTCTGTTCTAAATCAATATTTCTGACGGCAATAATTTATTTTCACATACAAATTCGAAACGCCCTTGCCACGGTAGCACGATGCACAACACAAAAACGATAATAGTGGTCAAAGAAGAAAAATGTTTACTTTTTCTTTTTAATAAAGATTATTGTTTCCATTTATAAATAAATGTAACAGCACCGTAGAATAAAAATGATAAAATGTTGTATAACCGCACAGTATAATATCTACGAAAAAATAGTAATACATATATTATATTATATATATATATAATTATATAATTATTTTAAAATTACATATATTCACAAGATATGATTATCATTTTAATTTTAACACAATTCTTCCGTTTGTCAGATTATATTATAATACTGTATAACAATGTGTAAATTGGCAAATTAATTACTTAATGATTTAATAGAACAAAATATTAAGTGGGCACGTACTACATACATAGTAACCGAAATGGAATAATTACACATACTTAAATTCTAATGCGCCAGGCCAAGAAGCCACGGGTAATACAGCTAGTACCTATATATACATAAGTATAATTATTATAATAATACAGTTAAGGTAAAAAGCCACGAAGACGGCTAAAAACAGACAAGCGTGTCCTCGGGCACTTCGTGACACATCGCCGTCTCCAAAACCGGTTCTTTTAATCGCTCGGGCAGCACCACTGTGGTCCGCGAATATTGTTATTTAGCTTGCCAAAAGTCCATTTTAAAAGTTTAAGATGAATAAAGTTGTGTGACAACTTTGTACTATCCATGTCTTGAATAAGAGCGATAAAGATAAGGATCGATGATCATAAAAAAAAGTGTGAGTATGATATATTATCATTTGAATGTTGAAAAGCACTCAACAGTACAGAATTACGTGTATCGTTGTACGTGTACGTATGTAGGTATTTCGCAACTTTTTTTCCTGTACTCTATGAGTATTAAATTCATTATTTAACTTATATAGAAAAACAAGTTGCAAGTAAGTAATTCAATTATTTTTCATTATATTTCATATGTTATTAACAGTGTAATATGCTTATCATTTTAATAAAATATACGATTTTTACGTAGTTTCAATTGAAAATTATAATACTAAAAATATAAACATTTTTACACTTTGGTAATTTAAAGAAAACATAGTTGTTTTGTTGTATATCTTTTAAAATAAATAAAATATATTTGGCTTTAATGATCTATGTATTTATAATGATTTTTTTATTTATATTCTCTTTTCGACTTTTTAAGAGAAAGGGACATTCGATCCACTACATATTAAGTCCAGATAATATTTTTATGATAAATTAGAAGACCAGTTTCAATTTTAAGAATGGGAACACCAATTTCAAAAAAAAAGTAAACTTAATATATTCAAATTTTCAATTTTACTTTTGAAAAAATGGATCCAAATAGGACTGACAAAAGACTTGTCAAGAAAAATTATACTTGGTTAAATGATTTTTTTAGTCATTAAGATCTGAAAAAAATAATCTGGTTGACCTAATATTGGGTTTGCAGATTGCGCAGAATGAACAAAATCCCGTACACTAATGATGAGGCTTTATACGTATAATAGAAAATAGTTAGTAAAAGCAACGGTATATAAGTATTTGTTTGAACTCTAAAAACGTAATATTGTAAAATAACTATCATTCTTTGTTCAAAATAAAATGTAAATATATTATTATAAAAGAAATATTCTAATATTTTTAAATTTCTTTAAAATCACAAAAATGTTTATAATAGGGGGCTGAATTTAAAAAGAATGTCATAATTGTATTTATTGTCCTCGAAATTATGGATTAGTTGGTATTTAATAGTAATATCCGAGTATCTAATAGGTAGAAACTGATATAAATTTCGGCAAGCTAAACAACGTTTTGGACCACTGTTAAGCGTCCCGATCGATAAACGAACGTCAGGCGATAATGTGTTACCAATGCAAAAGGATATGTATAAGCTCGCAGTAACCGTGCGACACGTCCGTATCACCCTGTATACAGTGTGATCACGGTTTCAGAAAACACTAAATATCTCAGCTAGTTGACCTCGTATTGTAATAAACTTTGGGGCAACCCTAGGGGATACACATTTTAAGAAAAATCTCAAAATTTCAACTCTTTTGTTGCGAACACAATCAATACAACATGGGGTTTTTAAAATTGAACATCAAGTTTTAGCACCAGATTCGAATTGGTCTATTTAATTAGAAGTAATTTTGATTTATAGACTGTGGTACTAAACTCAAAATTCACTGAATTACAGTCGTTTAAAATTTGTAAATTATCAATTTAACGTATCTTGTCATTTTTTGGTGAACTTGAATAGTTTAGTTTTTATGCATACATTTACGTCATAGTTGTACAATCAAAGTCAATTCATGACATTATCCGTATCTTTAAGATTGAATACACAATGGTTAACGATACTTATAGTATTTTTCCAAATCAACTACCATTATTATTGGATAACTTTCCATTGCACACGCAAGATAATAATATGTTCTTCCAACAAATGTGTGTACCGACTCATAAATACAACCATGGTCAGAAAATATTTGAACCAAATGTATCCAAACTGTTGAATCAGAATCATAAAATAGTTTCTTGGCCAGATCTAATCCTACTAGATTTTTTCTAATGGGATCATTCTAAAACTGTCGTCCATGCAAATCTGCTCATCAATATCCGAACATCAAAAACAAAATACAGGTCACATGTGGGTAATTGTGGAAAGTCCATATTGTAGCAGAGACTAGTACCGAATCGTTGAGACGCGTTGAATCATGTTTTTAGAAAATTATGCTTACAATTTTTGAGCAATCATTAATAGGTAATATTATCTTTATTATAATTTATAACTTATACTACTGGTATAATATTTTCCTTTGTATAATTACTACTATATTGTTATTATTAAAAGTATTAGTTTTGTGGTAATTATTACTATTATTCAGTGAATAGCAATAAAAAAACACAAACTTTCAAGAATAATTTTTTTGTTCGTACAAAAAAAAAACAAAAACATGTAATTCTTAGTCCAGAATTTAATTAAAAAATTAAAACCTGAGCTACCCTTAGGTATACGTCAAATGTCATGATTTGCCTATGATTGTATGATTATGGTCTAATGGTCAAAATATGTATGTATGAAAATTTAACAACTCAATTACACAAAAAAAGTGACATGATGCAGTAAATTTTAAATGACCGTTATTCAATGAACTTTGGGTTTAGGCCTTAGGGCTATGGATAGGTTAGTCGAAAAAAATTGAAAAATCTGAATCTGATGCTAAAAATAGGCGTTACTATTCAAAGAACGTATACTGTACTGCGCATGCGGGGTTAAAGTTTTGAAATATTTCTCAAAACGTATATATGGTGGACTATTATGCCCCCTAGGACCGCGCCAAAGTCGTTTTCAATACCAGGTCATTCGGCCGAGTTAAGTTGTTTTCTGAAACCGTGATCACACTGTATACGCACGAAATATGTACCCATGTAGTGTTTACATACATACTTTTCGGTCAAAAGTCACGATGACGGGAAACGTTTCGGAAGGATATACGTCGTTCGGACACAGTACACGCGTGTACCAAACAGGCCTGGAACTGTTACGGTCGTGGTCGCCCGCAGCTAAAATGGAAGAAAAAAAGAACGCACACCGAACGCGATATTTTTCTCCGTAATAAATACGAATATAACAGGTAAAACGTCAACAGCGCACCGTCTACGGTATTATAATGCGCGCACGGTAATATCGGTATTATGTTTGAGGATAACATAACGCGCGTTCGGGTTTTTTTCGCGTTTAATTTTTTAACCATTAGAAAGCGGTCGAACCGCCACACCGTTGCCGCCGCGTCTAAGTAGGTGGTTTTTTTTTCCCCCAATCCATTATTAAATGTAACGCATTTCTGAACGGACGAAAACGGATTTCGGTCCATGTGTCAACATTGAAATTCGACTCACGGAATATTGTGAATCGGCTGTTGGATCGTTCTTTCGGGCCGCGGTTTCTCTGCCAGTTCTTAACGGACGTGTGGCACGGGGTTACGTACGCTGGGGCTTAGACACGCCACAGATATTAATCGATGTTGATAACTTATGCAAACGTTCTATCTATTTCATTTGCGAACATTCACAGACGCACGAACAAACCGAATCGTTTTATACACGTTATCCCAGCTGCAGTAGCGTACCTATGGGGAAAGCGGGGATTCGAGTTGAAACCTTTAAGTTAAACACAATTCGATTCAGGCCTAAAATAGGTGTAATATGAATGTCTAAATATTTTGACGCAACCACCATTTGCATTCTGCAATACAATAACATCAAAACGTACGCGATAGATATAAATTATATTCTTTAATTCCCAAGTATACTTTAATAAAAAATGATTATTCGTAGAAAAAAAAACGCTAATTGTTGTTGAACGAAATGCTTGGAATTTATATTAAACAGAGTGGAATACTTTTATTCGTATTATTATAACAAGCTACCGTGAATAGTGTATTTTCAATTACATTTTTATAGTTGGGTACAAACGTTTTTCGTATGGGTAAATTAAAATAGGGTTGTTGGGACAAGATGAATACATGAATCATGAAAGGGTCAAAAATTTAAAATATTCTACAAACCTGTAGTGAATAGAAAACTTTTAAGATAGGTACTCCAGAAATCATTTTTAAGTACGTACATGCCCAACTATTAAAATGTTTTATCCTATAAACCTAAAGGGATTAATATGATCATGACATATAGTATATTCATAAATAAGCAAATGAAAGAAAAACATGGTATTGTAATATAATTATATTTTGAAAATCCGTACATTTAATACTTAATAATTATTTCGTTTGAATGGGTCTTTTCATATACATGGAATAATAATTAAAACCCACGACATAAAAAAATAAACTTCGAGCGCTGTATTATAATACATACTGTTAAGATATTGCAGTGCACAAATGTTGGTACTGTTAAGTAAATATGTATACTCATGAGGAAGACACTCGAGATATTTCAGATATAATTAGAATATTATAACGAAGCAAAATTATAGTATTATAAGGTTATGAATATATTATTTTATTCATACCACCTTTGATAACAATTCGAATTTATTTTTATAAAGGAATGGAAAAGAAAATTTGATAGCCGTTTTCTTATTTTCACATTTGGCTATTTCTAGGATTATTTTTAAATACTTGCTGCCTCTGCAGCAACGCCAGAACGGACTTTCAGTGGACCTCACCGATTAAAAACATATTTGCGGTCCACGATGAGTTAGAAACGGTCGGCACATTTTTTCATCTTACACCTAAACCATATTGTAGTGTATGAAATCTCTTTGAGTGATATTTTTAAAGACTTTGTGTCGTGCTGCAGAAAGAAAATGTGTTTTTATAAAGCAAACAATGACTATTTTATATTAATTATACAATTATTTTGATTATTTTTATTAGTTATTTTATTTTATGATTGAAAAATTAAAAATCGTGACAATGAATAAAAAATATAAAAACACCTAAAATCAAAAAAATAATTAAATTCGTATTCCTATCATATTTACAATGTCTTAACCCCTCCCTCCCCTGAAAAAAATAATTAACATGCCCAGTGAGGTAATATAAAATAATTATTTGGTCATGATATGATTCACGGCCTCACGGGCCATAAAATGTTCCGGTGTCCCTGAAGTCTAATAATACGTAAAGAATATAATTTAATAATTATTTATATCTTAATAATTGTACTTGGTGATCATATTCAATTATGATTTTACATGTACGATTTCGATATAAATAATCTAATAATAAATTGCTGTTAATTGTTATATGGTATGATTAATTAATTTAATGTTATTATAATATACATTTTGATTATTGATGGGTATTATTGCATTATTATGCAGTATAATTGTACATATCATTACAATATAATACCTAATAAAATTTACTAAATTGGTTATTTTACAATATTATCAGAGTGGAAAAACGTCCACGATTATTATTTTATTATAATAATATATTGTTATTCTTTCCAACCTGAGACGACTAAAGTTTAAAATGTTTGTGTCTATTTAGTATGCATTTACATCAATAATGATTCAAAATTCCAGCCTAAAATTTTGGCTACTAATAGTTCTAGTACCTATGGGTAAAAATATTCAATTCATCTGCTTATTGGTTGTTGCGGTTACATACCAAATTGGCGAGTAGTATACGTTCGGTAAAAAAAGATTGGTGTCCCTGATAACAGTTGAAACAATGGCTCGCGGCACGGCCATACTAAAAAGTAAAAAGGCGCAGCTCCGAGCTGAGAACAATACCAGAGTCGGCAACTTTAGCGCACGTGATCGGAGCGGATCCGACCGTCGCAACTTTCGGACCAAGTTTCTCCCGCATTATACTCTTGGATACGTTTTGACGTCGTGTCTAATGTATAATACCCGGGGACGTAGTGCGTGCGTTTGAAATACACTCGATTCGTGTCGATCAGTCTTTGGCTCATCCCTAAACGTTTTTGGCCGTGTAATCATTACTATGCAGTGTACGCGTCACGTCATCCAAGTGAGTTGCGAGCACTCGATGGACGTGGATACATGTAGTGTATATAATGCTGTAAATTTGGTAGTTACTTCTTGTGCGCAGAATAGGTCTCGAGTTAAATCGTAATCCCCATCGAAACTCGCATTAGATGTATTAAGTATATCTTGTATTCTAATTTTTATTAGACACGATACGTATGTACACAATACCAAGCGAAATCATACTTTATATACTTAGCAGTTAGTAGTTATATAATATTGCGATATAACAGCCAAGGCTGCCAAAGAGAGTCAGAATATATTATTTATTATTCATTATAGTATACCTACCAGGGACGTAGGTAAGGGAGGTTGGAGGTACAAAGTTCTAATTAATACCCAACTAGTAAATAAATAATTAGGTATACGAAAATAATTTAATTTTCATGTAGATACTACGAAGAACCAAAGACTTTTTTTAACTAAACAATATTTGTATGATGAAATATTTGTACTACAAAACTATTTTTCCTCGCCATATATAAACTTTTAAAAATGTTGGCCACTCTTCCTGAATTAGGGCGAGTGCGAAACGTCCTTTCTCAACTTTAAAGCGCTTAAAAAAGACATATTTAAGAAATATTAATTATTAATTTAATCTGTATTTAATGTTAATAATAATTTGTTAAATTATTATTAATCCTTCTTTTCTCATGTCTGTTCACGAAATTTAAAAACTATCCTGTATTTGTAAATACTTATTGTAAAATTACTCTATTCTATAACATTGTACCTATTTTATGTATTTTTTGAAAAAAAGGGCCTCGCCCGTATATCTTAATAAATAAATAAATACTATTAGTTGAAAAGGACTACTTTGAAAACAACTGCTTAATGCACACAAGGATGTCATACTGGAGCCATTACAAATTGTGAACAAATTATCCCAACGCAGATAATGATTGAATCTAGTTGTATTATATTTAAAAGCCTCTAGGCCCT
Organism: Periphyllus acericola; assembly: GCA_949715065.1. Taxonomy (NCBI): domain Eukaryota; kingdom Metazoa; phylum Arthropoda; class Insecta; order Hemiptera; family Aphididae; genus Periphyllus; species Periphyllus acericola. The sequence continues at coordinate 4,519,124 of OX454266.1, forward strand.
TGACTATCATGTGAAATTTGTTAATAATAAGGATATTTATGTATGCGTCAAAATTTTTTCCAAGATCTTTCATTTCTTTTCCAAATAATTGGTAGTTAGAAACTTAGAACCTTCCTCCCTCCCTAAGTAATCTATACCTACCTATTCCTTACCTTTTTAAAATATTACTCTACCTAATACAAGACTTGAAGTAAGGGCACCATTTTTAGTTCTTAATTTGGAAGTATACAATATCTATGAATAATATAGTAAAGAAAAAATTATAAAAATTATCAAGTCACCCCAATTTGCTGTACAATATTAGCTGTTGTGAACTGAATAATAATCAAATTGACTACATTCAATTATTTTGCCTATCTAATTTCTATAGTGTATTAATGAGAAACGCGGGACCGGGGTTCTTAATTAAGTTTGAATTCAAAAGGCTGTGAATAATGTATTGCAATAATATTGATCTAATCTCATATCGTTTGGTTCAGGGGTGCGCCATTTGCAGAGTGTGCGCTTTTATAGTTGGCCAAAACGTATGCATTTTAACTCTCTTGGCCTTTAATATTTTCCAAATTAGTCTTTATTGAGTGAATTTTTAGTCTTTACATCGAATTATGTAATAAGTATAGAAACAGGAATTAAAATCACCATAAAACGTATACTTACCGAAAGCCGAATATACCACAACTGCAGAACAAGTTCCAACCTCCCAGAATCAATATCTGAAATTCGACTCAATCACCCACGATCAATATCTAACACCATCGACTTCATCACAACAGCCAGACTTCTAACCAAGATTAGATCCATTAGAACCATTAGAATAATATTAGATTAATTAGACAGTAAATTAAGTTATTAAGAAAATCACTAACTGTAAAGCCAATGGCCCAATTCAATAAAAAAAAAAAGTATAGAAACACACATACTTTATAGATACCAAAAAGAAAATAGTTCTTTAAGCAATATTATAGACCTGACACCTAATCACCACACTCTGACGCAAAACCGTAAACGACGCTACCGGTTTGAATTCCGTACTGGGAACCATACCTGGGATTTTGGAAGGCCACTTAGAACATCGACGACATACTTAGACGCCACTTCTTACTTGCAAACGACTCAAGGGTATATTAAAGGTATACTTAAGAGTATTATCCATTAAGCAAAACTATAATTTTTTTAATTTAATTTTGTTTTTAATTATTTATTCATATCAATTTAAATATTACAACGCTAGATATTCATTTTTGATATAAACCGAACGGCATTTTAAAAATATATCCTTTTGAAGTTCATGGTCGGAACAATCGTGTAAAAAAATATATTTGTGATGGTTTAAAGGTTTTCAAATGCTGGAAAAATGGCTCTTGAAGACTATCCATGTTATTTCAGGGCGATTAACTGTCAAACCGGCAACACGCAGGGGTCACGACTAATAATGTTACTAACCGTGCGCTCAGCTATCGTAATTTGAAAACGTTTATAATCTTACAGTATAGAACGATTTTTCTGCCGTCTAGCTGGTAACCCGCCGGTCGGACCTAAACGTTTCACGGTGCTCGAGACTTTTTCCTTGCAGACACTCGTAGCCATTTTTCGGGTCTCGAACAACCCTTATTGCTCGCCACACTACTCGTGCGAAACTAAGAAGCTATAACGAATCGGTTTCAGGGTCGAGCAGCGGCCGAACGGCGGCGAGATCATCGGACCCGGCGGCCGCGACCCAAACCACGCGCCATCGACCAAGCGGGGAAGTACCGCGACCGCGGGCGGTTTCAAGCAGCTGGCGCAGCGCAAGACGGACGCGGCGCAACCGGTCGTGCTCGTGTCGATGACCAGGAGGCCGAGCAGCAATTCCGGACAGTGGAAGCCGTTCAAGTGGAAATCGCTGGAGCGGCGCGGCTCCGGCGGCGGGGGCAGCGGCGTCGTCCCCGGTCAGCCGCAGTACCGACACCAGGCGCAGGACCAGACCAACGTGGACCTGAACGAAGACCCCCGCCGGCCCGCGGTGCCGCAGGACACGACGACGTCGGCCGTGTCGGACGGACGCGACAACCTGGCGTACAGCCCGGACGGACGCGACGTGTGACCGGTCGTCATCGGTTACACGTTTGGTTTTATTATTATTTGTTGATTTTCATTTTTTTCCACCCTACCCACGCCCCCCACCCCTATCCTTTTATCGCTCACTCGCGCTTCCCAGGATCCGGAAGTGTACGACCGTTGTACTACGCTGCTGCTGCTCCGACTCGACGGACGTAAGCCCACCCCCGCAAACACTGTTTTCCCTCTCCTCTTGTCCGGACCGTAACAGTATATTTTAAAACAATCGAGACAGCCGCCTATGCGTTTTCCGGGGGTCTATAGCACCTTTGGGTTTTTGTTTCCTCCGTTTAAAAAACAAAAGCTCTAGAAGTGCACGCGCTGTGTATACATCGGAAACCTTTGTGGCCGCGGACTCGAGGTCGCCCGGCGACGGTGGCGTAGGAAAACGAGGGAAAAAAATCGCCAGACAAGTGTTTCAAATTGCACTTCAAGTCTGCAAGCGAACGCTCGTCGTTACGTACCGTAAACCATAATACGATATAGCACAGCGTATTCAATATTTTCTAATGGGAGAAAAAAAAAAAAATGTTAATTTTAACACCGCAGGACGGATATCAAGTGGACATAATAGTACGCACCGTCGCGTGATGCGTCTCTATTTTTGCATGCGATTTCGCACAACTCTCACGACACGTTATCCGTTACGTCGCGACGCTGCGATGATATTGGCACTTGTTATACATGAAAACAAAAAAAAAAAAAAAACCAATACGCCACTCGACAGATCACGGTGCAAGAGTAGCCGTACGTTATTCTTATTACGCTCTAGTAGTCTAGTGAAGTCGTCAAACACTAACAGCGTTTAAATCGAGAACAACAAAGACGTACAACGAACACGGCTTCTCTGTTGTCAATAACGTGCCGTGAACGTGCCCGCCAATAGATTGGGTGCATTACCGACGAGCAGAATTTTCTAAACGCCCACTTATTTTGTTTCCGAGAGGATTTTTCGGATCCACTATCCCTCCCCCCCTCCCCCCCGCACGTTGCGAAAAGTACACACAACGTGTTTACTGAACAATTTTAAATGCCTCACCATACATAATATACATAAGTACCTATTTCGTATATATTATATATCTTATGTGTATAGTGTATACACATCATCGTCGTTTTTGTTTGTACTACCGCGTAGTGATTTATTTTTTATTTGTAAGTGAAACGATACAACAGTTCAAACGAACACTGTTCGTTTTATAAACTATTAATAATTTAAACTATTATTGTAGATATATTATAACGTCTATAAGTATAGAATATTTTATTTAAATATAATACAGTTGTATTGTTGTAGCGAATATATAATATTATATATTTATTTATTGTTTTCTGTGATTAGGCATAACGATGTGTTTTACATCATCATTTATTTATATACAATGTTTTATTAACAACACATTGTCTTATCCTTATGTACGTATACTGCCTAAAATAACATACGGTAGAGTCTCGCTAATCCGGACACATTATACAGTAGACGCCGCTTATAAGACTCACGGATATACATAAGTTTCAGTCGCTTATTAGACTCAAAATCGTCTGGAACGGTCCGGACGTACCCAAATACATTAAAAAAAAATCGGTTATAAGACACAAATTTCGTAGTTCAAATAAATAGTAGAAAATACACTTTTTTGTTTATAATATAGAAATAAATTGGTATTGAAAAATTAAATAATATTCGTGTTGATTATTCCTAGTTTCTGTTAATAATTTTTATCGCAGATTATCGTTATTATAGTGAGGTATCTGATTATCTGGCGGCTGCACAGTTATCGTAATTAATTACGGGTACATAAATAACAACGATGAGGAGAATAACGAAAGCGATGAAGAAGTCGACGTCGTAGTTAAACCACCATCAAAAGAAATTAAACAATTTTAATTTTTTCCTAAAACCGGGACATATAGGCGTCCCGAAAACATTTTTCGGGACACCGGGACACAAAGTTGAAAAGCGGTGACAGTCCCGGTTTTCCGGGACGTATGGCAACCCTATGAGCTTGGACAGCTTAGGTAGCAGACGTACGTTAAGAAAACCAAACAACGAAGCATTAGATGAGGCTTTGTACATTTGGTTTTGTCAACAACGTGAACGGGGCTTTCCGTTGTCGGGTGTAACGTTACAAGCTATCGCGATAAAATTTAATGAAAAATTGAAAGGAGAGCCTACTTTTACTGCTAGTGTAGGATGGTTGTCTCGGTGGAAAAATCGACATGGCATTCGTGAACTTGGTGTAAGTTGTGAAATTTTATCAGGTGACAATGTTGCAAGTGAAGATTTTAAAACGAAATTTGAAAAGTTTGTTAGCGATGAAGACTTGTCAAATATTTAACCCTTTGAAGTAGGGTTACCAGATTATATTTTTCCGAACCCGGGACATTTTTAATGGATAAATATTATATATATATCGCCATATGAAAGAAAAAAAATCTATATATAAAATAATATTTACTTTTTTTGATCATTATATGTATATATTTTTTTAATGAATTATGAATACAACCAATATAATAATAATAATTCATATTCTTAGTCTTCGGAACTTTTGGAGACCGGGGTTTCTTCTGTTGATTTTGCTACATATTTGGCTGATCCATGAACTTGTTTTAATAAAGACTTGTTTCCCAAAATTCGGTCGTAGAATTCTTCACAAAATGTATTATTAAAGCACGTTTTTATATTAAGAAAAGATTCTACCGTTTTTATATCAAGTTTGTTTCTTGAATGATTGATTCATGACTGACGGAAAATGAACTCGAACAAATTGTGCAGTACACATAATAATCGTTATCGTTACAAATTTTTTTCTAAAACGTGAATTAACTTTGCAATTTTTCTGTAAATCTACATAACCGTTTACCACTCCGCGTTGGTGTCGTCACGAGAAAAATAGCTCACACCAATTAATTTAACCAAAACTAAGTAAATATTTTAGTTATTTTATACGAACGGAAATCGGAAATTTATAGTTGACAGCCAGGCGGCGATACGGCATGAACTAAGAACTATAAAAAAAATAGTATATTTAACGTGTACAACGACACTGAACATTAAACTACATTATTACCGTTGTGATGTAGCGGTTATAATAAAGTCTGAAAATAAAATACCTATGATTATCGCGCGTATAATCTTGGCATTTTGTAATGTGTAGGAAGATAATGTTTTCTCATAATTGAAAATTGGTATTTTATCAAGTAAAATGTTGAAACCGGGACAAATCGCTGTCCCGAAACTCTTTCTCGGGACACCTTGGTTAAAAACCGGTAGTGTCCCGGCAAAACCGGGACGTATGGCAACCCTACTTTAAAGTATAGTGATTGCGCCACATATTTACAATTTTTTTCTAATAAAAGCATAGTGGTTTATCATTGAAATTAATCACTACAATACGGTCTATAATTGGATATTTTTTTTTCGATAATATTCTATTTTAGTTTTGAAAACATGATTTTATCGGTAGGTTCGGCGAAAAATCTAACAAGCATTCATTTCTGTTTCTGTATCGGGCGTAATTTGATGTAAAATACTGTAATCGACTTAAAACATTTCCGAAATTGTATCAAATATAAGGCCCGGTGCACACTTGCGTTATTTTAACGCGCGGCACCGCAATCGCGGCGTGGAAAACCCACAATCTAGTTGCGTACTGCACACATCACAGCGGCAACGCTGCGGTGTCGCGCGTCCGTCTGCGACAAAGTTGTTGTCGCAAGTTTTATCGCACCGCAGCGTCACCGCGCCGCCACTTGCGGTCGTTCAGTACATTGGTACTTTGTATCATATTGGTCAGTGCACACTTGCGTTATTTTGACGCAAACACGTTTATTTTATAACGTGTTTTTTAATTCGTAAATCGCATTATGCATTACGCACCATGGCAGGAAATCAAGAAGAAGTGGACATTCAACTATTTATTGGTGAGGTTAAAAACTATCCTGAGATATGGAATGTCGCTGTCGAAACTTATCATGACCGAAGAAAAAACGAGGTGCATGGATAAATATTTGTCGAGTTTTTTGTGATGGATTTGACGAGAAGGACGATAGAGACAAAAATGAAATTTGTAAGTAAATTTGAAATTAATTTTTCAGTTTATATTTATATGATATATTATATTAGCCTTACTTGACACTATTTATAAAGTAAATGTATAAAAAATCAAAAAAAAATCGATTCACATAAGACAGATTGTGATAGAAATAAAAAAATATTAATAAAACATAATAATAACGTAATATTACTTAAATATAATTTGTTTGCCATGGAACGCTACCTACATCAGATACAAAATAATCTGCTAACTTGTTTCTTATTTGAATTGATTGGTTGGGTGGTCTTGAGAGATATCGTTCGATTTCAATGAGTTTCCATCTATAGTCATTACATCTTCGACGTTGAATCCATCTCTAGCCCTTACAAAATTATGGAGGGCACAGCAAGTCTTTACCAAAAGTATAGATAAATCCAAATTTCCATTGATAGGTTTGTTAAATATTTTCCATTTATTTGAAAGTATTCCAAAAGCACATTCAACGTTTCTCCGGGCTCGGGATAATCTATAGTTAAATATTCGCTTTGTGTCTGATAAAACTTTACCACTGAAAGGTCTCATTATATTTGGTGATAGAGAAAATGCCTCATCGCCTATAAACGTGTATGGCATATTTGGACCAACTGTACCTGGAAGAGGCTGACTCCTAGGAATGTTTAATTCATTATTCTTGAGTTTTTTATAGAAAAGAGTTATTTCAAAAATAGTACTATCTGACTCTTTCCCAAAAGCACCAACATCAATATATATAAACTTATAATTCGCATCAACAATTGTTAGTAGCACAATTGAAAAAAAATTCTTATAATTATAAAACAGAGAACCACTCATTTTTGGTTTTCTGATCCGCACATGTTTCCCATCTATCGCCCCGAGACAATTAGGGTATTGACTGTATTTTTGAAAATCTTCAGATATTTTTTTCCATCGGGCCGTTGTCAACTCAGGAAAGCACTCTTCACGTAAGACTTCCCAAATAGCACTACAGACTTTTCTCAATATCTTTCCAATTGTTGTATGACCAATCCTGTATGTCAGATGTAGATCAATCTGATCACATCCACTACCCAAATATCTATGAAAAAGTTTAAAAGCATACAAGTGTTTTAGTTTATTATTATTAGAAAAATAACATAACAATAAAATAATAATATGTAATGAAAATAAAAAATAATATTTAGTTGGATAAAAAAAAATCATAGTACATATTATATTTTAGATTCTAAGCATTTTCTCTATTTTAGGCAATACATTTATACAAAAGTGGAAGAATATCAAGGACACCTACACAAAAAGTGAAAAAAAAAATTAAAATCTGGACAGGCTGCTGAGGTAGGTAAACGGTATGTTTATGCTCGACAGCTATCGTTTTTGCAAACTGCTGGTGCTACAACAGAAACACAGTCCAGTTTAGGTGGAGAACAAGAAGAATTGAGTGAGTCTGAACAAATAACATCACAACAAAAAGAGTCTGAAACTCCTCCTATCTATACCCAAAACTCAACCAAAAAACGCAAAAATGACTTCGAGACTACTTTAATTGATTTTATGAATGCACCAATTCTTTCTCCGAATGTACCATCCGTTTCAGAAACCAATCCAGACAGATCATTTTTTGAAAGTGTCCAACCATCTATCAGTAATTTCACCGAAGATCAAAAGCTTGAGTTCCGTTGTGAAGTTATGAAAATCATACAGCGAATGAGGAATCCACCAGCTATACAAAATTATGAACATTCTCCTAACTTTCCATACCATACACCTACACATGTATCCGGTCCTTTCTATCCTTCACCTCACCATTCCAATTACTTAAATCGTCATCAAGTTCCCATATCTCAAACACGTCTAACTACTTCATTACCTCAACCACAAAGTCCGAGCATGAATTTTAACATAATATCTCCATCAGTCTCATCTTCCACAACTATGGACAACCAGGCATACAGCGAAGAAGAAAGTATCGACATTTTTAGGGATGGAACTTAAGTTTATCGATAATAATGTTTTGTATGAATTTTAAAATTGTGTTCGAATTTATTACTATTTTTTTGTATCTAGTTTCTACCTAATGTATTCATGAATATTGGATATATTAATATGGTAGGTACTTAAGAAATTATTAAATATTTTCAAAAACATTACACTGTTTATACATACTATTTTATCCGTTATATTTATTTTATACCGTGATGTCTAATTTAATTGACTATTAATATATTATTAAATTATCCGTCTAAAAGTAAAAATTAAAAACATAATTTTCAAAATATACTTACCTCAAAGTAACAGCTAACATTTCCAGTGGAGGTATAAACAATCTCAAATGCGTATCTGTAGACTTAATCTTCGTCGAAATTTTAACAGCAAGCTCGTCAAAAGATTGTATACTCATTCGAAAGTAGTTCAAAAATTTATCCGGGCTTTCACGTAAATTTTCAAAAGACGTATAAAATATACCTTTCGCAAGTCTTGAATCAGTAAATGGGTGTACCCAATAACGTCTTTTATTTTTTTTCAAAACATATTTTTTGTACACAAGGTACGCAAAAATTATACTTTTTCTTTTATAAATTTCCATCGCTTGTGTCGAATTCATGCTGAAAATACTAGTGAAAAACTAAAAGAAAATAAACTCAGTGTTGCTAGGCGTTCCAACGTCACGCGTCGTACTGACGATATTTGACGCTAGGTGTGCATTGAATACGGCGGCTTCGCTGCGGTGCCGCAGCGTTAAAATAACGCAAGTGTGCACCAGGCCTAATAATTGACCAGCAAAAATTATATTGTGTATTTCGATAATTACTTCTCTTCTCCTAAATTACATTGCACCAACCGGGAAATAGCGCGGTAGTATACGTAAGTCAAAATAAAACCACGGAACAAAAGGCAAGTTAATCTAAGAAATGGTAATTAATTATTTTGCATGCCATCAATGTTAAGCTATCATTACGCAGCAAAAATTGATCCTTTAAAATTGAGTACAATAGAAGGTTAGGTTAGGACGTGTTTGGCTAACGTCGTGGAATGTCTTTTTCAAAAACTGTGCAAATGACACGGCTCCTGATTCGGCGTACCAAGCGCCTCCTACGTTGTGCCAACCGGGCAATAGCGAGGTGGTATACGTATGGCAAAATAAACCCACGGAAACAAAAGGAAGAGTTGAACGAAGAAATGGTAACCAATTATGTTACCGTGCTATCATTGATAAGAGCGTATCAAACCCGTGGCCATTACGCCGCGCGAATTGATCCTTCGAAATTTAGTAATATAGACTTGGATTTTGGACAACTACCTCAACGAGGTACTATACCGCGGTTCTTCGCCGTTCGTCAAATTCGATTTGGACCGAGTATACAAATTACTTCCGACCACCCTGATTGGCGGTAAAGATGACGCTATACCGTTAAAAGAGATCTTGAAACGCCTAGAAAACGCCTATTGTCTTTCAATAGGTGTCGAGTATATGCATATTTTTACTGTACTATTTAATTATTCTTATATAACACGTTCACTGCGGATGACGCCAATTGGCGTCATTTAGCATGGTTCACATATGCGGATGACGCCAATGGCGTCATCCGCACACTATTTTTCAATACACTATAATATTTAGTCCGCGTTACAATCAAAAACCTCATTTTCGGTCAGCGTTATCTATAGATATTATAGTGCGGCCAGCGAAACTAGAAGCTTGACCGTCACGCTCCCGGTGGCCGTTTTTTGTTAGGGCTACAAAGAATGCTTTCCCGTGTGAAATAATTTCAAACACTTTTTCACTTGTTATATAGTCCTGTTTCACAGCTACTCGTACGGTACGCGCGCGTATCGTATATTCATACGTGTGGCTATGAAACGGGCCTTTACTTTAAAGACATAACATTTTATATTTCTGTAATACACATTTTTTATTAATTTACTATCACATTACCAAACATAAAAATAATAATAATAACATTTAAAATAATATAATTTAATATAATTTCTGTTGTTGCCAGAGTTACAACGAAAAATTAATTTCGCGTCTTTGACAAAACCAAAGGAAGGAGACCCAGCGTTACAAATTATAAGACGACTGCCTTTCTCTGTAGGCACTTTTAAGCCCTCTGTATTTTCGTGGTTTTGCCACATATATCCCCGAGTGTGGTTTTGGTTAACCCAAGTCTCGTCTAAATAGACAATTGGCCGAGTATCACCATTTACACGAAGCTCGTTCATTCTACGTAAAAATTTTACGCGCGCAGCTACTATGTCCGACCGTTCCATAAAAAATTTGCGACCGTAATTACACCTTTTGTATTTAAAATTCAGTTTTTTCAAAATTATTTTTACTGATGATTTCGATCCCCGGTAATCAGTTTTTTCTCGCAATACTGCCAAAATTTTTGCGCTTGTTGGAAATTCTCCCTTGTCATAAAAACTGTGGACCACCCTTATGACCACTTCACTGTCGAAATCGTCCAGATCGGTGACAGGTTTGTTACGGCTGTAACACTTTCTAGGTTCAAATTATAAGAACTATATAGCACACACAAAAAACACGTTACACGAAGCAAAGACGTCCAGTGACTAACATACAGCAGATGGTTTAAAGGTTATAGGTTTGTATTATAGTCTGCGGGTGTTCGGCATGCAACGGTCAAACAATAGTTTGCTATTATATTGTATATCAAGGGTCTCCAAAAAAGGTTGAACATTCCTGATATATATTAGTTACGCTATATCGCGCAGCTGCACAAACAACCAAAATATTTAGAACCCCTGGATTTCACGAAAACGGCCACCGGGAGCGTGACAGTCAAGCTTCTAGTTTCGCTGGCCGCACTATAGTTAATACGTGTGTGCAATCGCACATCGATATTTCTATTTTATTTTGGGATGTTTACTATTCCTTTATCAAGTTAATTATCGGTATTTTCAAGAAATTCACTATCGTTGCAATCATTTTTCCATCGTCGGTCGTTGATGAAACACGTACGTATTCACATTGTATTGTTTTTATACATTTTATAGTTAAATTATATACATTTTATTTCTTTTGAACGATTTTTTTTTATTTCGTTTACTTTCGTATTACTCATATTATGAACATGGATAATACACTGAATAAATCCGGTCCATCTCGACTAAAACGGTTATGCAGTATGAATCAAAATTATGAACAACAAATTGGGCAGATGCTTTTTAACTCTGATAGTGACGAAAATTATGATTTTTCCGATTCTGGTAGTGAATATGAATTTGAAAATACTGAACAAGTGTCTGACGATTTTGAGAGTGATACTGAGATCACGAATAATGTACCAAGTGTAAATACTCAATCATCAACAAATACTAATAATGACGGTGACTGCCAAGAGGAGGAAATTGAATTATCTAATTTTCCTTTTATAAAACGAAACGAATTGCTTGTTCCGATAGAAGGCAAAATAAATCCTATAGATTATTTTTTTATGCTTTTCGATGAACATTTTATAAAACTATTGGTTGATGAAACGAATAATTACGCCGAAACCGAGTTTTTACGTGTTGGTAGTGCACCACGTTCTCGTATCTCCGATTGGAAACCAACAGATAAAGACGAAATATTAACATTTATTGCATTGATAATTCACACTGGTACCATAAAACTCAACAGATTGAATGACTATTGGAAAACACATCATCTTTTCAACTTTTCTTGCTTTTTAAATTATATGAGTCGTGATAGATTTTTAAATTTATTAAGATGTTTTCATTTTGCACCAAATATTGAAACTAATAATCAAAACCTACCTGAGAATCGCTTATATAAAATTAGACCTTTAATTACATATTTCAATAACAAAATGAATACCATATATTATCCCAAAAAAAGAACTCTCACTTGATGAGTCCATGGTGTTATGGAGAGGCCGTCTCCAGTTTCGTCAATACATTCAAAATAAACGCCATAAATATGGAATTAAATTATACATGCTTACGGAACCTCATGGATTGGTATTAAAATTTGCCGTTTATGTAGGAGTACTCGATGACTTGGGAGGAAAAGGCCATGCAGCTAATGTGGTTTTGCATTTAATGTCCGAAAAGCTAAATAACGGCCATGCATTATACATGGACAATTTCTACAATAGTTTTGATTTAGCCTCCAAATTAATTGAAAAAAAAACGTTTTGTACTGGAACATTAAGATTGAACAGAAAAAATACACCACAGGATGTTGTAGAGTCAAAATTAAAAAAAGGTGAAACCGTTGCCAGGTACTCTCAAGGTGTCATGATTGGAAAGTGGAAAGATAAGAGAGATGTTGGTTAAATTTCCACCGAATTTAAAAATAATTTAATTCTTACCAAAAACCGAAACGGTAAAGAACAATTTAAACCTGAACCTATCTCAAATTATAACCGTTTTATGAGTGGAATTGATCGGCAAGACCAAATGCTAGCTATTATCCATTTACTAGAAAAACAATCCGTTGGTATAAATAAATTGGTATACATATAATACAAATGTTATTGATGAACTCATTTTATTTATATAATCAATATCACGCCGGACCTAAAATATCATTGTATGATTTTCGATTGTCCATACTCAGTGAACTTTTGCCCAAACATCCAAAACCTAGATCTTTTTCAGCATCACATACTAATCATTTCCCAAAAACTCACGATGTTGGAAAATCTGGAAGACCTAACAGAAAAAGATGTCGTCTGTGTTATTCTAAAGCAGCGGTTCTCAACCAGGGGTCCGCGAGTAGGTATTAGGGAGTCCCCGGAAAAAAAAGCGTAATGGCGGAAAAATTGAAATTTGTTGTAATTATTTGAAATTACTTGTGAAACTAGTAGTGAAATATTGTAAATGTTGTAAATAGGTTTTTATACTGAGATAAGATTGTATGTAATCTGGTAATGTGGCGTTGCTCGTCACAATTACATACTATTTTTATCTTAAATTCAGATAAAACTATTCTTGTGAACGGTTTGTTTTATATTTGTACTCCAATAATTAGTCAGTCGCTTGCTTTCAAAGAGACCGTGTCACACACACAACGTATTTGTAATTACAATTTGTTAATATTAAATTTTCAATATTTGGCTTCAAATTAGTCAAGTTTAACCTTAAATCTCCTGTATCAGTTATTTCCAATATGATTCTCTTTTTTGTTAGAAGATTGGCGACCGTGCTAAAACCTCTTTCCACAAACGTACAGTTATTCCGACAGTCAGCGCTGATATCATGTTTATCGTAGCATAGATAATATACTATTATTGGTAATATGATTCTCTTTTTTGTTAGAAGATTGGCGACCGTGCTAAAACCTCTTTCCACAAACGTACAGTTATTCCGACAGTCAGCGCTGATATCATGTTTATCGTAGCATAGATAATATACTATTATTGGTATATTTAATCTATGATCGTAGTCATTAATGACACGGTGGTTAGTTGATAATTATGCCATAATTAATAATTATGACAATATCGCACACGTGTATACATAAAAATTACAGTGCACAGTTAATAATTCTCGTGGACCCCTATTTATATCTCATGCACCCCCCATTTTTTTCTCGTTGACATAGACCCCTTGCAGTTCAGAATCGACCCCAGGGGGTCGATATAGACCACTTTGGGAACCTCTGGTCTAGACTCTAGAGCAGTGTTTCTCAAACTGTAGTAGGCGTACCACTCGAAATTGTTTAAGGGGCACAAGTATGGCCAACAAGAGGACAGTAGAATATATAATTATAAAAGCACGACGTTAAGCTAGGTGTGGCACTGGCGTGTCTACGCTAGGATATATGTAAAATCTTGCGTCGTTACCGTGAACGACACGGGTGTGTGGATGTACTTATGGTACGTTAGGAGATCCGGCGTATGGAAAATGAGCAGCGTTGCGAGATCCGTTTTCGTTGTGAGATCCGAATGGGTGGATCTCGCAACGTTTTCTCTATATATTGGTATTATAAGTGTCCTAGAACGATTTCCAGCCAAAATTAGCCGGATCTCTTAAAGACCGATTTTTGAAAATTGTGTGTGTTCACCTGTGTATATTTTATTATATTCATTTGTATTTTAACAATGATCGTAATTTTATGTAGTGGATGTTGTGAGATCCACAACGTTTATTGAGAGCGGCAACGTTGCACTGTTTGTTCATCAGTTATATATTAAGCACTTTACGAGTTCCCATTTTATATTTTATAATTTGTATTATTATTTTATATACAATCTGCTAGCAGCAGTTTAAAGGTACAATAATATTTGTGACAGCGCATTCGACGCGCGACGGATCGATTAATCGGATATATTTATAATATATAAATAACTATGTTACAATCATACTTATATGTAATAACGATTTTTCTGAGATTTTTTCAATAATCTAATAATAGTAAAATGTGAGTATAATAATATTAAATTATTATGCTTGTAATTTGTAATCATTTCTGTTATAAATGTATAACACTAATGCATAGGTATTTTATAGCCTATATTATATTATATTTATAATGTAATACAATGTTAACAAAATGTTGTTCGCGGTAAGACACGTTTAATTAACTCTCGTGTTTTATTTCCTTTTCTCGGGCAATAGTTCGTTGTTTTTTGTAATTTTTTTCGCAAAAGTTGTATAAAAAGTTCGCGTGCAGGCTGGTGTCGGTTTTGAGTCAGTCTGCCCAAAACCTTCCTCTCAGTTAAGTTTTATAGTAACTTCCATTAACTTTACACTGCCGCTGTAGAAACGTAAGTTTTATTTCCGTCATATCGGCACATCCATACTGCTGCTATCGATCCGTCAACGACCAATCTAGCGATAATCCTTATCTGCACCAAAGTTAATTAACTATAGCTGCCAGTTGATTGTACGCAGTTACCTGTTATACACAGTGTGCGTAGTGATTACGCTGAGGTCTACAGAGTGCTGAAGTAGTTTTTATTTTTGTGTACAGTATGAGTGCATCGTCCTTAACCCGTATTACTCGGGGTACTGCCAATAAAAATACTTCTTCAATTTCGCCTAAAGTGGTATCTAGTAACCAATACTCACCTTCTAATGCTGATTTACTGTCAGCCATTAATGAGATGCGTAATGAGTCCTTATCTTCGAACAAATCAGTGCTTGCATCATTGTCGGATCTAACGAATAATTTCAATAGCCTATCATCTCTAGTATCTGAGCTTAAAGTTGAAAATGCGAAATTGCGCTCTGAATTAGATGATTTGAAGTTGAAGGTTAATAATTCGGACCCTAATGGGTCTTCTGTGCAAACACCTGCCATTGTATCTCATATATTGCAAGAAACATTTGAGCGTGAGAGATGTGCCTCCAACGTTATCGTCTATGGTATCAATGAATCTGCTAATTCAACTACGTCTCAACGTATCTTAGATGACAGAACCACAATCAGTCGTATTTTGGAGCCAATTGGCTACGATATTCCTGTGGCTGCTAGAGTTATACGCCTTGGTAAACTTCGTGAAGGCGCTTCTCGACCTATAAAAATCATATTTAACTCTAAGGAAGAGGCTGATAGTCTTATCGATATCTATAGCAATTCTAAGCGGAATGATTCTACTTTTCCTGCCGATTTTAGAATCGTTAGGGACAAGACCATCCTACAACGCCAACTGTTACGAGCATGTCATACTGAACTTGAGCTAAGAAATAAAAACGGTGAACAGGGTCTCAGGATTGTGTATTCAAGTGGTGTTCCAAAAGTCTCTTCTACTCAGTCAAAAAACGGATCTACCAGGGTCCAGTCAAAAAAACATTCTTAAATACTTTGGCGATCGATTCAACGGTCACTGGCTTCTACCAGAACTGACGTGGCTTAAGGACGAAACTTTTAAATTTTAGATGTAATACTTCCTGTTTTAATTATATATTTTTTGTTTTAACCGAGACATGGCTAACTAATTCTATAAATAACTGTGAACTAGGGTTACTTAATTATAATATTTTCAGATTTGATAGGTGTAGCTTATCTAGCAACTGTACTCATTGGTGTACGTAAGGATATTCCCTCGCAGCTTATTACTGTTTCCCAGCATAACATTGAACAAGTTTTTGTACGCTTCAAGTTATCGTCATTGGCATTTATAGTAGGTGGAGTCTATATTCCTCCTCAATCACCTTCGTTAATATATAAAGTTCATGTCGAATCTATTGCTCATATTATCAATGAATATCCTGGTTCTACTTTTGTTTTCTGTGGTGATTATAATTTACCCGAAATATCATGGGATAGGGATGATGATGGCTTAACATACTCTTTCTCTTCTGTTTCCAACGCACAATGTATTCCCGAATCATTTGCTTTTTATCATTTTTATCAGCAAAATGCTGTATTCAACAGTTATGGCTCCTTACTTGACCTAATTTTTTGTAATAATCCCAACTTAAAAGTTGAGTGCTCTCTTGAACCTGTTGTTCCTACAGATAAATACCATCCTGCCTTGAATATTGAAATGCCCAATTGTCAGATTGCGCCTTCCTGTGTTCGTGACCAAACTTACTTTAACTTTCGCAAAGCTGATTACTCAAAAATATGTTCGTTTATATCATCGTTTGATTGGTATTCGACTTTTTCATTATTAGATCTTGATTCGGCTATGAATTCTCTGATGCATTACACCGTTCTATAATTGATTTCGTTCCTAAGTGTGTTTTTTATGTATCTTCATATCCACCATGGTTCTCTAAGGAGCTAAAACAAATATTATTTTTAAAAAAGAAAGCACACCTTAAATTTAAAGCGTCTTCTAATGTCTATGATTATAGAGAGTTTTCCCTACTCCGTGCAAAATTTAAATATGAAAAAAAAATGCTTGCGTAACTATGCTAAAAGTGCAGAACAATTATTAAAAAACAATCCCCGTAGTTACTGGAAGTTCATTAATTGTAATCGCTCTGGTAATGATATTCCTAAGCAGCTGTCCTTCAATGGATCTGTCTCATCGGATACACAGGGAGCGGCTGATCTTTTGGCCTCTTTCTTCTCATCTGTGTATTTAAATAATCAGTCTGTGCTCCATCTCGATGACTTAAATATTCCAAAATTCGATCTACCTAACAATATTTCTATCAGTGTTGATGATGTCTTCAACAGCCTATCTGCACTTCATGGCTTATCGTCCGTTGGCCCTGATGGTCTCCCTGGTGAGTTTTTGTTCCAGTTGAGATTTATTATCTCTTATCCTCTATGGATTATTTTCAATAGGTCCTTAAATGAAGGCATTTTTCCTTCGATGCTTAAATTTAGTTCTGTTACTCCGATTCTTAAATCTGGTTCTCCTTCATCAGTCTTAAATTACAGGCCAATTTCAATTCAATCTCATATTGCGAAAATATTTGAATCGTTGGTTTTAAAGGAAATTCAACGCCCAGTTAATAATATTTTAATGGAGGAGCAACATGGGTTTCGTCCTGGTCGTTCCACTACAACATGCAATCTACTATTTAATAACTTTGTATTTGAATCATTCCAACAGCGTTTGCAAGTTGATGTGGTTTATACAGACTTTAATAAAGCTTTTGATTTGGTTGATCATAAGGTTTTGATTAAAATTCTTAGCGGTGATGGTTTTGGTGAGCCATATTTGTCATGGCTCACCTCATATCTTAGTGATCGATATCAATGGGTAAATATTTTTGGAACCAAATCTAAGCTGTTCTTTGCATCCTCAGGCGTTCCTCAAGGTGGACATTTGTCCCCCTTATTGTTTTCTCTTTTTGTTAATAATATCAGCCGGGTTCTGCGTCATTCTCGTATTCTATGCTTCGCTGATGATATCAAACTCTACCTACGTGTTGGTTCTATTGATGATTGCCTTCATCTCCAAAGTGATCTGGATAGTTTTGTCAACTGGTTTAAAAATATTGGCTTATCCTTAAATATATCTAAATGTAAAATTTTAACTTACTCACGTAGTCGTTCACCAATAATTCATTCCTATAATATTTTAGGTTCTGAAATTTTGCGTGCTAATGAATCTGTTATTGATCTTGGTTTCAAGCTTACCAGCTCCCTTGATCCACGACCACATATTGACATGGTATGTTGTAAGGCCTTGAAAATTCTTGGATTTATCAGCAGGCTGGTTAGGGATTTTAAACTAGATTCATCATTTAAACTACTATATTGTACGTTAGTACGACCTATATTAGAATACGGCGTGGTTGTTTGGAGTCCTTATACTGCTAATGACTCTCTCCAACTTGAAAGAGTTCAGCGCCGGTTCCTTCGCTCTGCTGGTTTCTTACTGGGCATTGAACACCCTCCACACGATTATTCAGCTGTTGCTGATAAATTAGGTCTCGTATCTTTAGCCGAACGCAGGCAACTGCTTTGCATAAAGTTTCTAAAAGGACTGTTGTCTGGTCAAGTCGATTCATCTGATTTAATATCCTTACTCAATTTCAAGGTCCCTCCCCGTCAAAACCGTTCTAGTGTTCCTTTTCATGTCCCTATATTTCCGAGCAATTATATGAAAAATGAGCCTATTAGGCGTTTAATGTTAATGGCCAATGAGGATCCCTCTATAGATCTTTAATTTTACCATTTTTATTAATCTTTATCTTTTCTTTTTAATATTAGGTATTTTCATTATTGTAAATTTACTCTGTTATAAATGTTATTGTAATTATGTAATTTGTATACATTTTCAAAAGGGTTTCAAACCCGTATATTATTATAAAATAAAATAAAATAAAATAAAATAATATTACACTTCTAACAGTATACTGTATTTACACATACTATGCATAATAATTAATAGAATAATATAATTTCATGTATTTATATTGAGTATTTACTAATTACTACCTACTTGACTTACTATATAATTAATGTGACCATATTTTTTTTTCTTCAAAGCGGGACACCTGTACATTTTAATAAGGAAACCCCATCATTTTGCAAAAAATAACAATTTTTTTATTGGAAAAAAAACATAAACTATTTGTAAAAAAATGGCAACAGAAAAATGGAACTAATATATTAATAAGTATAATAATAATAATAATATGTGATCAATAAATACTTACCACAAGTCAACTTTTCTTAAAGTGGGACATTTTTATGTTCTTTGGGGACAGCGGGATACTTAGCTCAAAAGCGGGACTGTCCCGCCCAAAGGGACGTATGGTCACGTTATATATAATACGTCATTCGTCAATTAGAATTGTTAATATTTCTATATTTCTATCAGTCTGATGAATTTATAATTATGCTTATTATTACTTTATAAAGAGGTTTACTTAAATATGTTTACTATCTGATCGTATTGTATTTTAGTATTCAAAATTTAAATATTATATCATATTATTGAATACCAAACGCTTACCAATATACTATCCGAGAGAGTAGTATTTGGTAGATATTCAAAACTTATTTGCATATCCCATTCGAAATCATTTTTCCAACTTCTATCCGTAAACGATATAATTATTTTAAAATACAACAGCGAATAATTGGATTTGATAAATGTACTTAAATGTTCTTTTCGATTCAAAATTACCCATAGCTACTTACTGACTACTGTTATGATTTTATTTTTATTATTATTCGTTTATTTACCAACAAAATATATGTTTGTACAATGATAACATGTATTATTACAAAGTTGGTCTACTCACTAAAGCCTGTGGTGTGAGTAGAGTTCTGATTAAAATAATATAAAATACAATATTACATAAATATATCTAAGTAAAACTTAATTAAAAACAAATTTTTAGTCAAATAATACCTATATCACATATACATAAAATATTACAAAATAACAAAATCATTAAAATTTACTGTATCAATATAATTTTAAAAATTACTACAGGTATAGCTAAAAACAGATAAATTAATTTTAATCCGTACACAAATTTTGCAAAAAACAAATAGTGTATAAAACTTATAAAATTCAGTTCTCACTAAAGGGATTACAATCTCATTTGAACAATTATATCTAGTACCATATGAATGTGAAGAATAATTAATTAATTTTTTATAATTAAACATAAATATAGGTACATAATTTCTTGTAATACAAGTTATCTTAATTAGATATTCATTAAAAATATAATTACTAGGGTAAAGACTTGGTTTGAAATAACTAACAAAAATTAATTTAAAAATATTAAAAATGTTCGATATGTTTCATTATGTACAATATGTCATACATGTCCACGATAAGAAAAATGCCCTGTTACCCCCGCGACCCACGTATCCTACAACTCCAGTAAGAGATGGTTGGGACAAAGCAAGTTACGCTAAAAATAATTTACTATATACGGCCGATGAAATGATGATTCTGAAAAACGTAATTATAAATTTGTTCATACTTAAACACGTAGTTTTACTCGCCTAAGAATAGTCATCGGTCGTATATTATACTACATTATTTTCATGACTATATATAGTATATTATATTATTTATTATTTAAGCTATCATTATTACATCAACTATTCACATTGTCTTCCTTGCCGTCATAGTGTACGGATTGCGGACACTCTTATATAGTTATAGGTTTTTTTCGTTCGTATGTAGAATCATTACTACATCTACATATAATAATTTTTAGCTAGACATTTTAGCTAGCACTAGGTATGTCAAACAGAACGCGTTATTCACATTATTAGTGTTTTATTAACGCGGTGCTAGAACACAACGTTGTAGAGAAAGCATGCCAAACTCAAAGTATGAACTGGGCCAGATATATTGAATAGTTTAATAAGCGGGCCACATATAAAAATGTATAAAAAAAAAACATTGTATACTTATATTTAATTATTAAGTCATAATTATAATACAAACAATAATTCTTATTAAATTACAGTTTATCAGAAGATAAGATAGAAAAGTAACATAATGTTTAATCTAATATAGTTGGATATGAATTTAAAAAAATATTTTTTATGTTTTCATACGGTTTTAATTTTTCTTTTAATATTAGTAGTCCATTAACATTGGTAGCCGCGGCACACAAAAAATGACCGCGTATTTTACATGCCTGTTGTAGAAAATTACAAAATCACGCAACTATAATATTAAGTTGTAAACGCGTTCTGTTTGACATAGCCTTTAAACTTAAAAGGCGTGATCAAAAACTGATATATAAGAGTAAAATACCTAACTGGTAGCTGGTAGTAAATAATACTGGTTTCAAAACCGTCACGGAGAATCATTTAAACATTGTTGTTGTGGCGATAACTAGTGAGTCGTACAAGTAATATACAATATGTAATGAAGGGGATGGCAACGTCGCATGGATCTCGTAAAGTTGATACTTTAAAAGTTTAAAATAATATACAATTTAGGATCTCGTATAGTGCTTCAGATATGGTACCAATCTTAACACACACTTGTCACGGTCCGGGGTAGTGTAGGTACATTATGTACACCACTCTCCCGGACTGCGTCGCTTTTTTACCCAGCCACTACCCGGATAACGATAGCACCGGTTCGGCAAAAGCCCCCACCTACCTCGTACACCGGGCAGAGGAAGGAGGCCTTTGCCGGAGCCGATGTCGTCGCACGAGCCGACCGATCTCGCTCTCTCGCCCATCATCGTTCGACTGGACAACTGCGACCAAGATTCGACCACCGACAGTCAACGTTAATAACACTTATTTATTTCACCAATTTGGTCAACGCGTATGTGTTTTGTTCTTACTAAATAAACAACTATTTTAGCATTTCGAGTACGCGTATATATTTTTATTGACCGGCACCAGCCACCACCGAGGACAACCAGTGCCGCGTCACACTGGATCTCACAACGTCTACTACAATATAATTTATAACACAAGTATGTTGGTGTATATAACGAGTATGTTATGTCAGAATATATATTTAAAATATTGTGTTTTGGTCCCGTTGAAAAATACGTATTTAAAGTCATGGATCTCACAACGACAACTTTTTCAAGTGGATCTCACAGAGTACCATAAGCCCGTATGTGTGTGCGTTATTTGCTTATCGCGATTAACGATTTTATTAGCGATTGACTGGTACGTGTGTACGGACGCACACAAATAGAAATAAAGCATATACTTGTCAATAGAACACAGGTTATCTTGTGGGAATGCCCAAACCAACGCAGTTCGTCTGTGGCGGCACACAGTGGGAGGAATACGAGTTCTAGCCGGCCAAAAACAGAAAATTGAACAGTCGTAAAAAATGTAGATTATTAGAAAAATTGATACACTGGTACTTGGTGATAGTAAATATAGCACCAAATTATGTCTATATGCTATGACGATTACGGGTCGTTATAATTTGGGTATGCCTAATAATAATAAAACAACATAATAAAAGTAGGTAATTGGGAAATACATAACTAGACAACAAATGGTTATTTTTAGAAATGGTTTTCAAAATTATGTTTAGAAATGTTTTTAGATAACGCTAACAAAAAATTAGCGCACTGGTTCTAACGCTGACCGAATTATAAGCTCATAATAATCGGTATATCAGAAGACGCCAATTGGCGTCGACCGCACATAAAGAGTTGACGCTTTGACGCCAATTGGCGTTGTACGCAGCGAACGTGTTAAATTAGAGTGACCATACGTCCTGTTTTTTACAGGATTGTTCTTTATTTCGGCTTCGTGTCCTGTTGTCCTGACAAACTTCTTTCAGGACGCTTTTTGTCCTGTTTTTTTGATCAAACAAATTACAAAATGAATGAATTTGAAAACGAAACTTACGAAAGTAATGAATAATGATTATAATTGTAATCTTGTAATTGTCTGAATTTATCAGTATGGGGTATCCGGTATGACGATATGTCTACGAGTTATAGGAGCTTATCGGAGTTATCGGATTTACCGTTATCTGACTATGCTTTCGATTCTATCTATTTATATCACTGAAAATACGTTTTGTGAATACGGCGAATAGCGAATAGCTATTAGTTTGGTTCCAAAAATCGTTGAGTGTTGTCGACTTGTTGATAATCGTCAATATAATATTTTACAATTTTAGGAAAGTAATCTATTAAAATGCCTAAGCGAAGGTGCGTATTTACTCCCAGCTTGAAAGTTGAATTTCCGTATTTAAGAGATAGTGATGAAATCGGAAAAGTTTTCTGTATTGTATGTAAATCAGTTTTTTCAATAGAAAACGGTGGTCGTTCAGATATAACACAACATGTTAAACAAAAGAAACATTTATTGGCCGTATCAAGCAGTTCTTCAAATAAGGTAACGAATTTTTTCACTAATGTACAGTCAACAAATGAAAGCAAACGTATTGCGGCGGAAGAGGGTCTTTTTGCATATCATACTATCATACACAATCATTCATTCAGGTCTATGGATTGTACAACATCAATTATAAAAAAAATTTTCGTGTGCTCGTACAAAATGTGAATCTATAATTGTGAATGTAATAGCTCCTTTTGCCATTCAACAGATGTTAGATGAACTAAAATCCGTTAAATTTTTAACAATTATGGTGGACACATCAAACCATAAAAATTTAAAACTGGTTCCAATTCTGATTCGGTATTTTAACCCCCAAGAAGGGGTAAAAATTAAAGTGTTAGAATTTATGAATTTAAAAGGAGAAACATCAAATATTTTATCAGATTACATACTGAATGTTTTAAAAAAATATAATTTATTAAATAATGTTGTTGCATTTTCGGGTAACAACTGCAATACAAATTTTGGTGGCGTCTCGAGAAAAGGCACAAATAACGTTTTTGCAATTCTAAATGAAAAATTAAAAAGAAATATTTCCGGTATTGGCTGTGCTGCTCATATTCTGCACAATGCTATGCATAGTAGTGCTGATATTTTGCCAACTGACATTGAACTCATAATTAATAAAATATTTCAGTATTTTCATATTTATACAGTTCGTATAGAAAAATTGAAGGATTTTTGCGATTTTGTTAGTATTGAGTACAAAAATATTTGAGGATCTGTAAAAACGCGTTGGTTATCTCTACAGCCAGCTGTTTCTAGAATAATAGATTTATATCCTGCATTGAAATCATATTTTATGTCACAAGAAAAGTGTCCTACAGTTTTAAGAACTTTTTTTAATGATCCTATATCCATGGCATGGTTATATTTTGTACAAAGTCAGTTGAAGGTGGTATGTGATACAATAAAAAGGATAGAAGGTGATCATATGTCAGCAGGCGAGGTGTATGAAGAAATTGAAGTGTTATGTGGTAAAATAAAAAATCGGAAAAATCAAAATTTTTTTACATCAGAGCTAGCTCAACTTATTTCAGATCTTGAAAAGAACAAACTGTACAGTGAAAAAAAGTTTATTGAGATAACTGATGAGTTTTATGACACGTTTTTATTGTACGTGGAAAAATGGGGATATCACTTTGAACCACTAAAAGTTTTTCGTTGGATTCAAGTACTAGATTTTCCAATTTGGAGTGACATTCAAGAAAGTTTTAAATATATTATTAAGAATAATCCAACATTGAAATTCGATGAAGATGAACTTTTTGACGAATTTAATCATGTGATTAATGTAATGAAGGTTAAAATGTAAAACTGGAAAAATGGTTCAAAAACCGAAGATAGGTGGTGTGAAATATTTAAAATTCTAGAAAAAAATAACATTTCAATTAAATATTTTACGGTTATTTTAGAGTATTCGATGGCTATTCCAGGTACTAACGCGTCGGTAGAAAGAATATTTTCAATTACAAATGTTTTATGGACAGATGAGAAAAATCGATTTCTTGTGGACACAATTAGATCGATAATAATCGTAAAACAACATTTTAAAATGTTTCATGTACAGAATTTCATACATTTCTTTTAGAACATCCAGAATTATTAAAACTAATTACTTCTTCAGAAAAATATGAAAAATCATATAGTGAAGACATCTCTGAATTATCAAAATGAATTAATAAGTTTTTTTAAAAATTTAATCTTATACAATATACAGTGTTATTAAAAATTATGTTTAAATTATAAAATATATATAGATATTATAGATATATATATTAATTATTAATAAAAAAAATTAAATTATTATTAATTTTGTCCTGTATTTTTTTTTTTTTTAAATATGGTCACCCTATGTTAAATGTAAATATAGAAATAAATTAAATGTTGAAGATGATTTAAGATTGTATTTAACTAAATTAGAACCCAATATTGATAAACTGTGCCAACAGAAACAAGCTCACCCACTCACTAATTTCTTTGAAAATAAACGCTTATAGTTTTTAAAAATTTTTGTATATTAGTATTTAATAACTTAATCTTAATGAAATAATAATGTATGTAAGTCTTTAAATTTTTTTATATATATTTTAGTTTAGTAACTAAGAAAAGGGGTACCCAAAAAAATTTATTGATAAAAAGGGGTACAGTGTTTATAAAAGTTTGAGAATCCCTGCTCTAGAGGGTTGCGACCTTGCGAGGTACTGATCCCGGCCCTGAACGAAAAAATAGATCTTCAGTTTACAGTGTCAATACGGTTTTTATGGTAATAGTTCATCGTGGCAGATTGAATGTATTAGAAAATTTTGCCAAAAACCATTAATTACCATATTTACGCAGTTTCATGGATAAGAAGCTTAAGACGAATGTTCTGGAGGTGTAAAATACCACCTGGGTTAATTGACACATTAACGAAATTACTGATTGTACAATATCGACGCTTATCTGTCCTCAAGGCCATAATTTCAGAGGGAGATCCCTCCGAAATTATTTTAAAAGTAGAACAATTTTAGCAGCGAATATTGATTATTCTTCAATACATGCAATTACATCCTCAATGACAAATTAGTTGAAGTAGATACCATGAAGGATCTCGGAGTTACCTTTCAATCGAACCTTTCGAAAAGACTTGGCTTCTTAACCAGATGCACTAGGGAATTTAATGATGAATTATGTATTAAAACCTTATATATATCATTAGTCAGACCTCTCTTAGAGTATTGTTCAGTATTATGGAATCCCTCACAAATTGGTTATATAGAATCACTTGAGCGAGTACAAAGGCGATTCTTGCAGCTCATTGGCTACAAGAGATGTCTTGGATTTGATCCAAATCTCCCCAGCTCTACTTTAACTTCTATTCAAGCCAGCCTTAATTTGGTATCTCTCAATACTCGACGAGTGTTAGACGCATCCTTTCTTACAAAACTAGTAAAAGATACCATTGCCTGCTCAGACCTGTTACATCTACTTAATTTCTATATCCCCACATTCAATTTTCGGTCCTTTCCTATATTCGCAATTCCATTTCACCGCACTTCTTATGGCTCCAATAACCCTATCGATCGTATATCTGCTGTATGTAACCGGCTCAATAATTGTGATAATTTTGATTTTTTTGTTCATTGTTAATCATACGTATCGTTATTTACTGTTAACTTTAATATATTATGTACTGTACTTGAGCCTTCGGGTGTTTATTCAATAAATAAATAAAAATAAAATAAAAAATACGCATATTCCTTAAATTTTTAAAATATTTGGACTTCCTAAAATTTGTTTTCAGTTACGGCCTTGTCAGCCGCACCGCCTTTTCCATATCTGGTGCGCAGTCAGTTACAGTTCTATTTTCGGAGAATTTAATGTTCTAGAACATTCGATTACCCCCCCCCCCCCGCCACCGACAGGTATGCAGTTGCTCGCCTGCTGAACGTATTGGATATTGGTGGCCGAGAGGCTCTCTGGGCAGTAAAGTACCGACAACGGTGTACGGAGGTATTTATGTTTATTTTATATATTATTATTTATTATGTTTATTTATGTTCATCGCGACCCTCCATTTTACACGACCATTGTTCGAGCGCACCACCCTTATTATTATTATGGTTTTTACACGGCTCACAGGCCCATTGTGCCCTGCGCGACAGATCGCATGTCGCGCGAACTGTTGCATTCGCCGCAGTGAAATCCGCGTGTTCTGCCAATAATAAAAAGCCATCGTGGTCGCCTCCTTGGACGTGTACGGTTTGAAGGTTGCGACCAGGGACGTCAGGTGTTAAACATCTCCGTGCCAGAATTGTGGTAGTGGAATAGTTGTTGTATAACTATTATTATCATTGTTATTGTTTTCAAAGTTGTCAATCGTTTGATTGAAACACTATGTGTTTACTTCGTTCTTTTGTAATTTGGGTGACCTTCGTCCTCGCCGTTGAGTGGAGTGCGGTATTTTAGAACATGTTTTGATCAAGGTAAAATTACAATTAAGGGTTCGTTCTACGGTCAATGTTGCGGAGCCGTCGGTTACCACTGGCCGACTGTTAAGTTACGTTTACACTGAGAAAAAAGTCAAAATTGCTCTAGTAACAGACCCTTTTCATTTGGAAGCAGTGAATTCAGTCGTTCAAGGTAAAACGCGAGCAGAACAATTGTTCAGAAAAGACGTCGATGGACAAGATACTGTACAGACGTCGAGAAACACGGGAATGTCCAATATTCCACGTAAATGCACGTTTGTAAAATTGCTGCCGAGTAGAGAAGCCCGTTTAAAAAGACGTCATCGATATTGTTGGCTACCGAAAAAATTGGCACAATAAAGAGGATGAGCCCATGTTCACGCAACTACACATGTATAGCGTTATAAAAAACACTATACCAGTGTACAACAAGTATGAGAAGTTACTCGTGAAATAAAACGTTATTACCAAAGAAGAAGTGGATAAATAATAGAACAATTATCAGCAGTTTTGCGAAGATGCGTTTACCATTTCGACGGAGACTCGAGCAAACAACAGCGATAAGTTGGATTCACCGTGGCCAAGTTTTTTCAAGGGCAAAAATGTCAATAACTCTCCTAAAACCGGGGCAAAAGAAGATACGTAGAAACATAAAGGTTACTTGTTTTCATCAGTACCACCAAATTAAAAAAAATTTGTAGTTCGTGAGAGAATTTTCAAAAGTTGTCAACTAATGAATCAAGAACGTTTAGTCGATTGGATGTTAGCAGAAGCCATGTCGTTTGGGTCTTTATGAAAAGATGGTGTTCGACCGTTGTGTGATCTATACCCAGACCAAGCCAAGTATACGGTATGTTCACTATCAGCGTTTGCCGTGCTCGGATTTGAATTGGGTTAATTATCCCATGACCAATCCAAACGCGTTGGTGTTGGGAAGCTCAGTTCGGAGACTTCAACAACAACGCTCGGTGAATCATTGACCAGTTTATCAGCTTCGGTCAAACCAAATGAGTAAGACAATCCGGACTCGTGATGTTGTTACCTCATCCGTACGAAAGGAAGGTACCGGAACATTCATCGGCAAGGCTTAAAAGGTTTTTGCAATTGAGTTTGGAAGATGGGTAGTTTGCTAACTGTTCCTCGCCTGCTAATTATTTCCACATGCTCCGTCGCCAAAATATCTTTACCTTTCCATAAGCAATTGATCGTAATGACACCTAAATCGTAATTGCGTCCTCCGGATGGGAAGCAGCAGAAGACAAGGTCTATGAAGAGCGTCGACGCTGCCCTAATGACAGATTCCGAGATGGATCAGGAATTGTATACCACCAAACGCGAAGAATTTCACGTTGTGGAGAAGAGCGAAAGCAGTAAGTCCCGACCGGTTGTGAAAACTTCAAACCACACCAACAGGAAGATGGACTTCCTGTCTGAGGTTATAGAGAGGGGACTACGGTACACGATTCAGCACCCTGTATACCGGTACAGCAGGCAATGACCGGATAGACCTGGACCTTAATAGAGATGACGCGTGACAACAGCTACCTCAAAGTTCCTTTCGATACACATCAGAGCAAGCTGCAATAACACTATAACATAGAGCACTAAATTTAAACATGTGTATTTTTCCAAAACGGAAAAATTGCGGCGGCAAAACAATTCGGAGGAATGGCGAAAAAACCCAGCGTGGTGAGGCCATTACTGACTAATTATTTGTTTATCAGCGAAATATCCAAATTCAATGATTTTCTTTTAAACATATACGAGGTATTAAGAAACCAACAATTTTTTTATTTCTATGAAGTGAAGTATATCTTGTAACGTCACGGAATTTTTGGGTCTGCTCAAATCAAATACGAGATAGTG
This sequence comes from Periphyllus acericola, assembly GCA_949715065.1. Classification (NCBI taxonomy): domain Eukaryota; kingdom Metazoa; phylum Arthropoda; class Insecta; order Hemiptera; family Aphididae; genus Periphyllus; species Periphyllus acericola. The sequence continues at coordinate 4,548,289 of OX454266.1, forward strand.
GAACCAGTTATAAAGGTGCTCCACTTTCTCATACTTCTGACTCCCCTTCTACTTGAGTGTTCGGCCAGCACAAAGTCTGGTTCTGAACAATGTTGACAAATACTGCTTACAATTATGGGACTCAAAGTGGCGTCGTTACCGAAAACAAATTAAGGGAGATCAAACACGCAGTCGAGCCTTGGCCAAAACTCAACTACTCAAATATAAAAGAAGAGGTTATAATGAACTGACTTAGAATCGGCCACACGAGAGCTACCCATGGATACCTAATGGAAAAGACCGATCTGCCTACATGCCACACTTGCAATTCTTTAATCACAGTAAAACACATCATCAGCCAATGCCAAATTTTCACAGAGGTCAGAAAAGAATACAAAATAACAGACAATCTATACGAAGCCATTGGACCTACAGAAAATAATCAAATAATTAAAAAAAAATTGAAATGTACAACCTAATTTGACTAATTTATATTCATATTTATATTTATAGTAGGTATATCATAATAATATCCTTAAACATCTTTGTAAAAAAACCCTAATGTACATAACTATATAATCTAACAATAAGCTAATAACCATGTAGTTGATGCTGAAACAATAAAAAAAAAAAAAAACCATCACTGGGCTGGAAAGGGTTAGTTACTGCTGAACGGCCACAAATGTTTTTATAAAATGTAATTACCCCATTGTCGATAATATTGCTAACGAAAGTAATCTTAGTGCAACACAAAATAACAAAAATTTGAAATTAATTGAAAAAGAACTATATGCTCGATTTCCAAAGCCGTTTTTGATTTCGAGAAATTTTATAATAAATATATCGTTTTCCCTTTAACACAGTTACCACTGATATTAGTGATGGGCGGTACTCCAGGACACCTGGCCGAGCACGCCGATCACGGGTACGACGATACCTCCGGCGGGTCCAAAGTTAATCCGATTAATCGAAAATCCACGTGAAAAATGCAGATTGTACATCATCATTTGGTTACATCGAACAAAAAAACAACGTCCGTCTCTCATCGTTCTCAACTTTTTTTCTCCAATATTTAACGCAAACAGACCGTTGTTACGGATCGACGTCTCATTCGTGTCGGTGATTACGAGGAGCGGTCGGGAACCGGGTCGAATTTCCGGTACGGCAACTTTGCCGGGCGACAAAAGTTCAATTGGATCCGTGATGTCCGCGCCGCCATTATTATAAATAGCGTTGGCAACATTTACGCTACGTTAACGACGTACAGTTCGCGTTGCAACAACGTTCACTTACAATTGTTTCCTTCGCGCGCGCGTGTATACGGGCCCATCGACGACCAACTTAGTTGTCCTCTGACGGTCAGCTTGTTGTTTCCAACTTCATTTGCCGATCAGTTCTGTTGCCTCTTGCCTCTCTCAGTTCCTTTCACTCTTGGCAAAAATTAACGTCATCACGATCCCATGTTGTATTTTATAATTCTAAACGAATTGTGTGAGGATGGTGAGGAAGCGCTTGTTGTTCCAAAAAAAAAAAAAAAGAAAATTATGGTCAAAGGAGTGGTACTTACAACGTCTCGAGTTTTCTCATTCAAATGTATTAACTGAACTTCGTGTCTCTGCACCTGCAGATTTTAACAATTTTAACAATGGCCGCTAGGTAGACAAAAAGAACCCGTCGGAAAGCAGCGACACTGAACTTCGTAGACAATCCCGTAGCGGTGTTGACGATCATTCAATTGCACACAACGTGCGTCGGTTTGCGGATCGAGATCGTACCGGAGGATGGAAAAGAACCAAAGGAACGACGACAGGAATAAACAACGTACCGACAACACGCGAGACCGTCGGCCATTGCGCGTGCAAAACTGCAAACGAGTACCGTATTTGGGGATTTCGATGTAAGCACGGAACAACTGGTTCGCCGGCAAGGTAGTGCTGGGGAAAATAAAAGTTCCTCGGGCTGGTAAGCTGGTTGCACTGGGTCTGCCCGCGGGTTCGGACGTCTTGCTCCGATGATCAATTACGCCGATCGCCGATGCGCCCCCGACGCTGGACCGCCCGAACCGCGGGCGCGTCGAATAAAATTGCCGTCCGGCCTTGTAACTTGGGATTAAAGGTTTGACCAATTGAGTCGAAATTAATAAAGTCACGTCTAAAATGATATTGCTCATCAAAAATAATAAAATCTTTCACCGGGTAGAAAAATCTAATAAAAGCTTTTTAACTATTGTCACACGCATGTTATTACGCACATCACGTCCACCCCAGATCGCAATAATGAACTTCCCCGGGATTACTTTACGTTTTGTGATGATATATGATTTTAAATCATCCGGTGTCATTAAATTAGAGATCTATTAATTAATTAAGTGACCGTAATTTTCATGATCCCCCCCCACCTCGTTTGTCAAAGTGCGATGCGTTTTAGAAATGTGTAATACGAAATTATTTTTGAAATTTTTTGTTCGATAAATTTGAACCGTGTTATTAATTACTTTTTGAAGACTATGTTATAAAAATTTGAGTTTGTAATAAACCAACCCAATAACTAGGGAACCTAAGTAAAGGAATATAATATTGAACGGGCATGAAACTTTTTTGGCAATGAGTACAACGTACAAGTTGAAGAATTATGTACAATGAATTTGTATCACAATCTTAACGTTTCAAGCTTCTATAACTTTTTTCTTTAAATTAGAAAAATAACCAAAAACTATATTTGCTATTTTCACGGATTTTATTTGATTTGTGGTATCGTATTAAATTAAAGTCTGATATTCGCATTTCGCTCTTTTGATTACTATGAACTACCTACCCAGTAGTGTGATGCAGTGGCGTATTTACGGGGGGGGGGGGTCCAGGGGTACTGGACCCCTCCCCAGAACCTCTCCAAAAAAAAAAGTAAAATTCTTGCATATTTGCAGAACCCGATTTATGTAGGCACGTGCGGTCGCGCAGACATAGTTTTTTATAATATGATATAAAGGAAAATCCAATTGATATAAACGAAAAAGACTTAATATTATTAAGAGATTATACATCTAAAACTAAATTACATCCATTATGGTTAGGACCATTTGAAGTATTAAAAATAATAAGTAACGAAAATATACTAATTCAAAGAGGGAGACGACAAGTAACTGTCCATAAAAATAATGTGAAACTATATCACACAAATTAAAAGAAAAAAAAAGAGAAATTTAAATATTAAATAAATTAAATAAATTTAAAAACATATTGTAGCAACAAATCAAGTAGAATAAAACGGAGACAGGAAAGACATTAGTATTCATAAGATTTGGAATTATAGATTTGTACAATTAATTATACAAAACGATTCATTTTATATAAATTTAATTAAAAGAAGCTTTGGGAAAAATATTTATAATAATAAGAAATTGTAAAAGGTGAAGGAGAATTTATTAATAATTAGATTTAGTTACAAATTACCAAATTGTAAAAAAAAAAAATTGTATACAAAAGATTTGAAGAAAAAATTTCATTGTTCCACCCTGAAATTTTTGTTTCGGGGGTGAGGTGTAATATACCCAGTATATTACTATTATTCTTAAAAGTAACATTAATTCTTAGAAGTAATATTAATACTTGTTTAAAATGTACTGCGTGACATTTCATGGGATTAAAAATATAAAACCATACAAGTGTAAACTCATACCTGTCAAACGAAAGGTTAACCGGGTTTTTATGTAGATCTTTAAAATACACAAAGGAACAACATAGTTGTAATAAAAATTAGAATGCGAAAACGTTGAACCCTCAAGCCGAGGCCAACAAGACAACTTCTCAATACGTACGCTTGCCGAAACAAACAGCGAAGGGCGGGCGGCAACCCGGATGCAATCGTGTATAAAAGAGGACCAAATGGACACCTAGAGTCAGACGTATCCAGCCATCCAGTACAGAAGCTCTGCCTGATATCATCGTTTAGAAGTTTAACTTATGTTCTTATGTTGTTTGATTTAAATTACAAGTGTTAATAAACGTATATAGTACAACTTCGCGTTAGCTTATTCTTGGAGTAGTTAACGTATTAACATTTGAATATTGTTACTGCTGGCTTCAAACCCGGCACGCAACACCGTAAACAAAATATTATATAAAAATAACTATATTTAATATAGTTTAATATTAGTTGCAATAGCTAAAACAGATACATGTTCCTAAAGCATGGTTTCAAGTAATAAGTATTATAGTTAATATTAATTATGTAGAAACTGAGGACCCCCCCAGAAAAATTTGAAAATACGCCACTGGTGTGATGAACCATGTTTTGGAGGGACTTATGTACCATTGAATCAACCTTTGAATTTATCATAAGCCAGTGGGTATAATAACACCTCAATACCTCATAATATATAGTATAGCATTCAACTTACATACCACACAGTGTGACGGTTTCATTTCAGATTGACACATTATGGTACTATTGTATTGTTGCCCAAGAGTGCTTAACGGTCACAACAATACATGCCATTACTCTATTACATTTAACAGGCAACATAACAAAAGACTCGCTGACACCAGTAGCTTATCAGATTATTCATTTTTTTTTCCAAGATTGTATTAGAATAGTAAAAATTTTCCAATATTAACAAAAAAATTAGATAGGAACTTCTTGCAGGAGATTTTAAACCAGATAAACGTTTTCCCTATGTAGAGTCACATTTTCCAGGAGATTAACGTCCGAGAACTACCAATTGGCAATGTAATATTTGTAATAACTAGGGCTAGGATTTTGTAGCATTTTCATTTTCTTTCTTAGTACTCCAGGACATAGCTAATCAAAAACAAAATTCGATTCATACATCACAGAGTTCAAATTTACAATTTTGATTTTGCTTTTTTTGCATTTTCTTATGATATTCGTAAATAAATGCTTTTTTGGTACTTTAGTGTCAGTTTATTAGCTTTTTATTTAGTTTTTGTTAATTATAAGCATATTTGACATATTTAGAACATTTACGTACTTAGTTATATAAATTATTCTTTATCAATTTATCTTCATTACTATATATTTCGTGGCTTCACCTTATAGGAAAATATTTCTGAAAATAAATTCTTTTTTTATTCTTTTTTTACATTTTGTCAAAGTGATTACCGAGTGGAGAGTTGTGGTTACATTGACTATCTGGACTTCAGACGCAATGAGAACGATATTTATTGACTTGTTTACTATGTCTATAATTACAATAATATTATTTAGCATTCACTAATTATAGGAATTTTCATGGGGGTTTATATTCGCGTGCTAACGTACGGAGTATTGTTATTTATCGTGGAGCTGTGGCTCATGAGTCACATTAGTTGTCGTTAATACGTTATGCCGACAAGTATTTAATTGTTTGTTGCATCTGTTTTTGGAGCATTATTGGCTATTTTTTAATGTCTTTATTGTAGGTTTTTAGTGCATCATTTTTCTAGCCCTAGTAATAACTAATAACCAATTAGTAATTTACAATACTGTGGTATTGTAAGCCAACAATCAATAATGTGTTCAGTTTGTAAGACAAAGCATATTTTGATCACATTGCAAAAATTATACGGGCATGTCTATCCAAGTTATTAAACTGCAGATTCTAATAGATATTTTTATAAATATTATCCATGCGGTCTCTGCATGCCAATACTATGTCAAAATTCAAAGTAATATTTCAGAAAGACAAATAACGGTAGAACAACGTTTAAGGTACAAAACTATGTTTATCTCAATCATAGGTGGCAAACCATTTTCTATGTTGTGCCAAATAAATAAAATGTTGTTAAAGTTATAATGTTACTTATTTTTTGGTCCGGAGGGGGAGGAGGGGTTGAACCCGTAAGTATGCCACTATATATAAGTAATATGTTCTAATATATTACTTAACAATTAACATTATTGATGTTGTTTTGACAAAATTATTGTGTAATGTAATATTTACAATTCTTATGAGATAATTCAGTAATATTGAAAATTATAATTTTAAAAATTGAGTATTCCCTGTCAAATTGTATTTTGTTATTTTATCTGATGCCAGTGTGCCTGTGCCATTCACTAACATCAAATGGGACTCAAAAGACTCGCGTGCCACAGGTTGGCCGCCCCTCATCTAAATTATGCCTAAATGATGAGACATTTAAAACCAAATTGTGAGAACAATATTTATTTCATTATTTTAAGAACTTACTATTGTTTCTTCTCCAATCATACAATATAAATTCAACATTAAACATACATTTTATTTGAAAAATATTAATTTTTAAAAACTATACATAAAAACATATTATAAATTCATAATTAATTAATTTCTAGGATTCATCAGACTTCAATCATGAAAACATTGAGACAGCCACATTCCTATGATGAACAACTACAGCTTAATAATAGCATGTCTACAACTCAAAGCTTTTTTATAACATTTTAAAAAAATTAAAAATTAAAATAAACTGGTACTGTTTTACTTGCAAGAGCTAACAGGTGGAATAAAAAAAAAAGATTATACACAAAGTAATTGGATTGCCATCACTGGTTTAAAACATTGAGTTACTTTCATTAAAAAAAAATTAATAATAATAATACAACATCCAACTATGAAGTCATTTTGCTTTCTATTCTTTGTACAAAACTTTTTTATAATGATAAGTTTTTCCTAATTTCGGTTTAACAAAAAAATACATATACTATGAGTTTCATAATCACTGTATAGAATTAATTTTTACAATGTTATATACAAATTTTAAAAAGTAAATTTAGGTGATTGGATATATGATGGACTTGGAAGTCAAAAAAACGTTTCACTAAAAATTATTTTTTGACTATTGTTACAATAATATTGTCGCTCTAGTTACAAGACACCGGTAAGTAATAAATATAACAAATTATTACATAAAATGTAATAAATGATAAAGTCAAAACTAAATTATAAAGTTTAATATAAACAAACACTAGGGTAAGTATAAATGTATCTGACATATATCAGCAAACCTGAAATAGTGATGAGTACTTATATAAATATAAGTTCAGTATACTGTAAAAACTGTCATAATATTAGAACTATAGACATATAATGGATGGTTCACAAATTAATCCTATCGAGGTTGAAATTGAAAATAAAAATGAAATATTAACAAAATGGAAAATAAAAAGTTTGATTGAATCTATCATACTTACATACATTTTCAAAGATCATATCAGCTTTTTTACAAATAATAAATATTTATTCTATATAAAACATATAGGAATCTCAAATTGCTTCTTATGCTACCTTATAAATTATTATATTATCAATTTGAAAGTATGGGATACAATCAGTATAACAGTTCTGCCAATATTATTCACAATTGCAAAACACTAGATATTTTTTCCAATCAGTATATAATTAATTCATGTAAGGATATTTCCATTCAGTCAAAGGTACAAAAGTCTCTTTAACAGACTGAGGTGACGTCCATCGCAAGATATAGTGGGGACCACCAGCTTTGTCATTAGTACCTGAAAATATAAATATAAATTATAATTTAGAAATTTAGAAATAATAGAAAAAAACCCTTAAGATATTATTTTTATAAATGAATTAATAAAATATTTATAACATAACTAAATTTAGGTAGGAAAGTAATTGGTAATTCGAGTTATATCAGAAATATAATATTAATAAAATTTAAGTTTTTAAAATTATTTAACATGTTCACTTCTGAACTTTCCAAAATTCTCATCATGTAAATTAAATTTAAATTAAATTTACACACTAGTTTGAATAAAAATCATTTAAACATTTACAAACCATTGAAAATAAAATAAAATAATCACCTATGATTTACATGCAATTTGTACATTACTATTTGCAATTTAAATAGTAAAATCTAGAAGTAACTTTTATTATCAGATATATTAACTATAAAATTAAAGTGATAATAATAGTAAATATTTTAAATTATAACTTAAGATGTGTTATGACTATTTTCTAATGTATTTAAAGACCTAACAACTATGCTCATCTCAGGTTGTAGGTGACCAACATATTGAATAAATGTCGTAATCTGATTAGCAATAAATAGGTTCAATTATTTTCATCTTGAAATATAATTGTCATAAAAACATGTACAAGAGTATTAATAAATAATGAAGAACTAATTGAATTTACCTGACATTCTGCTTCCACCAAATGGTTGTTGTCCTACTACAGAACCTGTCGACTTATCGTTTAGGTAAAAATTACCAGCAGAGTATTTCAATGTTTCGAGAGATTTTTTCAAAAAGTTTCTAAAAAAATATGATAAATCAATAAATAACCCCAAAAGATTGCTACTTGATTATCTTACTTATCCTGAGAAAAGACAGCTCCAGTTAATGCAAATGGTGTAGAACTTTGAACGAGATCAACAGTCTTATCAACTTCTGAGTCTTTATAAACGTAAACAGTTAAGAGCGGCCCAAAGATTTCTTCAGTCATAATTTTATCCAAAGGATCTTTAGTTACAACTATGGTTGGTTGTATAAAATACCCTTTACTAAAATTTTAAAATTTTAATTAGTAAAAGGAACCCAATTATTATAAAGTATTATTTTAGTTACCTGTTATCATACTGTCCTCCACCAATTATTTCTAAATTGGGAGATTTCTTTGCATGTTCAATATATCCAGTAATACGATTAAATGCTTTATCATCAATAACAGCTGAAGAAAAAGAATCAAATTCAGCAACATCTCCAATTTTCAACTTACTACGGAGTTCCAATAATCCTTCTTTAATCTATTAATAAACAATATAATTATGAATAAATAAAACACAAGTTATATAATAAGCACAATTACTTTAGGCCATAATGATTCAGGAACATAAATTCTGGAACAAGCAGAGCACTTCTGACCACAATATTCAAACGCCGAACGGATAGTGCCGGTAACAACAGATGTCACATCAGCTGATGGATGAATAAAATGGTAATTTTTACCTCCGCACTCTCCAATCAATCGTGGAAAGTTTTTATAGTTATTTATATTTTGACCAACTTGAGTCCATAGGCGATTGAAAGTTCTAAAAAAAAAAGAAAGACAATATATCAATATTATACAATATAATCAAATAATTATTCAAAATTTAAATATTAGAGTTAACATTAATAAATATATTTAATATCATAATGTTGCTATATATTTTAAGGGACCTAATAACGTATTTAAATAATTGCTTGTTTAAAAGTGGATGCAACAACTTTAATAATAATTATATTATAGTTCAATAACCAAACTAACTAAATTTAGCTTAACAAAATACCAAAAACTAATAAAGATAAACTTAAACTTGGATGTAGAAATTTATAATATATTTACAATAGAATATGGACTATTTAGTAATAAGTCGAAGCACAAAGGCTCATAATCCTTGATAATTTGTATATTATTTTAGTTTCATTCAAAATATTTTTATATTGATTAACTTATAATTTATTGAAATTGAGAACTTCACTATAGGGCAACAAGTTTTGCAAGTGATAGTTAAGCAATAAAAGTCATAAATCATATGTTCACCTGCCGATAGTAAAGTCACCTCTATGCGAGTATTTTTAAGTATGTTTAAAAAAACGTTTAAGTATAAGTTTTAATAAGACTGATAACAAAGAGTAAAAGTTATATTTGTATCTCCATGTTATACTTATGAAATTGTAAATTATATAAATAATCTAAAACAGTCAACAACTTTTTAAGATATTTTAATATGAACTGGTATTTTCTCTAAGAGTTTTAAGAAATAAATAATTTATTAATAGTAGAAAAAATTGGAGATGAAAACTGAGTGTACTACACTGTACAGACTTATTTCATTGACTTTTTTTCCAACAAAAATTAACAGTATTTAAAGAAAAAATTAAAATTCATCCTGAATAAATTTGATTTTTAAGTTTACACTATACAACATAAGCATTTATCACATTTTCTAATTTTGTGCAAACTTATTTAGATAATAACAAAAGGGTGACCTTAGACTTACATAATTCAATATTCAGGATGTCACAGTTAGTAAGGATTTACAATACTTTTAGTGAGAAATCAAAGTGTACCACAAGGTACATCCTATTTTGTTTATAATAAATGATAATGGCCTCTTTAATTTAAAAATAAATAGTGAAATAATTTCTAATGCTTATGAAGATACCACTATAGTTTTAATTCAAGGGAATAATAATTCAACTGAATTCTACAACTCTGTGACACATTGTTTCATTAAAAATTTAGATTGGTTAAATTAATACTATATTGGAACTTAATCATAACAAACCTAATTATATTAATTTCTGTACACAAAACTCTATAGTTAGCCTTACTTCACTATCAATGAATCATACTTTTCCCTATTCAATAAATGATAACCATATTTCCACAAACATTCATAATATAAAAGTAATTGAATACCTAGATATAATAGTATAAAAAAATTTAAATTGCATAACATATTTCAACTTCAATTCCAAAGCTATTCTATATTTTTAAGACATAATGATATACACAAGGCTCACTCACTACTTTAAAAAATGGTGTACTTCTCTCTAACTAAATCTATAATAAGTTATATGTAGTATATTAGTCTGGGTTATACAGTAATATCTCATAATGGTAGATACGCTCGGTTACCGAATTTTCGTCTGCTATTCAGAGAGGGTACATTATTCAAATTCATAAAAGGTAAGATTCTGAAAAGAAAAAATATGCACTATGTTAAATGTAATTATAGTGTTATTATTTAATGTTCTATGATATAATAATATGTATAAGAATGTATGTATATTAATAAAAAAAATCATAGGTACATAATTTAATTTAATTCAATTTGATGGGAAAAATCGGTCAGGTTGGCTTGTTTACTTTAATTTTCCAAAGTAAGTTTTTCTGTCGTCATTTTGATATTATTTTAAAATTAAGATTAAAATAGGTGTCCGCTACTCATAGGTCTATTTATGGAAAAGGAAAAGTAATGAAAAAGTTCCCATTCCCAAAAAATCGGCCGCTATTGGGAGGTTTCACTGTATATAAAAAATATTTGATTAACTTGGAGGAAACAATGCGCATATTAATTAAGATAATACTTAAGACGCTTATGTTTTACCCAATAAACAATTTTAAAAGAATTTTAACATTCATAATTTAAAATATTTATAATGAAAATGTAATTTTACATAGGCTAAAAGTAGGTGGCATACACGAGTCAATATGAATATAATGTTCGTTTGAAAAATCTTAGTATTCAGAATATTTTTAAAGTAAACCAACAATTTTATAAAATATTACAATACATTGAGAAACAGATCTTTACAGAAAATTAAATATTGATTTGAACAAATGTAATGTATAATGTTTCAATGAATAGTGTTAATCTTAATTTAATTGTAATAAATTTATAATTTTCATATTTCAGGAGATTAGGTTATATTCTTTAACCTATTTATTTGAACTTATCAACTCAAAACACTAGTTACACCAAAGGAGTATCAAATATATTCTAAATTGTGCATATACATTTTTATAGTGAAGTATAATTTAATGAAATAAATATGTAATAACTAATACTTTTTAAAAAAACTGCCTATTAATCTATTAGTCTTTTATTTTAGTAATCAAAATAATTGAATATGAACCATTTAAAGATGGTTTTCAAGATTTTATAAAAAGTAAATCTCTAAATTTTGAAAATAATTTCACTTAATGATTTTTAATGGAATATCCATGTAATGCCATATAATTCAAATAAATTAAATAATAAATAAATTTCTTACGGAACTGATCCAGTAAAGTTAATGCCCGACAAATATGGAGACGCTGTAACTGTATCACCAAATACAGGACCATCAGCTGGGACAAAATTAACTACACCAGCTGGAACTCCTGCTTCAGTCATTATTTCATAAATCACCCAATTGGATAACATAGCTGTATCTGAAGGTTTCCATACAACAGAACATCCCTAAAAACGAATATGATATATAATATGAAAAGAAAAATGATTATTAAACTAATGATAAGTGATTACCATTAATGCTGGTGTATAGGCCAAATTTCCACCAATAGCAGTAAAATTAAAAGGAGACACGGCAGCAACAAAACCATCAAGACCTCTATAACGCAAACTATTTAAAGTAACCTTTTTATTTTCACTTATAGGTTGGTAATGTGTCAATTCCTTGGCGAAAAATGCGTTTAATCTATAATTTTATAAATAATAACAAATAACTAATGTCTAGTTATTCTCACATTTATCACAAACTTGATAAAGTCAATTAATTCAGCAGCAGCATCTATTTCAGCTTGAATAACGGTCTTAGCCTGACCCAGCATAGTTGCTGCATTTAATTTCATTCTATATTTTGTTGCCATTAGGTCGGCTGCCTTAAGCCAAATACTTATTTTTTCTTCTAAAGGAACAGTATCCCATTTTAGTTGAGCTTCTGTAGAGACTTTAATTGCCTTTGCGACTAAATCCTATTTCAAAGGTTGAAAAATTAATACAAACAAAAATACATAAAAACAATTTAATCATTTAAAAACAATTACTTACAGATGACGCATAGTAGAATTTTGCAATCTTCTTGCCATGGTTATGTGGCTATAAAAAAACAAAATAATAACATGAACAAAAATAAAAATCAGAGAATTTCGTACTAACTAAATTATTACCAACATTAAATATACAACTAGCTATACGTTAATTCAAATTAAAAAAAAAAGTATGACTATAAATATTCAATTAGTTGTGTTATTTTACTTTGAAGTGAATACTAAAATCTGACAAAAGTGGACTATACATTTTTTAATAATATAAAAAAATATTTAAAAAATAATACTTTATAATTCTATTATAGACCACATTTTAAACACAATAGTTATTGATTGTTTAATAATTAATAGTAAAATAACGACAATTCATTGCATTAAAGTATTAAACTATAAATACATTTTAAGACACAATTTAATATACCTTTAGTTTTAAAATTTTTAGGCATTTGATAAAACATTATCAAGATTTATTAAGTATTTATCATTTATTTTTAATTAAATTAAAATGGACTTCATTTTAAGTGTTTAGTTACTTTAAATGTAAAAAAAAAAAAAAATTATTAATAAATAATAACCTATACCATATTACAATTTATTATTGTTAAATTTGAAAATTTAGGAAGCATGATACATCGTGTAGTTTTTAGTGTAGTTTCAATTAAGTTTGAAAATGGTCAAATTTATCTTGTACACAACTCATAATTACACATATATTATAAATACAATTGTCATAGTTCTGAAAAATAATCAATTGCATACCTACAAGTATAATAAATATATTAATGATGTATCATGATTTATAATTATAATTGGAATAACTGTTAAAGTGCATAGTTCATTAATCTATAAAAATCTTAAGTATAATGACAAATATTACATTTAAAATTGAAAATATTTCATTTTCAAAAAATGTTCACTTCAAATGATAATAAGTTAAGTAATATATTAAACTAGTAAAGCATCAATATTATTTGATATCCTAAAATAAATAAATTGTATTCATTATTATTATTCATATCTTATTAATTACTATATTAATATATTATTATTGCTATATCAACTGTAACTCTTACCATAACTTGATATCTAACATCTTTAGTCTTGATTTTTTCATTGCCAATGATGATAGGTACATCTTCTACATTATCAGATAATCGTTTTAATTCGGCTTCTATTTCTTTACGTTCTTTACTACCCGGTAAGTATTCTAAAAATCATAAACATAAATATACAATTTTATAAGTTACTACAACTACTAGCAATCATAATAATTATTGTAGGTAACATTATCCCATGTTTTATATAGGTGTCTGGTATATAGATTTATTTTTATTCAATTTATTAATAATAATATACAATAACTAAATAAATAGCTATATTTTCATTAATATTAAGTCTGATAATAGATAGTACATAATTATGATATACATTTTAATCATACTGTTTGTTTATTACTATTCTTTTTAAGATAAAACTCTTAATTGCATGCTACATTGACCTCAAATAAATTACCACTTAATATTTGTAATTGTAATTGACTGATAAAAATGTTCACTAATAAATCCAGCACCACGTTCAAAATTATATTTTAATCAGCTAACCGTGCGCATAATTAGTTTTTACAATACATTATTAATTTATTTAATTTAATAACATTAAAAAAAAAAAATAATGTTATTAATATAACTTACATTAGCTTACCTAAAAGTGGTTCATTTTCTACAGTGAAATCCTTAATTTTAGGGAGAGTAACAGATCCAATGCTTCGGCAACACAAACTAAAATAAAATAATATTATAAAAAAAGTATTAATAATTTTAAATAACACATAGGTAATAATATATTTACATTTACTAAAAAATAAGACATAAGACTTTGCAGAAATTAAAATAGCAGGACATCAGGAAATTTGATTTATGCAAGTCTGAATTTGATGAAAATTATCTAATTGATTTAATTTAGATCTCCATTAAAACACATTTATCTATAATCTATTTTGGTCTACATTGTGAATGTCTTTAGTATAAATATTGGCCAAGGTTGACCATTTGTCATCTATGTCATCTACTGGTATATTTGTTTTAAATAGACATACAAAATGGATGAAACCAACTTTAAAATTTTTCTTTTCTATTAGTTTATAAAACTGCTTTAATACTTAATATTGACCTGATGTGCAAAAGCTGATGTAAAATACAAACTGATGAATTAATATCTTACTGATAGAGATATCTGTAGTTTGTTATTTTATTTTAGAACTGGAATGTTTGCCAGTAATATGACATTCCATTATACCATATCAATAAAGTTAACTATGAAAATATTTTGTTTCAAAAAAATTCACCAAGGTGCTTGATAAAAATGTATATAATTACCAATAAACAATATTGTTGTTTGAAATAAAAAAGGATTAATATGATATTATATTTATTTTGTCAAAGTATCAAATCTATAATTACTTACTTAACCTACATTAATTCAATTATATACTAATAAAATTAATTAAATTTAGATGATTTTAAAAAGAAATAAATTATTTAATAAATGGTTCTTAAATAAATAACAGTCTATAAAATGAATAATTATATTTTTTAAGAATAACAATCAAAGTAATATACAGATTATGAAATATTCTGATTGCAAAATTACTTTAAAATAGGTATCAAACATCTAAGGAACAAACTACTTCATGGCTTTAATTTAATGTACGTACATTAGATCTATGTATTAATGACTATAATAATAGAAACGCTAGTGGATTATATTGTAAGTGATAAGTCCAGATTGTTTACTCTCAAATATAAAATATATAAAAATATTTTATTTTTATCTATTAGGAATTAATCATTATAACTCAATCACTCGCTGTTGACATGACCGATTCACTAAACAAATCATGACTAATTATATTATATTATGTTGTGTACACTCCATGCTAGTATTTCCCAGTTGACAATCGGATACACGCTGGTGACACTCACAAATAATATTGTAAATGATAAAGTAGTCCTAATCAGACAGTAAACTCCAGATTTCAATAAAAATAGAGTAGACTTAAGGATATCAAACACTCTAAATTATATAATATCCATCTATTTCTCATGTGTACATATATTATTTATGTAATTCCCCAACCAAATAATAAAACAAAACCATACACACTCATACTGAACAGGTTAATCTAATAAAAACCGTTAATATCCTACACGATCAATGTACACATAATACTTGCGTAAAAATATAAGGAAAATATAAACGAAAACTCTAGTTTTCCGGCGGCGGTTCATTTACCTTTGGAATCCTTTTCGTGTGGCCAAAGAGAAACGATTTGCGTTGGACAGCATGTTGACACAATTCTGTAGTTCTCGTAGCACAGTAAGTTCAACAATCGCCCGACGACCTGATCGTTAAAACAGTTAACAGGCAAAATTAGCGTATATTTTTATTTTTTTTTTTGTAACGCGTTCGCCGTCCTCACGCAGGTGCCCCCGTACATACAGGTACCACCACTCCTCCCGCCACAAAACCGATTAATTGGCTTATGGATATGACCGTCGACTACGTAACTATTAATTACGTGTTTGCGTCAACCGACTGACCGGTGTTGCCGGCTCTATCGGTAAACGTGAATATATAAATAATAATTCAATCGTCAATTGTTTAATTTTTAACTCATTACTTTTTGCGACTAGTGCCACCGAGTTTTAACCGTATAATTCAGTTTTCCGCGTAGAGGGGGCACAATGGAAATATAAAAACCCACGGGGCACACCACGTTTCGGACTCGGACGAGCGTACGATCACGGATCGTAATACCAATGTTATTGTAAAAATACTAAAAGCAGCAACAACGACGGTTACTCGCGGCGCGTACCTATATTATATAGTATAATACTACGTTACTATATATTATGTGAACGGTACGTACGGTATTTTCGTTTCGCTCGTGAAAGGCGACGAGTGACGACCTCACTGACTGTCTGACAAACGGCCAACGAGCGCGCGACGTTACGATTTTGGCTCGCGAGTGTGGGAGAGATGGAGACCGCGGAGGAAGATAGCGCGCGAGGGTCGAGAGAGGGACAGAAAGGAAGTGTCGACGTCGGACCTCGAACTACGCGGAGACAACTAGACCGCGGTGAACACTGAAGTCTACTGAACGCGAAACGACAGAAACGGTTCGGTGTGGACTGTAGAGTGTAGACGCAGGCACGCAGCTGGAACGCGCTTTAGCGGCTCGCCGTCGGTCGGGCAGGGGCGGGGTAGGGACGCGACGTTGGTCGATTGCCAAAACAAGAGAAAAACGACAAAACTCCCTCCCCGGAGACGACACGGTCGAAAGTGCTGCCAACGTGACGCGCTCTGGTCCGGGCCGCTGGTGTTCGGCTGCCGGGAGCGCGGTAAAAAAAAAAAAACCAAACAAAATACTGGCGGCGCACAAAGTATCATCGCGTATTCGTGTCCTGTGCGACGACGTTGTTTCGCGATCGAAAAGCGCCAGCTAAATGACGCCGCGCCCACCTCCCTTCCACCGACGAACGGTCAATTTGTGCGCCCGTTAATTAACCCATGTTCTGTTTAACCGCAGTTAATTACTAATTAGGCTCTGTGAATTGTGAATTGTGAACTGTTGCTGCGTCGTCTTACATTGGACTCCGGTCGCCAACCGATTTCGAGAGGATCGTTTAATGTTAAATGTTAATTAATTGACTACTGTTCGTCAAGCGTCCCAATTGTTTTAACAATTCACCAATGTCACATAATATGCACTAGGTACTTTTTCTTGATGAATATTTTCTCGTACACTGTTTGAATAACCTTGACCCAGGAAATAGTTGGGAAAAATATGAAATACCAATTCATGCACTTGCCTGCAAATCAATAATAAACAAATGCGAAATAAGTTGCGATAATAGATGTTTTAAAAAATAACAAAATATGTCATTGTTTAAACCTTAAACTACAATAGTAACAATTAAAAAAATGTTCAATAATTACTTAAATCATTCAGAATTATTATATTTCTGACTGAAATACAAATAATACAAATATAATATCTTATATAAATATATATTAAGTATATTCTTATGAACGCAAATATATAACAAGTATCAATTTAATGGTTTTTATAAATAACTGTACATAAATGTATAGAATATAATCTTAAGGTTAAAAATATGCAATATCACAGCCTTTAGGAAACAACTATTGCAGTATAATTATTCTCATACTTATTTCACAGGCCTATTTACAAAGAAAACATTAATATGTACACAACAGTTTCCACAATGGTTTGTCAAGTTAATTTCTATTGTTTCAATATATCTATATTAAAATGTTTATTTATGGGAAATAGTAATTTAAGTTATTTATTTATAATAAGATTCTAAGCTGTTCGTCTTTTGGTACTTTGTTGAGTAATAAACGACCATCATAACTAAGAGAAGCTAGTATCCATGAATTTGCAGCTGACCATTCAACACAATATACAGAATCTTCATGTTGATCACATGTAGAAACTATTTTATCTTCGATGGAAGTTTTGACTTTTAAGTCTTCATTTTCAATGGCTGAAGACGAAATACCAACTAAACGTGTAATGAGAACCTGACCATCACTTGAAGCTGTTCCAATTAATTCATCATGCACTGGATTATATCTATAAATGTAATAGTTTTCATCAATAAAAAAAACTTAATAAAGTGATTGGAATAGATAACTTAAATTTAATGCAACTATGAAATTCACTTAGTTATTAGTAACCCAACTAACAAATATTGTTTATTTATAACTTAATTGTTCATAAGATAAAAAACTGCAAACTTAATTGAAAATATAGTTAATTGACTTAAGTAAAAATATAAATAATTAAATACATCATAACATTGACATAATTAACATATTTGTTTTCTACTAGGTGAATGCCCTATTGTGAAATAAATGTACTTGTATAATATAAAAATATTATAAATAGTTGGAAAATAATACATTCATTAATATACAATACAATGACATTCAAAAGGCTAACCAAAATAGGTCAGAATAACACCATTTGTCATAACAACCAAAATTATAATCATTTCATCAAGAAAAAATAATACATTTATGAAATGCATATGTATGAATACTTTATTTTAATATAACTTAAATTTTATGAGTATGTAATATTAATAATAAAATTTATTTAAATAAATGTGTTTAAAAATGTTGATATTTCTATGATCATAAAATATTTTAAAAATCTGTATCTTAGTTTCAGAATATTTTTAATTTATAAGGTTTTTAGTTATTTTTTAATATAATTGATTTAAAAATGACTACATATTTATAACTTATTATTTAACACTCAAAATATACTAGCTATACAGTACATTACTCATAAATCATTATAGATCAAATATGTTTTCTCTATTTTACTCAAATAAAAATCCAAATCCATATGGTAATTACTAATTAATAATTATATGAGTCATTACTAGGGTTGCCATCCGTCCCGATATATCGGGACTGTCACCGATATTGAGCTCTCTGTCCCGACAAAAGACCAAAATGTCCCGATTAAAACTGTGCATTGCAAATTTCGCTTTATTGCATACAAATATGCATGACATGATCGAAAACAAAAAAATGTTGTTTTTCAACTTGTTCATATTCTTGTACGACCAAACGTATGCGATTAAAATCCAATTAAATCGGTCATATCGATAATATAATCTATTATCTTTAGGTATCGCTTGTTTACGTCGGACACTCGTTCGTCCTCAGAATCGTATCGGTCGGCCCGTACAGCGATTATCGGATTCATGGTATTTACAAATTACGTAGGACACGGGCATCCAGAGACTATGGAGTCGATTTTACAGTGTCAAGTTAATTATATGATTTGCGCAGTATTCTACAAATATGTTAGAAAAAATCTGTTGAAAAAACCAAAGTCTTCTGAAAAGTATGGCCATCCAAGTACTTCTGCGATAGAGTAAAAAATTTTTTTTAGTATGTAACCTTAATAAATATACAAATAATTTTAAATAATAATTAAACAATGAACTCTAATTTTTCTTTCAAAATTGAGTATTTTTAGATGCTTTATCCTAAAATTTCTACAACGTCCCGACAAGACCCTAGCCAAATGTGGCAACCCTAGTCATCAATCAGTGGCGGCTCGTGGCTTGGACGACGGGACGATCGCAGTATCGCACCCCCTACTATAATCAACTAAAAGAAGAAAATTAATTGTACATTCTTAATTCTACATTTTTAAAAAATATTTCTTATTAAAAATGCAAATTTTTGAATAGTAAAAATTATGTAATAAAAATTGTAATATAAATTGTTGTGTGGAAACATTAATGTTATTTCCCTCAGATACCAGGAGCTTATGCGGGTATGCATGCACACACGAGCAGTGTTTGGATGACCGGCAGCGTCGTCCGAGAAATAATTCTAAATACGTACACGTAAGCGAAGGCGCAAAATCGTGTGCGTGCGGGTACGTTTAAGCTGCGATCTTATGTACGGTATTGGACGACCGGCAGCGTCGTCAATACGTTAAAATATTAGTAGATAACAATTTTGGGTATTTTATTTTTATTTTTTAAGATTATCTTTGTGTACGCTCGTCGACCGTCATTATCGGTTGCTATAATCGCTATTGTTATTATTTTCATATTTATTTTCTACTGAGACCTGCGGGAAGTAAATTGTGGTCATAGTGTCACCACGTATTCGTCCTGTAAAGGATCCATACACGATCAAACAATTTTTGCGCAACCACTATTTTGTCAAAAACTTGATTATGCAAGCACACATACATACACGTTCAAACGGCTTGTGTGAACCTCAATAGTCAGTACGTTTTTGTATGTACGTAAATAATGTCCAGAATCCTCTGACTTCGTAATTTTTAGTCACCATACTAATTATTGTATTGTTAAAATTACTAATAATAATAATAATAATGATAAATATTAATATTTTAGTTAGCACTTAAAAAAATAAGAGTTATAAAAAAAAATAAATAAAATTCGTCACTTTAAATTTACTATAAAATTATATAACGGCCACTGACGCTTGTCAAACATCGATATAGATGTTCAAACCAATTATCAGTTACCAAGCGTAAGCGTTGCACAAAATATTTTAGTCTCGACCGAAAACCGCAAGTTTGGTTTCAGTGAGTACTTGAATGAATGTGCACGCAACTACTCAATACTCCATAAGTTAGTTATTTTTTAATTATATAATCATACATACATACACGACATGCTAAAATACACCGTGATAATTTTAAGAATAAAATATTAAGCTTTATAATAATAATATGTGTAAGGTTTTTCATTTTATTATATTTAATTTGACTATTTTTTATACCTGTGACTAGCGGTATTATATTTAAAGTCGCACCCCCACCACCAGCACCCACGAGCCACCACTGCAATCAATACCTATTATAATATAAGTTTTTATGCAACCCTTGATTTTTTTTTTTTAAAGGGCTTTTATTATATAATTAGCTCGACAATTACATATATAAAACTTAAACAGCTATAGAAATATACTTAGTATCTAGTAGTAATGACAAGACATAACAAAATAAGAACTTAACAACGAAATAGAGATAACAAGAATATATACAATAATAATAAAAATTATATTTTAAAGCCAGCCTCCTGAATAAAAGAGATTATTAAATTTACAGCCAATACAGAATTGGGATTGAGGATGGAGAAGAGATTCGGATGAATTTTTAAGGAATTGAGAGATGAAAACAAATCAATACGTTGAGAGGCGAGTGAGGGACAATCAAAAAGAAGATGTGAAAGGTCACAGATGCTCTCCTCCATATGCAGCGTACAGAAAGGAGAATCATTGAGATTAAGTTTATAGGCGTGAGAAGGTAAGAGGTAATGACCTATGCGCAACCAATTGAACTTGACAATGGAGGCTCTGGGTTAAAATTATTAAACCACAAATCGTTATTAATATTAGGAACAATAGACTTAAGTTTAGAAGCAAAGTTGGCGGGAAGATTATTCCAATATACCGACCACATGTTTGAACAATGGCGTCGTAAGAGTGGAGTGAAGTCAGAACAAGGAATACAAGAAAAAGAAGGCCTGACAAGATTAGAGGACATTTTAGCTAACGTATCTGCGTACTCATTGCCGCTGATTCCCACATGGCTGGGGACCCAGAGAAACTGGATAATAAAGTTTAACTGGCTGAGTCTAAAAAGAATAGATTTTATTCGAAGGACTAGTGGAGAAATGTGAGATATGAAAGAGAAGGAATTGAGTGATTGGAGAACGGACATTATATCCGAAGCGATTAGAAACCTTCTAATTGAGAAATACGAGATAATATTTAACGCTTCTATAATCGGGAAGCACTCGGCCGTAAAGGAAGAGGAAGAAGGGGGTAGATTACTAGAAAAATAAATGTTTAATTTGGGAATATAAAAGGAATAACCAGCCGACAAAGGTGAAACGGAACCATCAGTATAGACCACCGTAAAATCACGGAAATTGAAATCAATAAAATCCGAAAAGAGACCATTTATTACCAAAGGAGAGGAGGTCTTTATATCTAAAGTGGAGAAGCCTGGGAAAAGATTGTCTACATGTACCGACGTGGAATACAAAAGAGCTTCATAAGCTATCTCATACACAGGATGTTTCGAATGAGTTATAATATATTGATGAAAGGGGGAAATGGAATTTGCGGTCAAAGATAAAACGGGAAGAGATTTAGGGATATAGCGCCAAGTTAAAAATAAAGAATAAAAGGTATCAAAGATACCATAATTGGCAAAGGATAAAGATTTAAGAAGAAACTTACCTGCGAGCCAACGACTCCAAATATTAAAAGGAGGACACAAGGATTCAACCTCTATTCCTGGTAGGGGAGTTGATCTAACGTAACCCATGATATTCCGAATACAAGAAGTTTGAACTTTGTTTAATCTTTTCCAATTTGAGCTAGATGCAGAACCAAAAAGAAAACATCCATAATCAATTTTGGATCGTATAATGGCTTTATAAATTAATAAAAGGGAGGTAGGATGCGAGCCCCACCATGTACCAGAAACAGCTCTAAGGAAATTAGCCCAACGAGAACCAAAAGAGACAAGTGAGGTACTATGTGTGGTAACCACCTCAACTTTGGGTCCAAAATAATACCTAAATAGGTAGCACTATCGACAAAAGGTATATGAATACCGTCAAAATAAATATTAGGGGGATCTATGTATCTGCGTCTGGTAAAAATTACCGATTTACATTTATCATATGCGACTGAAAAAGATAGTTCATTAAAAATACTAATTAATTCTACAAGAGCCTGATTAAGGGATGAAATGGCCAAATCTAGAGATTTATTAGAAGCGAAAACGACGATGTCGTCCGCATAAATAAGACATTTGTATCCAAGGACGGAGAGGTGATTAGCAATAAAACTCATATAAATATTAAATAATATCGGGCTGAGACAGCTACCCTGAGGAAGACCGGAAAAAGTAGTGCGTGAACATTTAGCGCCAAAAGAAGAAGTGAAAGAAAGAGATCTATGTGAAAACAAAGAGAAAATGAAATTACAAAAGGAGGGAGGAATATTCAAGGAGAGAAGTTTGGAGACTAAGGTAGGGATATTAACTGAATCATACGCACCGCGAATATCTACAAAGGTGGCGACTAAAAATTTCTTATCATTAAAGGATTGATAAATAGTACCAATAAATATCGAAAGACACTCCATAGTGCCCATACCTATCCTAAATGCAAAAATATTGGATGGCAAAATTGAGTAATACTCTACCCACCAGTCAAGCCGGATTTTGAGTATGTATTCGAAAGATTTACATATTGCTGAGGAGAGGGCCATAGGGCGAAATGACTTATTACAGGAATTCGATTTGGGAATAGGAATAACCTTGTATAACTTCCAAGATTGTGGAACTAAATTAGTTGAAAGAATATTGTTTAATACTTTAAGAAGAAAATGAAGAGCACAATCAGGTAAATGTTTCAGCATTAAAGGAGAGATATAATCGAGACCAGGAGTTGATGAACGCCTTGAAAAAATAGCATGATTCAATTCAGATAATGTGAATGGATTAGTAAGAACATGAGAAAAATAAACCTGAGGATAGAAGGGAGGTTGGGCTTCAACAGCAGAAGGGACATGACATGGAGCAACTTTTGAACAAAACTCATGAAACCAATCATCATTGATGGGAAGACGAGAAGGAGAGACAAATTTTTTAAAATGCTTCGCTGTCAACCAGAGATCGTGAACTGCAGTAGCGGAGCTTAAACTAGAACAAAAATTTTTCCAGGCCTCTCTTTTGGCACTTTTCAAAATATGAGTTGTGGCTGAACAACAATTTTGATATCTAAGAAAGTCACTCATCGAACTGGATCGACGAAACGTCTTAAAGAAATGAGACCTATTTTTAACTGCCTCCGTGCAAGAAGCATTCCTCCAGGGTGGAGAGGAAGGATACGTTTTGTATTTACTTTTCCTTACCGGAATAGCCCATTTGGCCGCATTATCAACGATATTCGTAAAAGTAGAATACAAATTACCAGGGGAAATATTGCTAGGTAAGGAGGAGATTGAGTTTTGAATTAAAAGACAGAAAGAAGGCCAGTCAGCTTTATTAAAATTAAGTGAATTCCGAGAGTCAAACAAAGCATTTGGGTTGACACTGGTAAGGTTAATATCTCGAGAATTGATTTGATTGGCCAAAGAGATCAAAATGGGAATATGGTCACTGCCATACGAGTCGTCTAGAGTGGACCAAGAGGAAGTCCAAATGAGGTCAGGAGAGCAAAAATACAAGTCAATGGCAGAATCCGAAGACCCCGGCCGCCCTATGTGAGTGGGACTGCCATCATTCAGTATACAAAGATTGAGGAAACAAATATTATCGTAAATTAAATTACCGCGGCGAGAAATCGAATATGAGCCCCAGGCAGGATGGAAGGCGTTAAAGTCGCCTCCAAGAATAGAATTACGTCGAACGAGTCTAAAAATAGAAACCCAAACAGTGGAAGGAATATTGGAATCGCTAGATATGTAACATGACCAAATCTCTGTGGACGAAGAGGAATTAGGTAAGAAAACCTCGGCACCGACAATATCGATTTTAAGGTTGGAAAAAGTATTGTGGGTGAACCCATCAATCGGAATAGGCCTCGACTTTAGAGAGTTATGAATTAAAATTGCTGCGCCTCCATAGCCGTCTTGACGATCAGATCTAACGCAGGAAAAGTCTGGGATATTAAATAAGCGAGTCGGTAATAACCATGTATCCGAAAGGAGAGCTATAGAGCATTTATTGTACGAAAGTAAATATTGTAAATTAGGAAGACGAGCTATCAAGCTTCTAACATTCCACTGAAGAATATTAGTGGTATTGACTGGATTTAAAACACTATTGGCGGTTACCATCATAGTGAGGTAAACTATTTATCGCTCGGATTAGGAACGAGAAGTAGAGAATGAATAGAAGATTCGATTAAGGATTGAAGAGCGGAGGAGGAAAAAGGAGAGGAAAGCGTAGGTGACTTTATGAGAACATCTGCTAAAATATTAGATAAAGTATGAACCCAGGATAAATCATTACTCTTATTACTATCGATCTGTCCCTGATCTGTACATTGCTTCTAATAACTACCATTGGGAGTGGAGTATGCCTAACGGGTGGGCAGAAAGGAGTCGATTTTTGAAGGAGAAGAGGAACGAACTTTAGGCTTAGGTTTTTTAGAGTTAAAAAAATGATGGTTATCATTTATAGGCAACCCTTGACTTAAAGTCATTAAACGCAATAGATGTCATAATAAATGTTAGTATAATGAATTTTTTATGTTTATTATAGAAAAAAATATTGTTGATATGAAAACTCAAAGAATAAAAAATAGGTTTCATTATGCAATTATTTCAATTAATTAACTATAAAAGATAAGTATAATAAAATTATATGTTTAAGTTATGTTACCTGAGAGACCAAATCCAATG
Organism: Periphyllus acericola; assembly: GCA_949715065.1. Lineage (NCBI taxonomy): Eukaryota > Metazoa > Arthropoda > Insecta > Hemiptera > Aphididae > Periphyllus > Periphyllus acericola. Next base: position 4,573,832 of record OX454266.1, read on the forward strand.
AGAATGATCAGTGCGAGATATAAGAGGCTGACTAGTATTACGGATATCCCAGAATTTGGAGTAGCCATCATCTCCACATGTCGCCATGTAATATTGACGATTTGGATTGAAATCAAAATCCCTAAAATTATTTTAATACTATAATTAATATAAGAAAAAAATACTTCTTATTTATAAACTCAAAAATAGTTCATATAATACTGCCTTGTATAATGATAGAAATGAGTTATATATATTTTATTATAAGCAAATAATCAAGTATTTTTTAAACAATAAGTTAATAATTTTACAAATATGATATGCACGTTATTAGTTGACCAAAGAAACAAATAAAGTGTTATAGTTTTAATAAATAATCATAGTTATTATTAATTCAAATTTAAATTATTAAAAACAAAGAAATGAAACAATGAAATTCATTTTAGCAACTTTACTGATTTTTTTCTGTATTAAATATAAACATTAATTAAATATATCATAACTTAATGGGTTATAGCAGTTAGTAAACAATTTATTATTATATACCTAATAATTTGAGTGTGAACTCCATCCAAACTCCATGCAATTTTAGCCTGTGATCTTAAATCCCAAGCTTTTATATTACAATCGTCAGCAGTAACAAATTGTAAATTAACACTTTGCGGATTCCACTTGCCTGTAGTAAATCTTGGTTGACCTTACATACGATTAAAAATTAATGTCAAATATCATAATACATAATTGATGGATTCAACAGCAGTTGTACATACAAAATTATTAGAGTAAATAAAATATACGATTAATTACCTTTGCCATCTAATATTGCAGTACATACAATTTTTACTCCACTTTCACCAACATCCCACATAACTATATTATTATCAATTACAGATGCCATATATGCTTCATTTGTAGGATGAAATGTAGTCACCTAAATAAAATATAAATTATTTTAAAATCAAGAAAAACAAGTATAATGAATACATACTTTAACATCAGTACCATACTTTTCGGAAGGAAAACTTAAGACATTTTCTAACTGACCATCATTTTCTGGAAGTCGCCACAAAGCTGTAAATTTTTCACAATCTCGTTCTGTACTTGCATAACAAGTAGATATTAAACGCTTGTCTGTAAGAGAAGCTGCCAATGACCATATTTCACCACAACTGTGTTCATATATCTAAAGTTTAATTATTAAAAAAGGTAAAAAAATATACCACAGAAATTCATTCAACAAAAAGAAATTATTTAATTAATAAATTATGAAGTTGATGTCTTTGTCAAATTAATTTGATGACAATTTATGACATAAAATCAAATAATAAATAATCTATAATGTAATCTATAAAAAATATAAATAATGGAAGAATACAATTATTTTCCAGACTACTGATAGGTTTACAAACATAATTTGGATGAAATAATTTACTTTTTAATAAGGCATAACACTAAAATTTACGTTTTAAAAAAAATCTTTATTAGTTTTTGATTTTCTTCTCTTACATTACTACAAGCATAATATACTGAAATAAAATGAATTAAATTCAAACAAATTTAACAACATTTATTTTAATAACTATGTTGCTTACTTCATTAGGTGTTTCATAACAGATGAACAAATATTTTGGATTTGGATTTTAAGTGAACTAGTAGATACTTAATATTTAATTTAAAGCAAACAATTCCTAGTAAAGAGTAAAAATTTAAAAAAATTGTTAGCTTATTTTTTAAACATTGAACTCATGAAGTATGGTATTTTTATTTCTACATTATCTATTAGGCCACAATTAAAAATTGTTGTTCTTCATAGCTTTAAAGCATTACTAAGAATAACATATTTTGTATCATTTTTTAAAAGTTTATTTGCCTAAGTATCCAAAAACGAAATAAAAAAGTTGTAAAGTTCAACAATTATTATAGAACTTTCTGAAAAGCTTAATAGGAATTCTACAATCCAGACCAATAATTTATTTATTTTTAAAATATACATTAATAAGTACATTTTTGATTTTCCAAATACATACTTGTGGACATAGAGTATTAGTTTCTTCTTGCAATTTTACAAGATGTACTTGATTAGATGTGTTCAATGACTGTGTTCCAATTAAAAAACTTACTTGGTCCACATCAGCATGCAGTGAACATAATGATCTTGCCTACAAATATAAGTACAAATAATAAAACAATTTAATTCATTATTATATATTTATTGATTACCTGAAACTCAACACCATAAATAAGAGGGTTGGACATTTTAAATGCTATATAAAACTTAAAAGTATAATGTATTGTTTATGTAGTTATAATTTTTTTAACATTTCATCGAACTCATTATATTATATCTACTAATATTACTAAATAAGAGAATAATATTTGAAAACAATCAGAATTTGACATTATCTTATCACATATTACTTTTTCTGTGATAACTGATAGTACCTATCTGATAATATTTTTATAAGGGCACCACAAATATACATACTTAATACATACTTATTATTCCGTCAATTCGTGTGCGGCACTGGTTAGACCGATTAATTCGTTTTTTGTTAACTATTTATTCAACTTTTTGTGTATTGAAATAAAATAATTTTAATACGCATAATATCTTTACATTATAAGATCATACACTTATAAATATTTTGAATTTAGATATTATGTTCACTACTATAAGAGACAATATTTTTAGAATTATCGCTTGAATAAATCAATGGCATTCGTAACTGATAAATAAATAAAATTTGTATGGTAAACAGGTAGACCTAATGTTACTCAGACAAACGTTTTTTGTGAGCTATAACTTAATTTGTACGTGATATTAAATTATATGGTATTGTTGGATTTTATAGTGTTTCATATTTTTGTTTGAAATATATTTAGAAAAATACACCATGCGTCTATGCATATAAGTTATAGCACAGGTAGGCACACATAGGTACCATGGAGCAGGCCCGTACTGGCCCACCGGGACACCGGGAGTTTTCCCGGTGCGCCCCTCTCCCCTTTATTTTTATAATAAATATTTACTATATATTAGAGGGTACCTATTTTATAAATAATTGTTTTGTTATCATTTATGGTATTATTATAGAGCCACAGAGGCGACTTTTGAAATTCGAACATCGTAATCGATGCAAGACGTGTAACATTGATCATTGTTTTTATTTCGGTTTTTCTACAGGACGCCCGTCTTATAAGGGAGGTATATAAATAGAACTATGAAGTACGTCGTTGACGGATTCATACGAATTTAGATAATAGACACAATAGTACTAAAGTCCATAATAGGTATATCAGTATAATATTATGCACATTTTTGTTTTGAAAATGCCATTTTATCATAATAGAAAATAATATTGTCTCATTTCAATTGAATGATGATCCGCTAGCGATAGCGATATCATCGATCTTTTAATTTATCTATAACGAATCTTTTCTTATGTCTGTTCATGAAATTTAAAAACTATCCTGTATTTTTAAATACTATTGTAAAATTACTCTATTCTATAACATTGTATAATATTCTATAACATTGTACCTATTTTATGTATTTTTTGAAAAAAGGGCCTTGTCCGTATATCTTAATAAAATAAAATAAAATAAAATAAAATTTCTTCGTGAACTATTGACAACTACATTACTACATACGACTTACAAGATACGATTCACTGCCAGTAAGACGTAAGTATATTTAAAATTATTTAAGAGGTCGTTCTAATGAAATATGCCATTTTTGTCGGGTACCTACTACCTACTAATGCGAAATACGAGTATATGGAAAACTGCAGTGGCGTATGGTCAGGACATGCTAGGTAAGCGGCGCATGCTCAGCCAAAAAGTTTAACATTTATTATGAATTAATTAAAATGAATTAAACATTTAAATTACAACTATTCATTAATTTTTATTGGAGTATTCAAATTAAAAAAAACGTATCAAGTTTCTCAGAAAGAAATGTAATTAATCTTTAGACAATTTTTTTATAGAAGCGCTATCGTATTTTGACTGCCATAGCCTAGAAAAACTGAATTGATGCCACTGATTCCAATTTTTATCTCATCAGTCATCAGGTCTTATATACTGATTTAGAATGTTTCGATCCTCAAAGGTTTGATAAAATAAGAAAAAATGGTTTTTCATCTAATGCGTTGGTTAAAATATGTGAACTGTTACCCTCTATTGATCAGCCGAAGCTCAAAGAAGAACTTATTTCTTTTGCTACATCTTGGCCTTTAATTCGTAAAGTCGGTTTGCAGAGTGCGTATGAAGATGCAGGACAATTCGATACCATCGATGATGATGAATGGGTTAATGAGTACGATTTTAAGTGTAGTAAAATAAAAGAGTGTAATGTTTGTCTATCATGCGCATTGCGTATAATAACTGATTATAATATGTATTCCTTAAAATACACGGAATTATACAAATTATATAAATATTTACTGACTCTGCCACTAATACAAGTGACGTGTGAAAGGTCATTTTCGAAACTAAAATTGCTATAAACAAGATTAAGATCCTCTATTTTACAAGACAATTTAGAATCATTATTCTTAATACAGTGTGAACGAGACATACAAAATCAAGTAGATGGAGATAAAGTCATAAATGTTCTGTGTTCGAACAGCAAAGAAATGCAACGTCTACTCACATATTAAAATACAAGTAATTTTCATGTACTTTTTTTTTTTAAAGTGCTTAAAAAAATGTTATGGTTTAAATGTTTTTATATAAAATATAAATAAGATTCAATTTTAAAAGTAAGTGCACAAATTATTTTCTTTGCCTTTTTTCTACAAAACATATTATGGTTGGTATTTTGTTAAAAATTTCTTCGGGCGGTAGTGTGTAAATAAAACAATCAAGGGTAGACACTGATTAAAGATATAGTAATAGTAACGGTTGCATAAAAATGTAGTTGGCGCCCTATAAATATATTTTTCCCACGCCCCTTTGAGGTGGCCAGTACGGGCCTGCCATGGAGTCAACTATATGGAGGTATATCAACCTAATTTATTGTTTACAATAATTAACAAGTGGGTATAATAGATGCATATGGTATATTACAAGACCAATGTAGTATCATTGATTATAAATACTACTTATACAATACTATTTATAATCAATGGTAGTATGTATATACAGCGGCGTAGCCAGGAATTTTGTACGGGGGAGGCTAATTCCAACAAAAATAAAAATTATAAAAAAACAAATTATTAATAAAAAAAAAAGATAGGTAAATAATTAAAATTAGTAAACAATTATTTAATACAACTATAATATTGGTTATATTTTTTTTGGATGTGCACTACTTCATTAAAAATCCACGAGCCACCACATCAAGTATAACGGCTGTTGGCTTAAATAAATATGGTCAATGGGGAAGGCTATGCCCCCTTAGCCCCCCCCCCCCTTTGCTACGCCTCTGTGGATATACATTTTCATGTAATTATTTTTGTAAATTGAATTATAAACACAAAACAGATGAAATTTCATCTATTCTGTGGTATAAGTACTTTAATGCTAATGATCAGCTACGATTCAAATAAAATAAGAACTCAAAGTGTAAAATAACATTTTATTTGCAACAAAATATTGGTACCTATAAACTAAGTTTTTAAAAATGATACTATTTTAGTCCGCATTATACGATTCAAATAAAGAAATACAAGTGGGATCAACCATCAATATCCTAATGATCTAACAGAATGTAAGAAAAACATGACATGAAAACCATTATGTAAAAAAAACTGACATGTATTACGATTTATCATACTCAAATACAAGTAGCACATAGATTAACAACACAAATAAATCATGGTAAATTATGGCAAAAATGTAACTGTATTTTAACAAAAGAATAATAATATAACCACGTATAGTGTTTTTATAGGTATTGAAATATCGATTCGTGGTTTTTTGTTTCCTCTGAAACTAAAATTTCAAATTATCCAAGAATTAGTCTGAATAATGTTCCGATGGCTTAATAAGCATGGACGTATAAGATATGTAAATTATTAATGTGGGCTAAAAGCAACTAATTGAAAATTGTAAAATAGAATTCAACGACGTGCCAATATTCACATGTGAACAGCCGTGAGCCAAGTTGAAAATATTTAGAATTTCGATCAAGGCCTCGCATGGGCATGAGGCATTAACAAAATTAATCTAAACCAAACATGGTTAATGATATCTATTCTTTTATTTCATTGACTTGGTAGTTGTTTTGTCCATAGAATAGTGCTCTATAGTTTAGTCGCATACCGACGGATCTAATAAATTTCACAATTTCACTTTTAGATCTTTTTAGTCCATCGTCTATGCTCTAAGTCTACGGTTCTTTAATCACGATTCTATTCTGTGGAAGCATTATTTCCATAATTGAACCCATCACGGACTAAGATATACATATTGGTCTACTTGTATTATACGTATGTGTATAACTATATTTGTATAACTCGGCACAGAACGTGATCGTAGTCCGTGTACGGTGTACCCAGTCTGCGCTTACCTGCTGTGGCATCGTTCAGTGATAACGTCTAACGAAAGCTCCGAAACAAATCTACAACTGATAAGAAACGATAAGCGAGTCGATAGAGATGATAACAATTGTTTGGCTTGCGATTTATTTTTATTCCGTACAACAGTACAACGGTTAACAATCAAAAATCGAAATTATTTGGCTATTATAGTATACCAACAAGAAAAGTAGCAAATTAGAACGAATGAGGATTTTAAATTAAATTTTAAAAATGGCTACAGCATCGATGTCCGTAGAATTTCAGAACCTCTCTTTGTCCGAGTGTTTTGACCAAGGATTGGCGTCTTACGAGAGTATTTGCGAATCCACTGAACCAGCTAAAGAATCCGGAACGCAGGTAATTATTATCTATTAATGCTAATGTCGTTGTCCCGTTCACTTTCATATGTATTGTCTTACTTCGGTTTCAGTATAAAATAATAAAATGTATGAAAATATTAGAACATACCACACAACTTGTATCTGCTGCTGGAATGTTCAGCGACAATGAGAATATCGAAGAAATACCAACAACAGACATCAAATACATGTTGTTGCCGTTCATGTTAGGGTCCTTAGCTTTGAAATTAACAAACAACGGTAACAGACTGGATGTTGTTAAAACAGCCGAAGTATATTTTAGGGACTATCTTCAGAGGTAAGTAAATGCCATCGGTTAGCTTGTGTTACCTTGTAAGTGAACCTACTACTATTTTTCGGTCTTGGTGTTATTAGATGTAAAGATTATGGAATATCCGACATTGCTTTACCACCAGCATACACAGATTCCGAAGAAACAACTACTCAGGCTACAATGGACTTTTCTCTCATGGCTCGTAGACGTGCGGAGAAAATAAAAAATTATAAAGAACAAAAGTTAATGGAATCACAGTTGCAGCTATTGAAAGAACAAAATGATTCAGAATCTGTAGATGATGAAATGAAAAGAAAATACATTGTTTCTTTGTTAAAATACAATGTTGGTAAAGCTCTGGAAGAAATAGATTCACTCCAAGCTGAAATGAGAATTCTGCATTATAAATTGAAACATGAGGATAAAGATAATCCCGAACAAGCTAAAGCACAAAAAATTAAACCTAAGCCACTGATGCCTATTATCATTACGAAAAATGAAATGCAAAAACAAATATTTGGTGCTGGTTACCCTAGTTTGCCTACAATGACAGTTGAAGAATTCTGTCAAAAACGAATCAATGATGGAGTGTGAGTTTAAAAACAATGATTCTTTAAGAATATGTATATTTTTAAAAATGATTAATTTTTCTAGATGGCATTTACCGACTGCTGAAAATACCAAGTGTTTACAAGAATTGACTGAAGAGCCAGAAAAAGAAGAAGATAAAGAAGACAAATTAAATGAGGAAGAGGAAGAAAATGAAAGACAAAGACTAAATGCCCGTGACGAGTACAAAGATGGTCATCGTCGAGGATGGGGAAATAGGCATAATAGAAGTTAAAGTAATTAAAAAATATGTAATTGTTTAATACAACTCAGAATAAAATAATAATAATATGAATTATTTATTAATTTGGCATTTTAGATAAATTCACCCGTACTGCCAATGATAGTCTAAATCTATTTCTCAACTCAAAAAATAAACTTGAAACCAATTTACCAATTCAGTCAAATTTTAAGCGTTCACCAATTTAAAATTTACCTGCAATAACTCAGTAGTTAATGTATGTTTGACACAACATAGTTTAATTTTAATCTGGAAAAATACAAGTTGATTTAACCAAAAAACGATTTAGATTTGTATCATCAAACATTAATAGTCATCACAACCAACACCTACTATTGGATATCATCCTGATCTTACTACAATTATACATTTTTTAATATAAGAGAGTTATTTATTTTTACTTTAATTATCACAACAAATGAAGCTAATCATTAAAACTTTTTAGTTGAAAATAACATATTATATTTCACAATTACTTAAAATCATACGTAAATTATTTATTTTGACAGCCATTTGCTTAAGGTCGGCTAAGTTGAATTTCAGTCAGAAAGTAAGTTAGTTAATTCTTGCCATTGATTTTATGAATAAGTCAATGATTATTATTATCTAGTTATTACTGTTATTAGTATACTTAATAATAAATAAATATACTTAAAATACTTAAAAACAGAAAACCAAAGTTAAATTATGTTAAAAATAACGATGACATTTTATTTTCAGCTATACATGATACATACAATACATTAATGTATGTTATATTAATATACAATTACTTAAAAGTTAAAAAAACCATAAGTTTTCATTTATTCAAAAATAAATACATATGTTCTTAATTCCAGAGACTAAATGTTCAAATTTATCAGTTTCACTTCATTAATATATTAATAAAATATTTTAAAATTTAATTTTGAGTTTCAATTTTCCTCAGTTTTTCTCTCAGCTGTATTAATGAAAATAACATATTCTTCTGAACTGATGTCTCTTGTTTGAGAGCTTCTAATATTTTCAAATCATATTCTATATTTTTTCGTTCAGTTTCAATTTTGTTACGTGCATTTTTAGCCATTCCATATGCTACCAGGTCCACATTTTTTTCTTTATGCCATGTATATTCTTCAAAATCAAATCGAAATCTATTTTTAAGATCAAAATGATCTTGTTTATTTTCAGATTTATTATGTGTTATCATGTTTTCCCTCGCAGTGTATTTGTTGAATGATATTAATATTCAATCTTTAACAGACCATATAGATCAAATACCTGAAATCATCAAATTCAAATGTATGTAATAACGACAAAGGTTTATCAATTAAAATTATTAAATAATAATTTATTTTCCAAAATAATCATAATATTTCAGCTTGTAATAAAATAAATACTTATTGAACTCAAACATTAAACAATGAGATGATAATCACTATTTGTACATTTGTACAGCAATGAATACATACATAAACTAAACTGACAAAGAACAATATTGTAGCCCTCAACAAATACACCAATAATTTAATGGTATATACCATTTTTCAAACCCACCAACGATTCATGTTTGAAGATCATGGAAATATCATAATATTTCATACTAATAACAATCAGTTTTTTGATGGATATAAATTATTCAGTATGACCAGTGTAACTATACAGAACAACTAAGATGGATCTTAGGACCATAATATGGAAACCTACTGTTATTATATTATATTTTTCTATCAAAAAGCAAAGACCATAATACCATAATTATATTGTGAAAAAATAACGCATTGTCAAAATAGAGTAACCAAAAGTGTGTGGAAAAGTGACCACATCGTAAAATATTTTTGTATTTCACAAAGCGTGAAAAAGTTGATTATATTTCATGAAATGGTCACTTTCACTAAGTAGCTAGTCCATATATAAAGCAAGGGAAAACATGAATAGAAACTGTATGGATTTCAAATGATGTTTAACAGTAAGACCAAAACCAACTTCTAAAAACCCAGTATAGTCATAATTATTATAATTGGTATATTATTTGTCTAAATAATAAAACAATAATAATAATCAAGATTTAAAATATTTATCTTAGATTGAAGTAATAACATAGAAGGCTTATCAGTACAGGATAAGCCTAGCCAAGTTTCACAACAGAATTTAAGGAAGACCGTTACAATATAATGAACTAAATATGGTTTCTATAATATTTATATATTATTTATATATATTTATTATAGTAATAACTAATTATGTATTATTCGACCAGGAGTATTACTAATGAACAGGCAAACATTAGTGGTAAAACAAGCTACCAGGATGATACAATTTGTGAATAGAAATTATGGTTTTTTTTTTAAGAATTTTAACTGTATTAGATAATACACGAGGTACTGGTTTTTCTTCACTAAAATTAAATTTCCAATAACCAAATTAAGTATAAAATCCTACAATAAAATATTTAACGTTTACTCAATTCTTAAATCTTGAGATTAGAGTGCCATGTCACATCCCCTTCACTCCATGCTGATTTATAAGCAATATTAACAAATAAATCTTACCTTTTTATTATGAGTTGAGTTAGGCTTGAATGTTTTATTTTGGTGAATTTTATTCAATATGAAATATTGCACTTATGACTTATCACAATCCATACGTTATCAGTATTATCATTTATCACATAATATAATTGTTATGAATATTTTCACGATAACAATTAACATTATAACATGTGAAATTCATCATTTTCAAAGTCTTACCGTGTACTCATGTTCATAATTATTAATTACTCAGTTACTTAATTGATAACATGGGTTACCCACTCATTTATAATATGAAATGCATAAGTAATAAATATAGTACATAAACATAATATAAAGTTTGATAACTGGTGATGAGGAATATGAATGTAGGATACTCTATACATCTAATATTCTAATGTCTTAAGCTCACGGCTGACCATAGGCCCAACACGTAACTGCGCCAATCGTCTAGTAAAAATCAATCATGTTGAAATTCATCAGTCAATACTCGATACACGGTTGGTCAATAATTTTGGGTTTATTTTAGCCACCGAAACTTGAATTCTTTCATTGTGTTCCTATATGGCTATATCCCATGGGTTATTATAACCACAGAATCTTTGTTAGCATAATAATTGTAAAAATATGTTTCTATTTAGTTTTTCTTATATATCAGTCAAAATCAACCTGTGGCCCTCCAAATTACTCTGTATCTCATAAAAGTTTTATATATAAATATATATTATATAACAATAACTGTGTCAAAATAAAATTTATAATGTTAATCGTAATGTAGTATTACAACATATTATAATGGTCATTACCAGGGCTCGGAAGTTATAGCACTAAAAAAATTAATTTTTAGCGCTTAAATATGCACGTAAAAACATTAATATAAGCGCTATAAATAGCACTAAAAATTGGAAAATATGCAAAATAAAATTTCATTAACAAAATTTTTTTATTTAAAATTTGGGTTTGGAGCCGATTTGACAAATTTTGTTTAACTTTAGGCATTTTAAACACGATAAATACGATAGTTCACGATCAAACGCACACGCAACACGCAAATGACGGCAGAACGCAGACAAGTGACAACTATAATAAAATATTAAAATCATAGGTCTTTAGTTCTTTACGTACGGCGATAACGCCGTATCTTACGTAAATAGACGAATTCGATAACTGCAGTTCATATTTTGATACAATTTTAAAAATAACTAAATTATTGGAAATGAACGGAATTGTCCGATTTAATCCACAATAACAACGGTCTAAAGCCGTTAATTCCGGATGCGTACGATCTTAAAATAAAACAATTTGTTTTCGTTCACATATTCGTAGGCGGCTGTTTGGTAGGTAATTTAGTTTTTCAACAATATGTGTTTATTTCCTTAAATATGCCCATTAACAGCATTTATAACTCCAAATTAGCAAAATACCTCCTATAATATGTATTTATGTGAAAATATACCCATAAATAGCACTAAAAACCTAAAATTAGCAAAATAGCATTTAAATATGCAAAAAATGGCAAAATAAAATTTCGTGTATGACATCAGAGAAGTGTGAAACATATTTGTATCTTACTTTGGATGTTCTAGGACGAACCAATAAAAATATGCATTTGCTAGAACTTCCGAGCCCTGGTCATTACTCATTAGACAATTATAATCATATCATTGATTTTTATTTCATAGCACTTATACCGAACAAGTTTATACAATACAAACGTCAAGAGTGTTAATTTTTCTAGAGCACTTCTCAATATTTTTATGTTGATTTGGCATAATATAGAAAAAGGACCACCCTTACTATAGACCATAACTTAACACATACATGTTCTGATACTGTATTAGTGCTCATTTTCTAAAATCTCCCAACACCAACCAAGAGGTCTAACTACGAGAAATAAATCTTAGTTAAATCACTGGATTGATCTATATTTAAAGTTGCATCCTCATAGTACACACAACTTCTTAGATACAATTTTTAAATTATATAGTACTTTGAATAAGTATTTATTACTGAAATGAAGAATTAATTGATAGAATATATAAGCCAGTTTAGTAATTAAAAATGTAATAAAAGTATCACATTAAACTCTGGTAAAATTTAACCCATCATTAAAAAATTCAGACATTAAAATTCTTAATTTGAAATATAGCACATTTTGCATCTTATAAAATCTTAAGAATGTTTAACTTTTACATTGTTAATGATAAAAAATTGTATTCCGACAAAATTAGGATATATACATACAATATACCTACATATATTTTGTCAAGTAAAAGAGTGACTATTATTTTAAACAAGATAACTGAGATAATCAATATAATATTGTATAGTGTATACCACCCTGAATCAATTTTGAAGTATGACTTATCATTGCCTTCAAATGTATACACAAATAATAAAACGATCACATCAAAGAATTAATTAATGTAAGCAATATTATTGACTTTTTTAAAATTAAATAAATACTATTACAGAGTTGGAACACATCAATCCATCAATACTTGCATACTGTAGGTAATAAATATTATTTTATTATATTTACAAATATTACCCTTTTTAAACAGCTATTTTCATATACATTTATTTAAAAATACGAACATTGTTGAACCCCCAAAAACCAAGTTTTATATATAGAATTAATAGAGATAAGATACATGGATATTAATTATCAAGCACAAATTAAATTAAATGTTTTTAATGCATACATTCTTAAAAACAATGGGTTTTTTTAAACAAATAACCTTAACTGAAAATTTACACTACAATGTTAAAATATATTATAATACAAATACCTCGTATAATTTCGATTTGCAAAGTTATAGATCATAATTTTCTCGAAAAAAAAAAAAAAAAACTAACAACAGAATATAAGCGTAATTATAAATGGGTATGATAAATTCTATCCCCTTATACTTTTCCTATAAATAAATATTTGCACTAGCAATTCAAAAAGAATAAAGTCTACTTCAAAAATAAGGCTTTATACAATTTTTGAATACTAAGCAACTAAAATATAACCAAAATTTAATTTCTAACTACAATTATTTCTGTATATGTTTAAAATAGTAATAATAATAATAATAATAATAATTACAATATATATGGATATATATATTTATATATAAATAAATATTTTTATATTTAATTGATTTAATACTCAAATTGTATAATCGGAGGGTTAGCAATATTGTGGTACCAATCAAATGCATATTTCAGAAAATGCATGGTTTGATTAATATACAACTAATTATAACTTTTATTAAAAGAAAAATACTATAGTAATTTATCTTAAATAATTATTACAATTTGTGATATTAAATATTTAAAAGTAATATTGAACGTACAATATCTTAAAGTAGTAAAATGATTATTATTTAGCTAAGTATTTAAAAATTATTGAGGGAACATTTTTTGTTTCCTAAAAATTTGATCATGTCAACATAAATACAATTATAATTATTAGCTTAACTGCTAACATTAAAACTTGTGATTCTTAAGTATCAGGTACAATTAGTGTTTGTCTTTACTAAAATCCATATGAAATTTTTTTAGTCAATTAATATACTTCAGGTGTAATTTTAAAATTATAAAAATAAAATATAAATAATTTCAATTATTAACATAATACAAATGTAAAGTAAAAGGTTTAAAGCCATAAAACAGCCATAAATACTAGTCTACGATATAAGACGTTACTTATAGCTCATGAAAAATATGAATTAACACTATTGAGATATTAAACAATGATTGGTACCACATTCCCGGTTCTTTTGAGGACCACACTTAAAAATATCCTATGTCAACAACAAATGGAAAATAACCAACAAACCGGAAAACAAAATATAATTAATAGCTAATCATAATTAAAAAAATTTAAGCTCGAGAATCGAAGAAAAATCAGATAAGTAGAGATTAAGTTGGCAGGAAAATTGGAATACAAACAATTACTAATTATGACTATAATACACACTTAACAATAATAAGAAATAATATCATACAATAATCATATATTTTAAAAGAGGAATGCATTTTTCATTGCTGCTGTTGCTATTCGAAAAATGTTTTCGAAACACCTGCTAGACTAGAATTTTCGCATAACTACGATATTGGAAGCAATCAAGTGATGTCTAATTTTGATTAGAATAAAAGAAAGAAAAATAGGTAACAAAACAAATACTAGATTCAACAAAATTGGACTTTGGAAATTTTCTAAAAACTAGTTGTAGATTAAAATGTAAAAAAATAAAGACTATGATTACTTATAAATAATTGTCAGGGATCGAAAACATATAGAATAATTTTGCCTAAGTTACATTAAAGGCAATGATTGGCAAGGTAAGTTGTAAAATGGTTAATGCCTAATATAAATGTATGAGTTTAACGAGCATCATTATTTTTTTCAGTTTTGGTGTTTTAAGCAAAGTACATAACTTTCTTTGTATCCGCATGCACTGTGATAGCTCGAGCCATTGCACCTGGTGTTCGATCTTCACTACAACCAGATTGATGTGAACCTTCACCACTGAAATACAAATAAATTATTTAATATTATATGAAAGATCACATATACAGAAGCAAATAAATAAATTAATATCTAACAATGTAACATCCAAAAAATGTAGTTAGAACTTTAGGGTCCTAAAATAAAATATAAATAAGACTTAAAAAAACCACATAAATACAGATAATTTTATATTGAATGTTTATTATTCAGTATCAAATGTCATAGGTAATTATACAAACTAAAAACAACTTTAAAGGAAAACAAAAACAAACTTTCAAATAAAAGTATAGGATAGAGATCTAAATTGGTTATTAACCTAAGTTTAGAAATAGAGAAAAAAGTTGAAGACTTGATTTACGAGATGTGTAAATAAAGTAATGAGATTGATTTTCTATAATTTATTTTATTGAATTTAAGTTACTAATTTACATTATCTCCTTCAAAGTAATTACCCTGGGAATTCACACAGCGCTGGAGTCAATGTTTTCCATTGTTCGTAGCAGTTCTGGAACTCAACTAGAATAGCAGTAACTGGAATAGCTTTCAGTTGGTCAGTCACAGACATTTTAATATTTTCTAGTGTCAAAATGTTGTTCTTTAAGGTGAACTTTTATTCTTGGCTTTCTTGCCAGGTCGTACTCGAAAATCCAAGACTCGTCACCAGTAATGACACGTTCTAAGAAAGAATGGTCATTTTGAATCTGCTCCAAGAAATTGAGACACCTGTCCCTCCTGTTGTCCTTTTGGTCTTGTGACAAAATTTTCGGAACCATTTTTGCGCAAATTTTTCTCATCTCCAAATCAATGGTCAAAATTTGATTTGACCACACAACGGTGGTGTGAGATAATCCGAACTGTTCTCCAATCATTCTGACCGTCAACCGACAATTGAATCGGACAAAATCTCGAACTCTGATGATGTTTTCATAATTTTTTGCAGTTTAAGGTCTTCCACTGCGAGGTTCATCTTCAATCAACTCTCTGCCTTCTGAAAAGTTTTGAAAAGTTTCTGTCGCACTGTGACCAAGTTTGAAACAAAATCGAATAGCACATTGTTGCTCGAAATTGTTGTCACTCATTATTAGAACGTACTACAAAAAACCAGTTACCAAAAATAATTGCCACAGACCTACACATGACATCACGAAGTTCAAACTCGTACTGAAGGCATGTTACATGTTTATCTACAAGACTTTTCAAACGGAAAGCCATTAGTGTTACCAGATAACTAGCAAGATAACTATCAGTCTCATTACTTTATTTACTCACCTCGTATATAAATATAAACATATCTTAACAGTAAAATAAGTAATCTAGTAATATTCAAAATCAGAATTTTCAAACATGGTTTAATAAAATAAAATTTTCATTTTACATAAATATTGGGGTTGTGAAATAAAGAGCTCTAGTACTCTTTTTTGAGTATAACATTTAATAGCTCGCTATAGTATCCAAATTAATTCACATAATACTTAAGGCATGTTATAGCAAAAGGAACACAGCTGACTGGACCAAATAAGTAACTAACCTACTTAACAAATGCAAAACAGCCTAAACACAATCTATTGTTATGTGGCTAACTATACTGGGAAAGACAATAAACAGAAGAAACAATATTTTTTCTCACACCTTCATACTATAATTTAGGTGCTGCTTTATATAATATATATAAATTTTAACTATAATTTATCTAAAAAAAATATGTGTATGTTATACTGGCTTGAAAAATCCATTTTTTTTGTAAGTCATTAATTGTTAGAACAGATATTTAACACTTATACAAGGAAATGTTTACTATTAATAGCATAATGCATGAATAAATTTAAATATTTTACCTGTCATGTTCTTTTTCAACTAAATGATAGCGAGCTCTAAATGCAACCAAGTGAGCATAATATGCAGGCGCTGGTATAGACACAGATCGTGTACATCTAACATAAGTGTGACACAATTGGTATGTTAAACATTGCAATTCATCAGACTCGAAATGATTGTCATCCCATAAAACATGATAATGACTTGGCCTACTTGTTCCCTGTTAATTTTTTTTTTAGTTAGTACATATACTATTATAAAAAAGTATACTAAGACTAATGATAGAGTATTACCTGAATTCCTTGATGACTACACAAGTAAAAATCAAATTCTGTAGGGTGTGTTATTCCAACATCAACTGTTGTACCAGCTGGAATATTTCCAGATTTTCCAGATTGTTCTTTTTTATCAGCACAGAACAACCTAATAAAAAATTATTTAATTAAAACTCAACTTATAAATTTAAAATAAATAAAAATAAACCTCGTGTGATGACGTTTTTGAACAATAATAAATGTGATTCCAGGTTTGTAATCACCTTCCAATTTTATACATGCCTCACGAATAGCTGTAAGCTCATGTTGTAGAACCTTTAAATTATTTTTAAATTAGAGGTATAGTATATTTTATTTGTTAATAAAGTATAAAAACAACTTACATGAGGAAATTGTCCCTCAGACACACCATCACGATATAATATTATTCTATGAGGTTTATAACCACCAGTACTCTTATAAAACATTATAAGCAGTTCTCTGAAATAAATAATACATTAATAAAATTAAAACTATAACTACTATTTTAATATACATCATACCTGACCATAGAACTAAGTTCTTGAATGATTTCTTGTCTATGCTGTTGAACACGCACTGTAGCAGCATAACGACTAGGATGTGCATCCATAGATCCTACAACTGCTGCAATAGATGGCTTTTTATTGTCACCTGCAGGTGGGTGAGTTACATCTGCCCCCAAAAATATCACTGGCTCATTGAATACCTATATTTAATTTGATCATTGATAAACAAAATAATACATAGTTGAGTCAAACTGGTTTACTGATGTGAACTACATACTTTAGGTCTGATACTTGGTACAAGAATGCTATTTATGCCACCCAATTTCACATTGATTTTTAAACATAAATTTGATAAAGTTTGAGGTGATGTTTTATTAACATTTTTAGCTTGAACGCATTGTGTAGCCATTCCAAGAACAGTATCTCCAACTCGTTTAACTTCAGCTAGTTATAAAATATAAATAATCAAGTATATGTAGACATTGATATCAATAAAAAAACCAAACAAAATACATACCATACACAGGAGTTTTTCCAGGTAAAACAACAACTACAAGTTGTAATCCAGTAAACGTTGATTTTAAGTAACGGAACATTGGTTCTACTTGGTCAGGCCCCGTAGCATATTTACCTATTATGTTAATAATTAGTTTCATAACTTAATCATTTACTTTCATTTTACTTACAAAAACATGGCTGGCCAACAATTGGCATTCCTGCATCACTACTTATCTTTTGAAGTTGTGTTGTAAAATTCCTAATAAAATAACATATGTTATGTAAAATAGATATTAATAGAGTTTAAAATAAACAAATATTTTAGGACTTCTGGAATTAAAAATTATGTTACCTTAACGCATCTTCACGAACAGTTCTTTGTGGTGCAAAACAAGCAATTGCCCAATTACGAATTTCTACACCTGTAAAGAACTGTTTGCCTCTCATATCCCAAACTCCTTGATTTGGTAATGCTTGTTGTTTAGTTTGTTGAACGTTTAATCCTCCCTTTAAACAAAATAATTAAAAAATTATATAAGCAAAAATAAATTAATCATTATTCATTGTATTACTACAATAAAATTTTTTTCTTACTTGATTAGGAAGAGTTCGTCCACCATATTGTAATTTTGGTGGTGGTAAAACACGACCACGTACTTCCATCATACTATTTGATATGGTAAGACCAAATTCTTGTACATATGAATCATTATTAAAATCAGCTCGACGAACCAAAGAGTTTATCTCTCTTTCACGATCAGGAGCGCTTCGCGCAGTTGCTTTAATCATAGTTGATGTTTGCATATCAGTTAATTTTTTAATACATCGTTGACCCGCAACTATATTACAGACCTAATAAAAAATAATCCACAATTAATTTAATCAAAATATATTTGCTTTTAAAATATAAATATACCTCTAAAGGAAGATATGTATGTTTATGTTCCTGTCCAACTTGAAGACAAGGTAAATGTGGATACCGCAGTTTCATCTTGTATTTGTCTAAGAAATATTTAGCTACTGTACATTCTACTGTCTGACCATTTTCTAATTGCAATGGAAAACTAAAAAAAAAATAAAAATAATGTATGTAAATTTACAATTTTAAAAATGTACTGCTTACGATTGCATTTGAGCAGGCCTCCTTGTAACGTTACAAACTCTATACTTCCTTCGCATAGCTCCACAATGTGTAATTTCTATTTTAAGACCTTTTATTTCTTTTGTAAATTTAACTCTTTGGGAATCTGTTAATGGTTTTCTTTGTTCACCAATATCTCTAATGTCCAACACTTCACACATGAATTCTATTACAGGTTGTGCTTTGTAAAAAGCAGTCGCAGACACTATTTAAGAAAATAAATTTATACATAAATTAATAAAGCTATTATATTTAATTAATTTTTTGGTAGTAAATCACCATCAATATTAAGCATCATTTTCCATTGTGATGGTCGAACAGATTGGTGAAAACCAAACCAAACTTCTCTACCACCACCTAATGGATGGTAATATCCTTCAGGCGAAGAAAAAAAGGATCGACCAACTGGTGTATAGGTCATTGATGGAAGATGTCTCATAACTACATCTAATGCCTATTAAAATAAAATGCCAGTTAATACAGAAACAAAAATTTACCTAATAATAAAGATGACTAACCAATATAGCATCATATGGTATTTGTCTTGTGCGACCTTCTAATGCTTCTTCCAAAGCAAATAATGATACTTGGGCCAACCATTTTATATTAACACGGAATACTCTATCTTTACCTTCCCCAGGCAGAGTTACCTAAATTAATGATAATTACAATTAACAATTACAATATTTAAGATATGAATGTATGAAAAATCATACTTCCAATTCCATTCGATCATTTCCGATTGGCAATGGATCTCTCGTGTACAAGTTGTTGCGGCCATCAAATACCGGTCTCAGATTACCAAAAAGTTTACTATATGCATGAACCATAGTTTCAATAATTTCACGATTTACTTTTCGTGGACATTTATCTGGTTGAATGTTTATATCATAATGATGTACATAACCACGGGGCATGGATATTTGGAAGTGATTAGCACGCAGTACAATTGGTCTACCTTCTCGTCCCAAATTTGGCCGACGGGGACAGTTAAATACTGTAAATAAAAAAGGATCGTTTAATATTGTTTAACAGTTTTTTAAAATGATTAACACAATAATAACTCGTTCTGGTTGTCTTAGCTCTTAAAACAAATTTAAAATATAAAGAATTTGGAAAAAGTATAAACACGGACAAAAGTTTTTTGAACTACAGTACAATCTCGGTAATCCGGCCGTTCGATAATCCGGCTATTTTAACCTATACGTACCAACATATATATACATATATTTATATATAAAATTACTATCGTTAATGTTAAAATGTTAGGTAAAACTAGGTAATTACTGATTAAATACGTATAAACCTATTAGATATTTTATTTTTATTCAGTTAACTTAAACGACTACAAGAAAAAGTATTAAAAGTATCATTTCAAACAAAAAAAATTAATAAATTTTTTAAACCTGTCTAATCAAAATATTAATTAAATATAACCATGTACGTATTATTTATATTCTATAATAATAATACATAGTGTAATTCATTTTTTTTTATACATATGTCAGTAAAAATGTAAAATTCAATAAGTAAAAATGCGTTTTTATGTGAAGCCCCGTTAATCCGCCGTTTTCGTTAATCCGGCAGTAGCGTGGTCTGATATGTGTTGGATTACCGAGATTGTACTGTAGTGATCTTTTAATATTTATTCATTAACTGCTAATATATACAAAATAGTTTATTATAATTATGTCTACAACCTATTGTAGCTTATATTTAAAATCTATTTATTTATATAATACTCAAAGGGCACAGCATGCTAATTAATAATAAATAAATAATTAATGTACTAAGCATTTATTTTTTATTTGATATTTTTACTCGTCTTTAAACTTGTTTAATAACTCCTTTGACAGACATAACCCAAGAGCCAAATTTAACAAAACAAGTTCATTTCAAAACATAAATTAGTTTAATTAACATTACCAGGTACATCAACTAATTGTGGTTGCAATGCAGGAGCCTGCGGTTGCAGAACCCCCATTGCTCCTGGTACACCAACCGGTACTGGAGCTGCAACAGGTGGCGCTGGTGCTATAAAATAATTTTATAAATTAAATAATTAACAAATAAAAAAAATTATTAGCATTGTACAAAAATGATTTAGTTTATAAAATATCTAAATCAAGAAATATTTATCTCAATTAACTAAGTCGCTATCATAATTTTTTTTTTTATTTCATTACATCAATATTCTATTGATTTAGTATCTGGAGTCTAGTAATCCAAATTGTTTCTTTTTAAAAGCTAAAGTGTTTCCACAATGTTATTGCTGACGATTCGGAAATATCTCAAAATTGTCGAATTATCTCGAAATGGTATCATTTACCTGTGTATAAGTTATGAGAGCGTAAAAATGTACACGGGGCCTAACCAAACCATTTGTCAAAATTATGGCATTCAAAAATCAACCTTAAATAATGCATTTATAATCTATTATTTGAAATTTAAAAATAAAAAAAATTCATTCTTTGATGTTTTTTTTAAAAGAAAACAAAAACAAGTTTTTGGGGTGTACCTAGCAGTTAATTTCCTCGGGTGCACCTTGGATATTGCTAAGTCAACTGGGACGCACATAAGCTATACAATAAATCAATAATTTTTAACCCGGAATGCATAATATAGGTTACAATTTTTGTGCAGACATACTCGGGATATTGCACAGATATAATTTTGGGATGTAATCAAGAGTTTCTCTTTCAATACAGATAGATAAGGAGTACATCAATATATATCTATAGAATATACTTCAAACCTTAAAACTTAAAGAAAAATAATAATCATCAAATAAAACCTTTTATGGGTACATCCAAATTGTTTTTCTTGATAAAAAAATAAATAGGTTATATGAATTGCCTCCTTATTTGAGAAATTTTCTTGAATTATCTGATGGGTTTAAATAGATATTTAGTTGATACCATTTAAATGAGGAACATAATATTTAATTACGTAGGTAAACAAATATTCAAATACTACCATGAGTTACGGTTTAAGTATCATAATCATTTATCAAAAAATAATGATTCTTTAATATTGGTATATAATTTGCAGTTAATATAAATATATAATATATACCTATTATGCCAATATAACAATAAAAGGAGGTAAATAAAGGGTATAATATAGAAAGATAAATGGATTTACCATAACAAAAAAACATTCTGAGCCACTTCAAATTGAAAACATAGCAAGCACAAATTTGGGAAACAGTTCTTGTACACCAGTCATTATACATATATTAGGAGGAATCATTTTTTCTGGTTTCAGTTTAGAATATATTCTTATCTTAAATTTACAAAGTACAAATACAACTAAAGTGTTCATACTTAAATAGATTCTAAATTGTGATATAAACGATAAAATTTATTGTACGACAGGATGGTAGTACAACTTTGATACAATCTTACAAATCATAATCATAACATGTATGGCATTGATATACAATGTGTAGTATGACTAGAAACTTAATTACAAATGTATATCAATAGTAGTAAAGAAGTAAAATAAGCAAAACCAACAATAAAATGTTAAGCAAGATTATCAATATTTGATCTCAGCAAATAATCGTAGAACGGAAAACATGGCCAATTACTCATTGGTGTTGTAAAAAAATACGGAACCAAAACAAAAGGATGAGGATTATATTATATCACGTTAAATTGCAAATTGGCGCGTAAAAAACAAATACGCGGATTTTCGAAGATCATTCCTAATATACATATCACCCGGGAACGGGATAGAACTATCAACATCTCAGAGTTTATACTGCACACGTAATTTACTTTACAAGTGCATATTTTGCAGAATCGCGAGCATCAGCCGACGGTGACTTCCATGTTTCATCGCACATAGCGGCGCGGAGGAATTTAAAAAAATCGTAAAAAAGGGAGGGGGGGATAAAAATGAAGCGATGTAGCTCGGCGCGCAAAGGCGGATCGCATTGAAAATCGAGACGAAACAGGAACGCGACGGTGGGGCCAAAATCACCCGTCGGCCAGAGACAAACGATATTTCACATTATTCTGGGAATGGAGGTCATTGCCTCTGTTGATCAATTACACACAAAGCTATGGTGAGCGCGTGCGTGTGTGTGTGCGTGTACTCACGTTGGCCGACGGGATACATGTCTTGTTCCGGTGGTGACGGTTGCGGTGGCGGCAGAATTCGTACACCCTAAAGACAAACGTCGGACATTGTTGGTGGCGAGGATCAACTGGACGAGCACATTATTATTTGTTTTTTTTTAATTTTAATCGAAAATGTATAATGTGAGAAATAAAAAGACCGAAAAGCTGATTACAGAATAAAAACCACAACAAACTACACACGTCGTAGATCCAAGCCCAACGACCAGTGTTGCCCAACTGGATTACGTTTTCGTCGTTCCTTTTACGTTTGCTCGATCGACAAATAATAATGGCGGACACGGAAACGGCAGTCACCGCGACCATGGTACTACGCCCGCTAATCATAACCTCAATGCTCGGTCGTCTCCTTCAAAGTTTGTAGTATCAAATGTTTGCACTACTGGCTACTGCCGCGGTGCTGCAGCTGCTGCTCCCGCAGGGATTTTATTGATTAAGTTTCCGAAAAAAAAACATACTACTACCGCTCGCCTCTGGGAATCATGTCTCTGCCATTTTCCGGCTCGAAAACAAGGTCGTCGGGAATAGTGAGTGCAGTAAGAAAACAATCGCAATTGTTGAATTTAAAGCCCGTGAAAAAAGTATTGATCAAGTTCGATCCTTTTAGTCAAAATGCCGTCACAGCCAGGTAATTTTTATAAACGCCTAACAATTATATAAATTTTACAGAAAATAATTCAACGATCAAAGCCATTTTGCCGTATTGGCCATATTGTTTATTGAATAGCTTATTATTTTTTGTCTTAATAGCATTTGTTTTCGAGAACAAATTATTAAACCAGAAAATTGAAATTCGTCGTTTAGGACATAGTACACATATTGTTTTTACTTTTTACGATCCGCCCTCACGAAAATTATTTTAATTATTATACTCTTAAGTAAGAAATAAATATTACATAAAAACAGTAAGGATACTGATTAATAAATGTAATCATATTTTTAAATATATTAAAATGTTCTAGACGTATATATATTTTTATACACAGTATAATAATTTATACATTTTAATTTGTTTTCAGTAATATGTATTATATTATTGGATTTAAAATACTAACTTCCATTGAAATGTCCATTTATGTTTTCATAAACTGGTTTAAAGTTGATTTGCTCCTGTGGTATTATAAAATTTGCTTCCATGATTTATTTTATTTGTTTATTCCTAAAACAAAAAATAAAATTGTATATGTAAGTTTAAAATATAAATTTTAATTCTTTAGGAATTTCATGTACTATATGTTATCGCCTAAAGTGATCAACACAAATCCTCTCTGTCTTATAAGAAACGAAGTTGTCAATGATAGAAAAGAGCCAACTATTGATGTTTCATTAGGTAAAATAATGAACTCTATATAATATATTATCGAAACATTAAATAATTAAGTGTTTTTTTGCAGTGAATGGTGAATCTGTGTTATTTAAATGTGAGAATCTGAATATTTTGGAAATATTTCAGCAATTTAACAAACACATAACTCCATTAGCACCTAAAGAAGAAGTAATTGAAGTTTCTGCAAAAAAGACTGAAAAGAAAAAAGGAAAACGGTAATACAAAATGGCCAAAAAAGAACATTATACTACAACAATTATCAATGGATTCTACAATCAATTACCAGCTTTTACAGATGTTTTTGATGAAGAATCATGGTATTTATTTGTAATATGTTTTGTTATATTCACATTAATAGTTGTTTATATTTTATCAAAATTCATAAAATTACAACCTGTAGATTGGTAATTTATAAAATTAGAATATAATAGTTATTTTTAAATAAATTAAACAATTTCATTATGTTAATATTTTGTTATTCATAATATTTTTAAACAAAGATAGGAATAAAAAAATTAAAGGTTAAGATATATTAACAAATGTATTTCATTAAAATATACTTTTAATAGTTACATGCATCTATAAAATTGTATAACTTTATCCATGATAAAAATGCTCACAGACAAGATTTTAAAACATTAATTATTAAATATTAATCTACACTAACAATAAGTGTTTTTGTTGTTAATGAATGCCTGCCGTATAAATTGTATTTCTTCAATTTTTCAAAAATGCACCAAAATATTATGCTATACAAAGCATAGTTATTTATATATACATATATTTCACAACAAAATTAAATTAATTAAACTAATATTGAAGTATTTGATACTTGTGTACCTACTTTAACTTACTATTTGAATTATTATTAGCATCAATATTGTTAAGACCTAATATAACATCTATGCATTAAATTTCATAATTTTAAATGTGCATCTAGAAACATATAATAATTTAAGGATTATGGA
This sequence comes from Periphyllus acericola, assembly GCA_949715065.1. NCBI lineage: Eukaryota > Metazoa > Arthropoda > Insecta > Hemiptera > Aphididae > Periphyllus > Periphyllus acericola. The sequence goes on from OX454266.1 coordinate 4,599,528, forward strand.
ATTTAATTATTATGTCAATAATAGCAAGTTTTTAACTAGATAGTTAAGTACTTTAATTCAATAATGCTGACATTTTTTTAAAATAGTTTAAGATATAGCGGCATTATGCTAAACATTTAAAATTATTCTTACACTATTCACTTTTTGTGTATATTTTAATAAAATGTAAAATAATATGCAGCACATATTTGGCCAGGGATAAATTAAGTTTAACATAATATTTTCAGTTATCTACATATAAAGTTCACTAAAAGGGTTTAAGATTTGATAGATATCATATTATGATTCGGAGACTGTTTATAGAGTAATAAAATTATTTTTGAAAAAATAATGAGGCCAATATTTAGTGAACAAAGAGAAGGACATACACATTTTTGATTTTTTTCAGCTATGTGAGGAATTCATTAAAATTGAAATGCATTTTACAATACTTAAAAGTATTATTATTATTTTACAGTTAAAATTACAGAAACTCAAAATTGTAATATCATTTACAAAAAGCTCTTTAGACATTTTGTTACTTAATAAGGAAATTATAAATGTTTTTATTAGATATTTTTATTTTCATTTCTTGCTACTTAAATAACTAAATTACTCATCAATATTTTAAAAATTTGCTCTTTGCTGAAGTTGAGAGAAATACAATGTTTTTTGACAAAATTATAAAATGCAAAACAAAAAAATGATAAATGGTTGTTGATTAACCAGAAATAAAACTACTTAACAAAAATGTAGAGACAAGCATAGTTTTGTTAAAATAATAGGCATAAGGTATCACAAATTATATTAATTCTAAATATATAATCTATAATTGATAGATTAAGGTAGTATAATATGTTAAACCATATTTTGTTATAACAATCTTACTCTTACTTGTTACTAGTATGAATTAGCATAACACAAGGCACAGGTACCTAAACATTTTAGGTTTGCACAAAAAAAGAAAAACAATTAATTTCAATTACATATCATTTACTTATTTGTACCTTTACTACAGATTGTTTATTTTTCTTAATAAAAAAATAAATATATTATGTAACTTTTGAATCATTAAACTCGTGTCAACACTAGACGTTCGCATTTTCAAAGCGTTGACTTTTCAATTATGATTTCATTTATCAGTTGATATTATCGAAAAGCCGGCTAGTGATGATAAATCGTGTGGCCAATGTGGATGGTACTGCGTCAACAACGCAAAACAAATTACCCTCTATTGGAAAAGTACCGTTTACTGAGCGATACGAAACGTCAACAGACGACATTTATTATAATGGCGCACGCTAAATTGGGTCTGCGATGATTAGTGTAGATTTTGAAAGTGGTAAATTGATTCTCAGGAAAAAAAGTAGAAGATAAATTGGGTCCCAGCCACTAACTCTTACCTACCTGACCGTAATCACTTTCTTCCAAAAATGAGATACCGTTTTATGATAGAAAAAGAAATTGTTTTGAACTAAATTATGTTCATTTTTTCCCAAATATTTAGTGTTGTGTGTTGTTTATGGTATTAGAAAGGGAGAGTAAAGCTTGGATCACATTATGCGTTTATCGACTCCCTTCTGGTACAACTTCGTAACTACTGTCTGGAACTTAACCTACCAACTGGCTACTACCTTCTATTTCGGGACCAAATCAACCTAGAAAATGTAATTTGGAACCCAATTCACCACTGCCGACTGAATCAAGGGTACAAGCTCGAACTTGTACCGACTACCTGTACCGCACCCGGCAATTACCTATCATTTCGGTATGATACACTTTCAGGAGCCAAAGCGCCCATGTTGTATTCTCATCTCAAAACATAGGTACACTTTGAAAATAATAGACTCGATCAGTGGCGTGGCGAAGAGGTTTTTTTAATACCCGTAGGCGGATAATTGGCACAATATTTTTATACATTCGTTTCGCAATGTTCGAAAAAGTTCAGAAATATGCGTTAAAATTCTCGAAATCCCGAAACGTATATTTACGAGCACTAAACCTTAGGGTACGCAACCTTTCACCGACGAGGAGGAGGGGTGGGATGATATATTTAAGAAAGAGAAACGGGGCGGGTGATAAAAATATAATGTGTTGTGTATCGTTGTTCATAAATGTTCACCACGCCACTAACGACCGATATCTCTTCAACCGTCTACCTGTAAAACAACCGACTAAGGTAGGTTACATCATGAAGTATAGTTGGGTACCGCTCGCGTTCCCGTGACCCAGCCGCCACGGAACGGTAAGCAGCTGCTACCCCCTGAACCGTCTCGCGTCGTATACATAACGACACGGAGAGCTGCACCGTGACGTGTCTGTCCAATGGACTCGCGTCCGTCCGCTTCGGAGATCGACGTGCGCCCAACAACACCGAACTCGTAATCACTCGTCCACACCGCGAAGGGTCGGGGGTTATTGGTATTTTTTCCAAGTCTCCCGAACACCAGGGACCATATCGGACGCGGGTTCGCCCTGGTTACCGCGGCAGTGCGTTAGTGGAAACGATATCACTGTCGTACCGCAGCGCGCAGTATTATCGTGGGCGACGGCGCTGATCGTGCAGTACAAAACCCAGGTGAACAAACGTTATGCAAATCGCGTGCACTTGTCGTGGCGGCGGCGTGCATGACGCGTTCCTACGCATGGCGGCGGCGCACTGGCAACATCGAATTTATTATCGTAGGACTGGTACAGTTTTATACCTATACTGTTCAAGTTTTCACGCGTCCAACGCCGCCGTGTTACGCAGAGCGCAGAGCGGGTAATCATCGCCTACCCCTACCTCGGTCCTTCGTGTGACCCCCCCCCCCCTCCATAACCCGCGTCAACACTTTTCCACGTCGCCGACGCGGGGAAATGTGCAAGTAAAACACTACGAAGAGGAGAGAAAAAAATGACGCGCAAAACGCGAAGGAAAACTAAAAACGATCCGTGGACCGTGACCAACCTGTTCAATCTGTACTGCGACGTTATCAGCACTGAGGACGCGATAGGTAACAATAATAATAATAATAATAATAATAACAACAACAACAACAACGACCGAAAACAATAACACACCGGTTACGTAATAATAATAATAATTATATACATAGTTTCGTGCGATTTGCACTCACCTTTTTCGATGCGGTAGCCGGCGGTAAGCGAGTCCGTCCGTCCGTATGTATATATATACGTAGACGCGTTGTACGAGAGGAGTCGTACACGAACAGCGACACTGATCTACTGAACCGTCGTCGTCTGAAGGTCACGGTCCCGCGGCCGTCTGGTTATCGGAGGCGGTCGTCGCGGCGCGTAGTGTAGTTTTTTCCTAGGTCCCATTATACCGCGGACGAGTGTGCGAGCGAGAGCGATTGTGCGCTGCCGGTGTCGGTTCGACGGCGAAAGTGATGCACCGCGTAATTCTCTCGTGCGAAGAACCGTCCCGGAGCCACAAGAAGAGAGAGAGAGAGAGAGAGAGAGCGGAGAAAAGTGCACCAGACACGACGGCCGGACGAAAACAAAATACGATCGTCGCGGGGACGAAGAACGAGACCGATCGGGTACGGCTGACCGCGGTCGTGGTTACGTGCACGCGACTTGTACGGTTTCGCGCGAACGGTGTGAAAACGTAAAAAAAATCCAAACGATAACGCCACCGTATTGTTGTAAAACCGTGCGCGCATAGGTACTATAACACTGCGGTGACGATGACGGCGGCGGCGGCGGCTACGACGACGGCGAGGACGACGACGACAACAACAACAATAATAACAACACACACGCGCGCCCGCGCAGCACTGTCTGTACGTGTATCCGCCGCGTCAGAACGTAGTTGCACCGCCGCCGCCGCCGCTACCACCACCGCCGCCGCCAGTCAGCGTCACCACCACCAGCATCGCTGTGTTCCTCAGCCGCCTCCTCCTCCTCCTCCTACTCCTGCCACTCCGCAGACGCAGGCCCCGCTCGATTTCCATCCCTTCGAATGACCGTCAAAAAACGTTGCGGAGGGGAGGCGGCCGGGAAATAATAATCGATATGGGCGACCGTGTACCGACACAGCCTTTGTCAGGGTCAACCTCCCCTCCCCCCACCACTCACACACACACACACGTCGCGGGTACCCGTGCACGCGGAGGGGGACGTCGCGTTGTGTTGTGACGAGCGCGCACCCGGCCGCGGTCGGGACCATAGGGTGGCGATCGTCTCCGGCGAACAAATCGCGGTACAATTCCGCCGGATACGGGACAATAATAATGTTACCGTGTCGGATTCACGTGCCGGGTATTTCTCGTCGAGCCGCCCGAGAAGCCGGGGGGGGGGGGATCGTGTGCGAAAATAAAACAAGTACGTTGGTGCGCGTCCGCCCGACAGCTGCTGCTGCTGCTGCTGCTACCGCCTGGGCGGCGAGAAGAGAACGCGTGTGGTAGACGCACACTCGTCGTAGAGTCTTTGTCTCGTCGTTATTGTTGTTATGGTCGGCGTAGGTGCGAGCCGCAGACGCACGCTCGTAGCGGCCAGACGGTTCGTCAAGCGAACGCTGTGTATATAATTCACATTTTCGGCCGGCAACAGCGGTTACCGGTTACGGCGTAACGGTGCGCGTGTATACAGAGCGTTCCGAAACTAGTTTTTTCTCTCCCTCCCCCCCCCCTCTATCATTCTCTCCCTTTCGCTCTCTCCCTCCCTCTAGTCTCCGCGTGATAACGAGCGCATGTCGCGATCGTAACAATTAACAATTATCGACGCATAATTTCAATACGCGTACTACGTCCCGTCTAGCTGCAGGCCTCCTAATAGTAATTACTGCTGTACACACATGTCATTATAACATAATGTGTTACGCTGTACGTCGTTGCACGCAGCAATAGCCGTTGTTGTCACGTTATCCCGATTATCGCGGCTGCGTTCTACACACGTCACACGACACACTCACACACACACGTCATCCTTGTTCGTTGTTCGTCCTTATCGTGAAAATGTGTAACGTCAAATACGCAAAGTCGCGTCTGTTTGTCAAACCGTTGTGCCTACGATTGCGCGGCTGCCCTAAAAAATATATGACCGTATGGGTGTAGCCGAAGTGAAACATAAAAGTAACCATCCCAATGGGGTACCCTCACCAATATTAATGCGTGTTACATAACCCGTATATACCCAATAGACAGTGTGATACACACGTACAAAATTATACGCTTAAAACTTTTTTACTACTTTTTTACTAATTTTAGTTAAAAAACCTATTTTTATTTTTTTAATTAATAATTTTTTATTTTTGTGGGAATTAGCACCCTCCATACAAAACTGCTCGAGGACCTTAGAATTTTCAAACATCAATTACACGGAACACATTAAAGGTTTGATAGCTGCGTATATACCTATGCTCGTCCGCTGGAGGATGATATTCGCCATTGGACACTAATTGTACCAAGAAAGAAAAAACACCACCACGCGCCAGACTACTCTAAAATCATGACTAAGCGCGAACGAAACGTTCGACAACCTGTTGGCCGCCGCTAAGGCTTGCCGCGTACACGAACCATTTTTACACGACGGAAAACTTAAATAATAATTACTGTTTGACATTTATCCGTACTAAAAATAACGACTATTTCTCGCGAAAATCCGTTTTATTCTCAAGTGCTGGGATTCGCATTATTTTTTAATCGTGGTCGGTGGTTATTAGAATTTCGAGTGTGCATGCGTATGTATATGCGTTAGTGCAGAATAGGGGAAAATGGACCCGTTTTTAACATCTTATGTTATAGGTAGATATTGTTAAGCAATCGTGTTAGAAAAAAATTAGGAATTCCAATTCATTTCCTCGGATATTGTGTGTAATCGCACTACTGCGAAGACCATCTGTGCGTGGTCCAACGGCATTCTCTACGCGTGTAATTCTATACGCGTAGGAAACAGCTACCTATTTAATGTACTGAAATTAAAACTTTATTTAAAAAAAAAAAAAACTATATAATAATAATAAACGATCTTATGATAAAATTGTAATAAATTCTCTCCTTTTTTTTTTTTTGTTATGAAAATTGTTAATTCGCTTTTATGATAACTAATCTTCGTTAATTACACTTGGGTTAAAAATTATCAATGGGTTCATAAACACATTATGCCTAGCTCACCCGTGAATAAATACCGATTTTACGGCCCGTGGATCAAATTAGAATTCTCGTTTATCCAGCACTTAATTTTTCAACAATTTTACATAATATTTACATGTACTCGTATGTTGCCGTGACCCGTGTGATAATATATTAAATATGTATATGAATCTGAAAGACTGAAAACTAAAATAATAAATAAAAATCGTAAGTGCAATATTAGTATATTCTGTACTCTGTAATCTGTATATACTATATGACCTTTTACAGTTTGACTTCTGTATTTGCAGTAGATATACTCTTATTCCACACATTAATAAATTTTGCTTATCTATGAAAATATATATGTTATGATTTGAAATAGTAGTGTAAGTTTAATTTGATGACATAGATATATTCGTACAAATCAAAGGAAAATTAAAATTAGTTTTAAAATATCTGATTTAATGTAACACTACTTTCTCCTTACATAGTTAAATTGTTTACACATTTAAAAACTAATTCAAATTATACACACAATTTTTCAATTAATTATACATTAACAAAAATTTCAAGTAAAAACAAAAACATTAAGATGGTTGTGTTAATTTCAAATTAGGAGTGTAAAAATAAAAAAAATGTTTATAATTCCCACATTTGGTTGATAATATTGTTAGAAGATATGATACTCTTATTAGTTATATTATGTAACCAACACCTTATTAATTAAATATGAATACTGAATACATATTTAATATTTTAATGTTATAGTTAATTTGAATTAATTTAGGTGCCTAATATCCCTATGTCCTACTCCGACTATCAGTGTTGGTTTGGCTAAGGCCGTATTTAGTCTATTTTTTGCCACGCCGATGTCTTTTAGAGGCAGTTTCAAATAGATAATAGATTACCAAAATAAAAATAAATGATTATAATCAATTTTATAAAAAATAGATTGCAACCAGTCGACAGTCATTAATTTGCATATTAATTGTATACACCTACAAGATACAAGATACTTACATGTAACATAATACATGTCATATTATAATTTAAATTTTAAAGTATGTGCATTTTATTATTTTCCCTTTTGAGTTTTGGCTATGGGTCCTCAATTTTGGAAAATAACCAAGGGGCCATCGCCGAGTATTCTGGTGGGCCAGATCGACACTACGGCGACCATTAAGTTATATAAGATAGTAATTATTTTATTATAATAATTTTTAATATTTGTAAAATATAATGTATTTTAAGTTAAGTATATTAAATTACTAATCATTATTTTTAGAAAGTAACTATCAACTACAAGAAGGTGTTCAAATTGGTCTGTACACATAAATATTGAAATAATGTCAAAAATGTTAACAGAAAGGGAAGAGAGAGTTTATATTATATTATCTATATATAGTTCGCGAAACTGTGACGTAAATACTCGATATCTATACTATATTACTATGTATAGTTATATAGGTATTTTCGGTAAAATACCGATAAGTTTTTGTAACAAGACTTCAAAATATTATTCATATAAACATATAAAAAACAGGCAAAGTGTATTTAAGCGTTATTAAATAACAAGTATGCTAACAATATAAATTCATATAATAATATGTGTATAAAAAAAACAAATAGGTATAAATCTAAATGTTGTCATTTATAAAAGTAAAACGAATAGTGTTTATTATATTTTTTTTAATTAACTGATTCTAAATTATTATTCATAAAATATGTTCAATATATATTATCTATTTAATAGACAATGATGCGTAAGGTAGTAAAAAGGTAAATATTATAAAAGTATATATTTTTACCATACAGTCTAAATAGTATAGCCGTATAGGTAGTAAGTATATGTTTGCGCAATAAATTAACATGTTAATTTTATACATCAGTCATAATATATTATTAACAACTTTAAAAAATGGTGAAATATTTCATTGCGGAACATCGTACGGCAGAGCGATCACCACCATCATCTCTCCATCTCTCCATCGTATTCGACAAAGTCACAAAGACATGCCTGAATTATTGTAAATACAGTACAAGAACAGGAACCTGGTAGATAGTAAAACCGACCAACTACTTCGCTAGTTTTCTCTGTTCGTGGTACTGGTATATATGGCTAGCTATCTACCTAGTTGTATTGTATGGGTATGTATCGTGTATGTTTAGTGTTTAACGACGGAAAATAATTTCAAATATTTATTTTTTCTGTTTCGTAAGGCATTATGATAATCATTAGTTCATATACTATATGATATTGTTTTCAAAATGAATCAATGATTTATTAACTGTGCGTCTGTGCGATTTGTATGATTATTATTTATTACCATTTATCGGTGATATGTTAACAAAAAAAAATATAAGATAATATTGTTTACAATTTTTCCTCGGTAAATGTAAATCAGATGTCCTTCACATTTCTAAAATAATAATTGATAAGTCCTATAGAAGAATCCGGATAGCATAAACGCCATAAACCGACGGATAAAGGGGATGGAGGCCACTGCATAGTGTATCTAATTTTAAGGTTAGACGATTTAATGGATTTAATCAGTAACCCGATGTATTCGAATAACCAATTATGTTTCGTTTAAATATTTTCTATCTAAAAATGAAATACAAAAAGCATAAATAGTTTTAAAATAACGTTACAACGTTGACACATCGTGAAGACAACGAAGTGTCGCGTCCGTTTCAAGTACTGATTATATATAGAACAGACTCTTATCAGTTTATTCGATATACCATAAGTTTAAGGGGTGGGTTTTTAACTTTTTCTTGTTAAGAATATAGTTTTTCCTTTTTTGCTCATACATAAATAACAACAAAACGTCTTATGGTCTATGAAATTAAATTTTATATTAAAATTATAAAAATTGATCTAACATTTTGAGGAGACTGAATGCCCTGTATCCCTCACTAGCTATAAGGCACTATCTGCATATATATTATGTACCTAACGTAACAATTAAGTTGCTTGTATAACTAACGTATTCCTATGGGCTAAGGCCCTTCAAACAGTACCTATGTATTATGATAAATATAATCAACAAAACCTATGTTTGTATAATTTCTCATGTTCATGTCAACTTAATTGTATTTTGTTTCAAAACGTTCGAATCATTTGAACTTCCGAGTTTGACGGTCATATTAAAAATAAAATTGGCAACTAAAGTAAGAAGAAAACATACGTACGTACCTAAACACGCACGGTTCACCATATTATGTACATAACTCGCAAGTTACAACTAGAACTTATAAAATATTGTGTGTGTTTATGAATGTGTATTACTGTATTAGTGTAGATTGAACTGCAAATCGAAATAGTTAAGGTTAGTCAGGATAGTAAATGTAGGAGCTTAGGGCTGAAGAATATTATAGTGGACTATAATCACACCCCCCTTATATAGTCATATACCATTTGTGCGTATATAACGGGTGGTTTCGCCGTATACAATAGTAATTATGGTGTCTACTGAAAAATCATAAAAACATATTTTGCAGTCCCGTTCTTCTGTGACACAGACGTCTTGTCTCGTCTGTAAAACTTCACTAATAACACCCTATACATTCCAGACAACTGCAGCTGTTTGAGTGCATGCCGCAAGCCAGACAATTTCAGTCTTACAATTGGACGCATTTATAGAATATTGCAAATAATGTAATCTTTTATCTCTATAATGATGCGACGGTATAATTTTCTGAACAATGTATTCTATTTGAATGGAAAAACACACATCTGTCGTAAACTCGTATTGGTTGAAATATTATGTTTTGTTTAACTGAATGTAACATAATATTATGTAGAAAAAAAAAATGAAATCGAATTGTGCAAAATATGAAATGGTTTATTCATTATTGTTTATACATACGTTTTTGAAACAGAATACAAATTTTATGAGATATCCTCATTATCAATTCAATATTTCATTTCTAGTGAAATTTTATGGGTACTTCACCTACAAAACGAAAACGTTATAACGCTATATAGATTTAAATATTTGCTTAATAATGTAAAATATAATTTCATATTTGAGTTTAGAGTTTTCTCTCTTGCCCGATATTGAAGTATACTCGTAGGCTATGACAAAATTAATTCATAAAATATATTCATAAATATCAATATTTTATAATTCATACTGAATTTAACAATTTTTAAATTCCTATAGTTTTAACCAATCCAGCAGATAAAAAAATAAACATATGGGATAAAAAATAGTAGATTATAATATCATTAAACAATAAATATACTTATTATCAGATATTGACGTACAATGTTCTATTCAAATACATGGTAAATAAAAATTATATGACATTGGGTACTTACTCTCTTAACAGCTTCTAAAAAAATAATTGAACTATTTAATTATTGATCAGACACATAAAAATAAATAATAGGTATAATATAAAACGTCGATGTGATGGGTATATATTTTTATCTTATTTAACTTATTAAAAATGTTACTGATAAAGGGAAAAATCATATACTGGTTAATACTATATACTATATAAAATAAAATATTATATACTATACAGGGTGATTTTAAAGACATGCTCACTCCCTTTTAGATGATAAAAATGTTTTTAATTTGAATTTTTATTCCAATGTTCAAGTTACAATAAAAACTATATTTTCCACTATTTTTTTCATGCGCCATCTTAAGTATGACTTGCCGTAATACAAGTTTTTGTTTTTCAAATGGGAACACTATATTTTTCACTCAAAATATATTAATTTAATTTTTCTGGAATTTTTAATGTAACGTAGTCAAAATTCACACAAATACTTTCGGAGTTCTTCAAATAAAATTTAAAATTGTGAATGAAAAATGCAAAATTCGGGTAATCTCGAATTAGTAGCAATTAGCTATTACATGTAATTACAAATTATATCATATAATATTAGATATTCTTATAATATTTTCTTTAATAATTAGTTAACTACTTGTTTGAATTTTGATTTCGATGAAATAGTGCAGCGGTTCTCAACCTTTTTTCATCCGTGTACCCCTTGGCCTCTCACCATTACTTCACGGACCCCCAAATGTCAACTTGTCATATATTTCCACGTAAGATAGATAAGAATTTACGAAATAACGAAACAGAAAAATTCGGAAATATTTATTTATTTAACCAGCATGTGCCATACATTGTACTAGTATGATGTATATAAATATAATTTAAACAATATAAAATCAAAAATGTAATTTTAATGTGATCTTTGGGCTTGTTCACAGCGGATATAAGGTAATAAAGGTTAATGTATTTAACGTTCATAATGATATATTTCATATGAAAACGGAGAAACCAATTTATAATGTTTCACAAATCACAATAACACAAACGTCAAGTACGATATTTTCACTTTTTCCGCCATCACGTTAATTTTTCCCACGGACCCCCTAGAACCTTCTTGTGGACCCCTAAGGGTCCGCGGACCCCCGGTTGAGAATCGCTGAAATAGTGGATAACATAGTTTTTATGGTAACTTGAACATTGAGAAAAAAAAATTTAAGTATAAGTATTTTTATGGCCAAAAAAGAGGGAGAGCGTGTCTAAAAAATCACCCTGTATATTGCAATACTATCATTATCTAATTCAGAAGAGAACAATTAACAAAAAACATAAATAGACTTAGTAATATAGATTTATTAAGTGCTTTGCATTTTCGATACTCCCTATTCATAATTCAACCTTTGTGTTTTATTATTAATTTCAATAAGTAATAATAGTTAAATCTAATTGTTTAATCGCTGTTAATACTGATTATTTTTATTCAATTATATTTTATCTTTAACGTCATACACAATTTCTTAATTGGATATTTAATTAGATAAATTATCGTTTAAATCAAGTTTTAAGTGAAAATGAATATTATTGTGTGTGCTATATTTTCTTACTGCGTATCACGGACCCTGATTGGGGGTAAGCTCAACCGACCTAACAGGAAATCCATACACACGAGCTCAATCTTGGACACTTTTACACTTTCTGAACAACACTTATCATTGTTTTCAACATTCCACGACTACCAACGTAAGGTTAAAATGAGACTCCTTCATTTTTTTATTGAGTTCAAACGAGACAATTATCTTGGAACGCTTAATATGATAAAAAGTAAAAACATGGAGTCATATTTTCAATAATTTATGTTTGTATATTCTTCTGAGTGAAACTAGTGTTGTATATGCCAACTAGGCCAAAATTTAATTATTATAAAATTAGTAGAATTGGTCAGTGAAGCAAATGAGCTGAGGTAGCATATTGTAAATTAATATTTAAGACAGCCGGACGGACGAGACCGGGGCAGAGTGTGTGTAGGTGTTTTTGAAGCACGTATGTGTAGAGACTACGACGCCACGCTTAATTTTTGTTTTAATTAAAATTGGCCTTTTGGTGTGAATTATTGTTTTATTTTGAAAACCCATCAACTCTTAGTAATTGAACTAATATCTATTAGCTTTGATTACTAAAGAGAGGATAGAGCGATACCCACGAAAGTGCGGTATACGACAGTGGCGCCCAACGTAATTCAACAATCCACGCCCAGAGACCTTTTGTGTTTTTGTTTGTGTTTGTGTTTTTGTTTGTGTTTGTGTTTGTTTTTTTGTTTTTTGTGTTATCATACGCATAAAGATACCTTTAAATTTTCGCAGCAAGTTTATAAAAGGTTAGTTTTTGAGTAAATTACCTGTAAGTATTTTGAATTTTTTTTTTTTTTCTCTTCGTAAATAATAAATAAATTTTCAATATAGGGATTACTTTTTCTTAGGATTCCGTTTTAATTATATTTATCATTTAGGTTTTTTATTTTTTATTTTTTTCTTGCCGTTTATAATAAATTCACATATACAAATTTAAACTAATTTTACATTCATTTTTGACTTTTATTAAACATGAATTATGACCGATCTTGATATTACTACTACCGAAATTTCGAATAAAATTAATAAAATAACAGATATTTATAGGTTAAAGAAACCAGAACTTATAAATTCAGTGGCAGCTATCTTCAAAATAATATGTGTTGCTGAAAATATTTCTGAGGACCCACCCACCTTCAAATATTTATTAGCAAATACAAATTACCAATATTCAATTAGTGAGTACTGGTTCGCATATTTTTCCAATTTTTGGGTGTATCATTGTTATCAAGATTATAACTGCGTAATAATTTAAAAATATATAATACTAGCTGTATGACCCGTCGTTGCCGGGTTTAAGTTTAAAAAATGTGTATATTTATATATATATATATATATATATATATATTGGTGGTGTTTTGTAGAAAATACGTCATCCTCAATTTCCACATTGTTTAGAAGAGAGGAAAATCTGTACGTAAAAAAATGTTGTTAAATACAATTATTGATCTTTCTTAAGTTAATTATTAAGAATGATAAATAATCTTTTACGTCGTAACATTTTTTAGCAACTAAACTGAAATTTAATTATTAAAAAAATTAATTTTAAGAAAAATAGTGCAAGTGAAACTTGGTTTGTGTGAGGCTTGGTTGAGAACAGTTTCTTGATCAGAAGTTGATTAACCTTGAGAGTACTGTCATTAATCGTTACCTTTAAAACTATATGCTTTTCAGCTTTTGTGTACACTATTAAGGTTATTAGTGTTTCTAGTGCTAGGGACTTCATGCTCTCAAAGACCTTAAAAAATAAATGCAAACATGCATTAAAAATATATCATCTATATGTTCAAAGCTTAAAAATTACATAAATATCCTCTGAACAACGATCAAATGTCTATGTAAAAAATAAAAACATCGAATTTTAATTATTGACAAATTGTAGTAAAAAAAAATTATGCAGCCATAGAAATCTGAAATATTAATTTGTTTGATAATGGAGATATCGGTCTGTGCTAGGTTATTTATCTCGGCGGGATACTCTGTATATGTTATGGATTATTTGCTAGTTAAATTATTGTTACATTGAACAATTAAATGTAACTGTTGTTATGTAAAAAGCAATGTCCTCTTTACTACACAAACATTAAGCAGCGTTCCGACTTTTACGAAGCTTCATTTAAAATGTCGGTCGGTCCGTCCTTCGTAGCCTACGCCCTACAGAACCATAAAGGTCCTTTCACACATATCCGATCCTGGTCCGTTCCGAGTCCGATCCGTCAATGCATCCGTTAACTCGGAAGTATAAACTTGCTGTTTTACATATTCACGCGCGTGATTTATCAATAAATACTTTTATAGTTTTTCATGGTTTCACGTCGAAACTTTCAACTTTTGCGGGATCACACATTCATATTATGAACTATCACGTCGCGCAACGGTGATATGGAAGGGGAAGTTTGGGCGGCCACGTCTAGCCGCCGTCCGTTGCGGCGTTGCCGTACCGCGACCCTCACCCACTAAGTCTACGTAACAGGTCATTATTTATGATAATTGATAACTCCTTTGTTTTTAAAGTTAGAGAATCGATCAAATGCCATAAACCTTCTCCGCAATGAGCTCTTCAATTTAAAAAAAAATCATAACGATCGGTTCAGTATTTTCCGAGAACATATCACTCAAAGGTTTTCATTTTCACATTTATATATTAGATAACCCTTCATTTCCCTCTATTTTATAAATTAGTTACAAAATTAATTATATTTATAACTTATGACTTTGAATTAAAATAAGAACAACCAAATTAAAAAATATATATTGTCCCAACTGGGTTGTAATTTGTAAACACAAGGACGAACGGGCGATGAAATTTTACGCTACGATCTGATAAATACGTACCTAATCAGGAAATATATTTAATGATACGAGTACAAGCTATAACAGTCCGATGCAGTTTTATAGCATTTATTATTGTCCGATTTATTCCAGAACTTGTATTTAGTATTGTTTTGATTTAATTATAAGTCATATAATTATAAAAATTACCCAAGTATTCAACATCCATCCAACCACCTACCCAGGAACCCACCCACCCACCAAATGTTGTATGTGTTGCTCAAGGGGATCTACTCGTAGTTGGCCAGTGATCTACGTGACGTAATGTGGTGAGTGTGAATAACGACGACATATGTACCCCAAATAAAAATTTATGTACATTTTTATCTATTTGTTATCACTGATATAATTTTTCATAATTTTTGTTTCCTTATAAAATACCCATCACTTATATAAAATTTTCCTTCGTCTAAAAATTCGCGGGAGGAAAAAAAATGTCATCGCCCCCCCCTCAAATACGCCACTGGTCATGGCGCCTACCCTTGTCTA
This sequence comes from Periphyllus acericola, assembly GCA_949715065.1. Classification (NCBI taxonomy): domain Eukaryota; kingdom Metazoa; phylum Arthropoda; class Insecta; order Hemiptera; family Aphididae; genus Periphyllus; species Periphyllus acericola. The sequence continues at coordinate 4,614,832 of OX454266.1, forward strand.
ACCTATCCCACCAGATGTCCAGAATTCCTTCCCTACCTAAATTCTTTCTCCTTATGTAGACTTCCCAAGCATGCTCCAAACAACCTAAAGCTTTAATGGGAGCTTACCCACTACCACCTAAAGTTCGTCCTTAGACGTTGTTCTGTACGCTTTAGTGATCGAGAGCCTTGGTCATCCTAACTGTTCTAAACCTATGTCTCAGAGGCATACTTAATCCAGTAGACAGGGACAGTGAGATTTCTCATTCCTCATTAGTTCGTTCATGCTCGTCACTAACGCACTGACGACGTATTTGGCTCTGAGGACCAAGGCATTACTCTCAGTTCGCTTGCCCCGAAATAACCGTGAGAAGGATGAAGGAACATGGGATATTCGAACAAGAACATCATTAAATGGCTTGATGAATGCATTAGTGATTTTTGAGAAGAAGGGACAAGGTTGTAGTTTTGGTTCTGGTAGAGATAAACAGGGACGGAGCCAGAATTTTTTCCCTAGGGGGGCAGTAAAGGGCAAGTTAATTTTTTGAAGGGGCAAGCTCATAAATTTTACTTCTGTCAATAATAATTAAAAAAAAATTAATGATTTATTTATCAGTTATACAGATAACACTGTAATTCTGTATAAGTGCATTTTTACAAACAACATGAATTTAATACTTATTACGTAATAGTTAATGGTGATATTTAAAAATAAAAAATTCAACTCAAGGTAAGATTAATATGAAAACATTTTTTACAATATAAGTGCACCTTTGCGTAAAATAACATACATTTAAAACATAATAGTAAATTAAAAAATAAAAAAAGTTCAATTATAAGTAAGATTTATAATAAATGAAAATATTTTTATTTGAAATAAGCATTATTTTTCTGTTGTGATGAGCAGCAGAAAACTTGTCCGCAACTTTCTCAATATCCAGATTTTTGGAAATGTTTTTTTCAATCAAAAGAATTGCTATATCCGATAGTCTTGTGTTCATCATTTTATTTCTTAACCCTTCGTTAGGCGCGTGGTATATTGTTACAAGTTTAGGCGCGTGATATACATTTGTAGACCATTTTAATTTCTGATTATTTTAGTTAATTTTTAATACTTTTGTTTATTTTAAGAATGTAAAATATTCATACACACGTAGGGAACCATATTAATACTGAAATATTCAAAATAATCCATAAATATTTGAAAAAAATACAATTATCCGTCAGTGGTGAAATTTTGATTATTTTTTTTTTCATAGCGTTTTTACTTTTAGAACTTCTTACCCAATTATCTTCTGATTAGTCTGAAATTATAAATATCTTGAATTGACATGTTTACAAATGACCCAAAACAAATTAAAAATGTATATTTATTTTTTCTTGGGAGTTATCTTCGAATGAAAATGGGTATTATAACTTGTTTATTTACGAGAAATGATCGATTGTATAATGCGTTTTGGTGGTATTTTACTTAGAAAGAATTTCCTGTTGTAAATAAAATTACATTATATTGATATAAAGTATAATAAATGGATTTTCTAGTTTAAAAAAAAAACAAAATTTGATAATCTAATAAACAATTACATATTTATGGAAATATTACTGTCTAAAGAGAAATAAACATAAAAATGACTACAATAAACTACTTAACCATACTTTTATTTTTAGGTACAAGATATTATGACCAACAAAATTTTTAACTGATGTAAATAGAATTTATACTTTTATTTAAACTTTTTACGGTATTTGAGTCAAGCGTAGTCTTTTTTTTGTGAAGACATAAATTACCTACCACATGCACATTAAAAATTGATTAAAAATTTATAAACACATACAATTATTTCATATTTATTTTTACTAACTGTTTATAATTCGTTTAAATTCAATTAATTGAAAATACAGATAGTTTTAATGAAAATAATTTTGAAAATTTACAAAAAAAAAATAGGAACACGGTTAGTCGCGTGGTCTACAATTATTGTAGACCAGTAGTTATATTTTTGATTTGTTCAATCACACAACGCTCGTCAACAGTCACGGTGGTACTGATTACAAAGTAATAAAGATAAGCAATAGCTATCCAAAAGTACAAGACACTTTAAGTTATTTTTAAAGATTTAAATTGATAATATTTATTGCTGGTCTACAACTTACTGTAGACCGCGCGCCTAATGAAGGGATAATATAATGTTAATTTTTTTTTATTCATCACATTATATTCATGTTTATTAAATTTGAGTTTGTTTTATTATATTAAATGTTAGTATACTAAATTATGTCCAATTGAAAAAAAAATTGGTTTTTTTTTATTGTTTTTTTTTTTAAATAAATAATACAGGTAAAATAATTTATTGTATATTACTAAGCCACTGCTGTGTAAAAAAATACGGCTTCAACATTAAAGTCATTAGCCGGGAACAAAACATGTTTACAGGTTATTTACAATCATCTTAATATTTAAATAAAGGATATACAGTATAATTACAAGTATACCTCGTACATATGGTGATAATGGTATAGGTAACAATAATATATAACTATTTAGATTCTATTATATAGATCCGTTATTTTAAGGAATGTCATTAAATAGTTAAAATTCTCTATACTTAAAATATCTTTAAATGATAGGTGTGGAAAAAATTTTCTTGGTTCGGTCAGATTAGGGCATTCTAGGAGTAGGTGTGTTGTGGAAATCGGGGCGTTGTTGCAGAGTTCGCAATTACTTTATATCCTTGATTGGATGTATTTTAACACTTAATTGTAATCTTGCTGCTACATAAAGAGGTATTGAATAATCCTGTTATATAAAATGTTACAAAATGTTAAAATGTGTTATGTGAAATCTAAGTATTGACTCCTATAACTCGTACCAGGATAAGCTGGCGATCTTAGGAATTAATATTTTAATTTGGATGAAAGAATAATAAATGTTAGCTCTAAGCTGATCGGTTTTAAAAGTATAAAACGGACGAATACATTTTGATGTTAAGGGGAGTAGTGACCGTACGAACTTGCTTTTAACAAATGAATAGCTGAACGTTCAGATGCATTAGAAGCAATTCATATACAAACTTATTACAAAAACTTTAAATTTTAAAGTACATGCTTATGGCTTATACTTGCGTTTAATTTATATGAACTTCTTTGAATGACGAACAGGCATGTGCAATCATTATTTGACTATAGTACTGAACTAAGTAATAATGTTCTATGCACGAATCTAATAATGTATTAATACCAGCTCACAGCAGCAGACACCATTAAATGATGGAAATGGCGATTACCTATCTTAAAGACACGCACAATTGCATTTGGTTCAGGCTAAAAAAAAGGTAAAAAATATAGCAATAAAGGTGTTCATTTGAAGTATACTTAAAAGATAACTTACTAATGGTGAAACAGACGCTCTGGAAGTCTGATACGATACTGATCCAGTGACATAGAATATTATGTTATATGTTTTGTGATAGAGTTTTGGACATCGAAGAATGGCAATCCAATTTCAAATTTGTCTGGAGTCTGAAAGATAAGAGTGGTACATATTTAATATATATAAATTACCGAATGGAACCTGATCAGGGTTGGAACCGCTTAGCACGGTCCCAGTTACGGGACCGTGAGCCCCCCCACCACGACAAGGTGGGTCCCGTGGGGGGGAACCTAACCTTACCTAACCCTAACCTTACCTAACCCTAACCTTACCTAACCCTAACCTTACCTAACCCTAACATTACCTAACCCTAATCTTACCAACCCTAACCTTACCTATCCTATCCTAACACATGATAAAGAGAAAAAAAAGAGAGAGAGAAAGAGAGACAGAAATAAAGACAGAGAGAGAGAGAGAGAGAGAGAAAGACCGAGAGAGGGAGAGAGCGAGAGAACAGTACATACATTTTACAAGTTATATATTTTACAATACATAGTTATAAATACATATACATCTAAATACAATACATGGTACTTAACCTAAACTTAACCTAACCCTAACTTTACCTAACCCTAACATTACCTAGCCCTTACTTTACCTAACACTACCTAACCCAACCGAGCGAGAGAAAAAAGAGTGGCAGAGAGGCGCGGTGAGGCGCGGAGAGAGAGGCGCGGTGAGAGAGAGACGCGGTGAGAGAGAGTCGCAGAGAGGCGCGGAGAGAGATGGAGAGAGAGAGACGCGGTGAGAGTGAGGCGCAGAGAGGCGCGGTGAGAGTGAGGCGCAGAGAGGCGCGGTGAGAGAGTCTCAGAGAGTCGCAGTGAGGCGCGGTGAGAGAGAGACGCGGTGAGAGAGAGTCGCAGAGAGGCGCGGAGAGGCGCGGTGAGAGAGAGTCGCAGTGAGGCGCGATGAAGCGGTGAGAGAGGCGCGGTGAGAGTGAGGCGCGGTGAGAGAGAGTCGCAGAGAGGCGCGGTGAGAGTGAGGCGCGTTGAGAGAGAGGCGCGGTGAGAGAGAGTCGCAGAGAGGCGAGGTGAGAGAGAGGCGCGTTGAGAGAGAGTCGCAGAGAGGCGCGGTGAGAGAGAGTCGCAGAGAGGCGCGATGAAGCGGTGAGAGAGGCGCGGTGAGAGTGAGGCGCGGTGAGAGAGAGTCGCAGTGAGGCGCGGAGAGGCGCGGTGAGAGAGAGTCGCAGAGAGGCGCGGTGAGATAGAGTCTCAGAGAGGCGCGGTGAGAGAGAGTCGCAGAGAGGCGCGGTGAGAGAGTCTCAGAGAGGCGCGGTGAGAGTGAGGCGCGTTGAGAGAGAGGCGCGGTGAGAGTGAGGCGCGTTGAGAGAGAGGCGCGGTGAGAGTGAGGCGCGGTGAGAGAGAGGCGCGGTTAGAGAGAGTCGCAGAGAGGCGCGGAGAGAGAGAGACAGAGAGAGACGCGGTTAGAGAGAGACAGAGAGACAGAGAGACAGAGAGAGACGCGGTTAGAGAGAGACAGAGAGACAGAGAGACAGAGAGAGACGCGGTTAGAGAGAGACAGAGAGAGACGCGGTTAGAGAGAGACAGAGAGACGCGGTTAGAGAGAGACAGAGAGACAGAGAGACGCGGTTAGAGAGAGACAGAGAGACGCGGTTAGAGAGAGACAGAGAGACAGAGAGACGCGGTGACAGAGAGACAGAGAGACAGAGAGACAGAGAGACAGAGAGACAGAGAGACAGAGAGACAGAGAGACAGAGAGACAGAGAGACAGAGAGACAGAGAGACAGAGAGACAGAGAGACAGAGAGACAGAGAGAGAGACAGAGAGAGAGAGCATGGTGTAAGTCTGCCCGGGTGGGTCTTACTACCATGGAGTCGAAAGAGTGACTGGCTCTAGAGGGCAATTTTATGGTCTTTTATATGCACGATTTGGCGATAACACATTCTAGCGTAGGCGTAGGAGGCGTATGCTATCGTAACTGAAACACAATAACAACCAATAGCAACATAGGAACTATAAACTACTCGTGATCATTGGATAATAATGGGAAAAACCCAGATACGGTCGTGGTTGGTCTAGAACACTGCCCTATTATATAATAAGAAATATCAACCGCAAGGGACAAAGGCAGAACCGCAGTCATTAGTTTAGTCATAGACAGTGCTACGGAATACAAATTGTACTCAGTACTCAGTTGTCGCTAGTCGTTTACGGTATGCGGTGCGGTTTCGTTCGATTGATTATTTATCGCGTACTCGCGTAGTGTATTGTACTTGTACAATTTTGAATTTCGTGTCAGATAAACTCAACGGCGTTTGTGCGGTGGGCTCGTTCTCTCGTCGCCCTCGACACTTTATTCGAATTGTATCATGTTTCTCGTTTTGTAAGATACTGAAAGACGAAATTCTGATAGAAGTATTTTTTGTTGCGTGATATTTAATCCCGTATTATTTTATACGGGCATACAGCCAACATTGTCAAAATATGTTCTACTGAATATTTGAGTTTATTTTGCATGGTAAGAGTATTAAATATACATTATATTACTAGTGATATGTTACTTTCAATTTTTTCTACGATAAAAATTAAATTTTTCGACCTTATAATAATACATGTCTTTTTAATGAAAATAATGACATATAAAGATAACTTAAATCAAATGCCTTTTAAATCGATTCCTATTTATTTATTAATATAAATTTTAATTTATTAGCAATTTTTTTAACTTTTTTTTTGGTAATTTCAATGAGAATTTCGAGTTTTATTTCAATTTTTTCGAGTATAAAAATTAAATTTCAAGTTTTTTATAATGCAGAAGTGTGTTTAATATACATAATGACTAAGGCTCGGAAGTTGTAGGAGTTGCATATTTTTCTGTATGTTCTCAATTTATAGCAGACCAAGCTAGAAATCCGTTCTATACAATGACGAGTTTAAATACAAAAATTAAAAATGCATTTTTTTGCATATTTTGTCAATTTTAAAAAAAGTGCATATTTCTCAATTTTCATTGGATTTTTATGCTCGTTTAATATTTTCTAAACAAATTGATGTTTTTTTCTAATATGGTTTTATTATTTTATTTCCGATTATTTAACGTAGCATACAGTCGCCGTACCGTACCGTAGTCCGTAACCATATAGTCACTATATCGCATTAAATTAGCGGAGCGTATTTATCTTAATTGCACTATAACGTCTATACTCTGTTATCGACGTTATCGTTAATCTAATAGCATTTTGTTCTATAATAGCATTGATTAAATATAGATAATCAATGATAATAGTGTAATTATAGGTGTATGACTGAATTGTATGGACAAGTATATTTTGAATTTTCCACATCGGCCATCAGTCGTGTGTGTGAACTTTCGCGTGTAATAAATTCGTCCGTGCTCTGTAAAATCTACCCAAGTGTTTTAAAAAATTATAATATGCCGAAAATTTCACAAACTAGAAAATTCGTTATAGAATTCAGCGAAAATGTTTTTTCAACAGACTGTACTATTCTATTTTGTAAGGTCTGTGAAGTTAAAGTGAATTGCGAAAAACGATTTACGGTAACTCAGCATGTAAAAACGAATATACATGAGCGGTTGTTAATTCGTCAACAAAATAGTACAGTGAAACCTGACTTAACGGACACCTCTTAACGGACAAAATTACCCGGTCCCGTCGAAAAGATAGGCATTCCAATGTATTTCGACCTGTCTATAAAGGACTCCTATTACGGACACGGACACTAATATTTAACCCGACAATTTCATAACGGACAAAAATACATACCACGAAACATATGTTCATACAACTCTTGTAAGTGTAAACTGTTGTAAGTGCATCTTTTCCTTAGCAATGCCGCCTCCCGTGCCGCGTAAAGTTTTAAATTTAAAACAAAAGGTGGTCATTATTCGTCTTAAAGACTCTAGCGGAGGTTGGTCTATTCGTAAACTTGCCGAAAAATTTGGCATCGGTAAAACACAAGTAGCCGAAGTTTTAAAAATGTATAATAAATTTATAATGTGTGCCATTGTTGTATGTAATATAAAAATAATAATTAAAATTAAATTTATAATGTATGTGTATAATATATAATATTAATAAAGATTATACCTAATACATATTATAAAATATAAAACAATACAAATGTACGTAAAAATTGTATAGATCATTTTGAAGATTAATTTTATTTTTAAAACATTGAAACCTCTCTACAACGGACACCTGTCTATAACGGACAATTATTTTGGACCACTGACTGTCCGCTATATACAGGTTTCACTGTATGAAAGTATCAACTACACAACAGTTTTTGTCTTCAAGTATCTCCAAAAATATCAAGAAAGTTCTGGTTATTCAATGCAATACATTTACAGGTATGACGGTTACAATAATCTATATGTTTAATGAATTAAAAAAAAAGTTAATATAATTTTTCAAATAACTTTTATTCTATATATATTTTTATATAATACAAAAATAAATTTTTTGTGCATATTTTGCCTTTTTTAACTCTTATAACTTCAGAGCCCTAATAATGACATAAGTAACTTAATTAAAATGCCTTTGAAAATATTATTAAAAATTTATATTAAAATTAATAGACATGATAATTTAATAAATAAATAGGAGTCAATTTGAACACATTTGATTAAAGTTATATTTATTTGTCATTATTTACATTTCACAGGTTACTGCATTAATAAAAACTGTAACAATTTAATTTAAATATTAGACAAAATTTTAAACTGTATTTCATTTATAAAATTAAAACTAAACATTCTTATAGAAAATACAACTTAAAAATACCAAAATAAATTAGACTCCACAGGAAATATGATTTAGATGAATTAAAAAAAAAATTGACTTTCAAAAAAAAGGAACTTAAATGTTATTGGAAAACAAATTGAAAATTTTTATCAAATGATAATTTTAATTAATTAATAGGAATCACTAGTATAGAAACAAAATCAAAAAAAAAAAACAAAAGTAAAACCAAAAAAAAAATCAAATAAGAAGAATAATAATACATATTTAAATAACAAAACCGGCTTACAATACCAAGTTTATTATATTTTTCATGACCACTACAGATTTTTTGTTAGGTATAAAGAAGATATTGGGGGAATGTTAAGAGATCTAAGATAATTAATTAATATTATGCAGGTAATGAGGGACAGTCTAAGAGTAGATGTGAGAACAGCCCTGTATAACTGATTAACTATTTAGTCTAAAAATTTAAACTAAATATTTATAGGTTTTATAGAGACTTTTATTAATATATTTATAGTTGAGTTAGAACCAATATATTATGTTAAGAAATATGTAACTTTTAAGTTGAGTCTATACAGAAACAAAACAAAATTTAATTATACAGTGTTTGTGTTGTGATGGTAAATTAATTTATAATTTTGTTCTTATATCATCCTGTGTTGCTAATTATTAAGCTACGAAAATTAATTTTCATTTTTCTATAGTCTGTTTTACCTGTGACCTGCCATTTACCTGCCTTAAACTGCAACAACGAGAAACTGTTTTTTCCAAGACCAATCTAAATCACACCTACCTTCATCTCTGACTTCAAGTTGATTAAATTTTCCGTTAAATTGGTTTTTAATCATGATATAATGATCTACCATCTTTGTAATAACTAAAAGTTATATTGAAATGTATAAAAAAGTCATATAAATTGTTAGATACTTAAAGGTTTGCAGTATTATTTGAATGATCATATTGATATTTGATACTGTGATATTTGTATTTATATATACTGTTATCGCGTAATAGGCACGCGTCACAACCACTGTACCATGGGTGTCCAACCTTTTGTGAGGACTGGGCCACATCATATGGATAGAAGTTGTTGTGGGCCACATACTTTTTTTAATAATAACACATTAAAATTTAATGATTAATTTTTATTCTATAATACAACAATACATTTTTTTATAATCTTACAATAGCGAATAATAAGCAGAAATATAAATACAGAAATATATTAAAAAAAAATAAAAATAAAACTAATGTGAAATTTGCAATTGCTTTTTTTGTTAAAGTAATGAATAAATATCCGGATCGATTGAAGTTGTGGCAATCCTTAAACAACTTTCAAGGTGCTTGTCTGATATAGTGGACCGATTCTTACTTTTCGTGTTTTTCATTCTTGAAAACAATTGTTCGCAAATGTAGGTACTGCTGAAAAGCGAGAACATGAATAAGGCATGGTCATGGTGGACTGGATATATATTAGTAAATGTATTATAAAAATAAGAATAAATTAGGAAATAAATGAAAAATAACTTTAATATAATTGAGTGTAAGTTTATTTAGCTGAAAATAAAATAAAAATCTATTATAACAACCATACTTAAAATATGGTAAAGTAGAAATAACCTGTAAAAAATATTATATTGTAAATAAATTGTTAAAAATTCAATTTGATACTTATTTAGTTTATAGTAATGGTTCCATTGTGTAATTTTTATGAAATAACAATTCATCAATCAAAACAATGCGGTTGGATAAGAGTCTTGCTGTATTTATTAATTACAAGCGTTTTGTAAAGACTTAGTTATAACTTATAAGACTGATACAATATATTTAAATTTGACAGAGGCACTGGAGTTATGATTTCTGAAGGTATATTATATCAATTTATATTTCATAAAGATTTAGTAATGTAGCTGTATTCTAATGTGCAATAGTTAAAATTACCAATATTTTATCAAAATATAAAATTTCTAGTACTTTGAAGTTTTCTTGATTAAATTCAACCAAAACACAATAATGATTAATCTAAATTCAAAAACAGTACATACAATTTACTTATTACTGTAAATATAATTATTATTTGTTACAAAAAAAAATTAACGAAGTACTGTATTTAAAAAAAATTAGTGTAAAAAATAGTAAACTTAAAAATGTACAAAAAAATTTATCTTACAACATTTTTAACTATATTTTAACGTGAACTATTGATCAATTATAATTATTTTTGAAATTCCAACCAGTTTATTCAGCAGGTTATAACTTACAGAAACTCCAATTATATAGGTATGTTTCTTTTTATACTATTATATTATATTGCCTAAGGATATTTTAACTGTCAAGTTTTATAATAAACAGTAGTTTTATTTATTGAATAATTCACATGCATTTCATAAGTTATATATACATTTTAATTAAAAATTTCTTCAGGTAAATCATTTCTTAAAGGAAAACTTTTTTGAGTTCCTTTGGACTGTACCTTCTTTGTAGCTACTATACATGATCTTCTAATCTATTCATGTAAAGTCAATTTTGGCTTATGAACAATAAAATATGTCAGTGCCCCTAAAAATGCATCACCAGCACCCTGGAATAATATGTGGAAAATGTAAATGTTAAGTTAAAAGATTAACTTGACTTATTTGTACTTAAACCATTTGACTTACTCCGAAATTTTTTTTTTCTCAAACCATTGGTTTTATTGATATATTAATAAACAGTGGCGCTTTATGGTTGTTGGTGATGGCCGACTGGAGTGCGACTTTAAATACTGCGGAGGAGTTGCAATAGCATTATAAGTAATAATTACAGTACTACTGGATTAGAGCTAGGAAAAACAATTATGAATACGTTAGCTACATTGGGATTTGATTTACAGAATATAAGGGACCAAGGATACGATGGGGCAGCCAACATGAGTGGAGTATTCAGAGGAGTTCAGGCACTTCTATTTTAATGAAACATTAAAAATTCCCTTTGGTACGTTTAGACTTCTGGAGTATTTGCCTACGCAATAACGAGAGCCACAAGATTGACCTGAACTTACTGAACGGCATTGGCCGTTATCATCATATTAAAACTAAATATTTTATAATTGGTTTCTAATCAAATCAATTAAACACGGCCAAACCAGATTTATGGCATAATAGCACGTTATAATCTTAATAATATTAACGTTTGTCTTACCGATCAAAATATTAAAACTAATATAAAAATGTATCATACTACGCGGGTACTTTTTCTTAAAAGCATATTTTTTTTTTATCAACACGTTATCCAAGATTTTGGTTCCTCATGTCTAACGGATTTGAATATGACTAATTCCGGTTCGTGGAATTACAATATTTGTTAGTCACGTTCGTGGCCGCAAAATGAGCATTTCATCATAGGAGGACATTTGGTTCTCCGACTTGGGGGAAAATTAAACGACAGTGCCCGGGGAGTGTATAATACGTACTGAAATTAATTGGGAATTGCCGGTCAATGCCATGTTGTTTGTAGACATCTTGATTTAAACAGGATTTCAACAATTTTTAATTTAATTTCACTTGCAATCGTCGAAACCCCGTTCTTATCAAGTTGAATGCAAACGATTAACAGCAACGTCTAGTGGCTGCGTCCACTTGGGCGCTACTAATTAGTAATTTTAACACCACAATGACGTATACATCTGTACATTATAAAATCAATGGTTATATACTTGTTCTCGTTGTTATAAAAATAAAACACGGTTTAAGATTAATTCAAGCTTAATCCAGGATAAGATTCGATGAAAATGTATATTATATTCTGTGGCTCTGTGCAACCGCCTAACGATGTGAAGCATGTTCTTACAACTAATGAGTACCCCATAATATATTCATTTCTGGGCTTACTGCTTAATCCCCAATCCCGAGTGGTCCAAAGTATTAGCTGAATAATTATTGTGGGTGGGCCGCTTAATATATCTGGTAGTTCGGCCTCTTACAAAGAGTAAATCCGTCCTTGGGTAGTAGATGCCTAGTCTTCTTAAATATCCTCCGAGACCTCCTAAACCAATTATAATTGCAACTTAAATCTGTCATATGAAAAAAAATAATTTTGTGATTAGGTGTAGTATTAAAATGTGGTACATGTTTAATCAAAATATGTTCAAAACATCACCGAAGATCGCACTTTGTTTTTTAAAGTCTCTTTGTACCACAAATTACAACAATTTTCACAGAAATACATGTAAATTAATACAATGATTAAGAAAAAAATGTACACTGCATTAATATGTCAGTAAGATAAATTGACAGAATATGTAATGTTGTTTGTTTTTATTTACTCGTCCAAAAATAGTAACAGTAGCTACCTGCCGATAAAAAAAAAATATTTTATTTCAGTTTATGGTATACAAAAATGTACAATGTGTACATTATAAACTGGAAAGTGTGGAAGAGGTATGATAACAATAGGCTAAGTTTAATAATACTCTATACTTATGAGTTGTACCTAGCAGCCTGTTTTCTATCAAATCAATTAGTAAAAAATGGTGAACCTCAAACGGTAAGATAGTTTTATTGCAATTGAAATATGTGAGTACTTCCGTTACCCATTAAAAACTATAGCGTTCAAATTTTATTGTAACAACTGAATCTGAGACAGTTATTTGTATTTATAACAAAAGATCAGAAAAAAATAATATTTTCAACGCCTCGAATAAGACACAAAATGTACGTCTATTTATTAACTGAAACTTTTTATTTTTATTTTACAAGAGAATAAAATTTATATTTAATTTGTCATAAATGTAATCATTAATATCAGTTCGCTAAAAACTATAATTATCGAATACATAAATCAATGTAACGAGAGTATTATTTTAAAGTATAAAATAATTGTAAACAAACATAATATATTGATAGAACCATTACTGTTACACATTGAATATTTCAATTGAAGTCTTCAGTAATTACATATAATTGTTAAAATCAATAATCTTAGTAGTATGCAGTTTACAAATGTAAATTTAAAGTACTTTTGATTCAAAACATTAATAATGTATAAACATTTTGTATATTAGGTAAAAAGTACATATTATATTTAATTTTATAAAGAAAAATAAACGTTGGACACTCATAATGTTTATATCATATATATTAATAATAATAATTTTAATAAAATTTTATATATATATTAAATATGAATATAACGTAAAAAGGTTGTAATGGCATAACATTTACATATTAATATATTATTATTATTGTGAAGCCAGATGAAATGTCTCAATAACTATGTATAATCATATCACATAAGTATGAATAGAACATATCATAATATTTACATCTTAAAGTATTGTGAATAGGATTTTTGTATTAGTCAAAGTTAATTTTAGATATTAATACATAATATAATAATTTAATATTAAATATGAATAGTAAACATTTTTGTAATAATATTTTTATGTGTTTAACACTACTAAAAACATATAACATTACAGTCTATTAGTGATTTTTATAAAATTAAAACAAAATATAAAAACAAAACAATAAAAATAAATTCAAACGACTAGAATTATAAAATCATACTGTCACACGGTGATCACAGAATAATATTTTATGGAAGTATAAGGTTGATTAAAAGTCTTTCTACGCACTTGACAGAATGATACAGCATGAAATAATTTAAATTCTATTCCAAATAATAGTACAATACAAATGTCTCCAATTATGCGGATGGTAGGTGGGCTGATTACTACAGTATTGTGCTGATATTTGTACACTTTTTTGGAGTAGTTAAATTAAATTAAATCATTGACATTTTAACAATCATAACTAAAAAACTAAAAAAAAACTAAGAATAAGCATTGCATATTTAATATTTATATATCATCGTCTTGATTTAAAGCTTAAATAGTGCAAATTTACGTTAAAAATAGAGTAAAATAACAAGAAAACCAAATAATTTAAATCCACAAACATTGCACTTAGATTAGACTAGTATATTGCACAATGTTACAGGCTATATGGCACTTCAGAAATAATATATCGGTTATACACTAGTTTAAAGCCATGAAATAAAACCAGATTCAGTATTATACGTATACATAAGTTTTTGATTGAGGTAATTCAAGGTAATTCTTCATCAGAGCTCAGCAGCATTGCCTTTTCATTATACACCAGTGTTTGTTTTTTCGCTGTCTTTGATCTTCCATTGTTGTCATTAACTCCACTGCTTTTAGATCCATAGTTTTTTTGGCCACCTGTAATAATTGAAATTTTGATGAGGAATTTTTATTTTAAAAGTTAAAAAATATTTCCTAATTTATATCAACAAACCTGTTTGTGCCTGTCTAACATATTTTAATGTATTTAGACAGTCAACACTCAGCAGACTAATATAAACTAATATATATTTTTTTTTAACGATGGAGCAAACCCACCAAGAACTGTAGAGTGAAGTTAAAAAATAAGATTGGTAGGACTTACAGAAAGACTAATGTAATACATTTTTATCAAGGAACATTAAATCAAATTTTACTTGCATAGTGGAATGGTGAAGTATAAAACTAAAAGTGTAAAAATTAAATTGAAAAAAATCAGTGTTTAATCAAATTTTACATTTAATAAAAAATAAAATACAAATTGCGAGCATTGTTCCCCAAACACTTATTACTTTATGTAATAAAAAGTGCTCAACTTAAAAGTAAAACTCATCTTATTATAAAATAACTTAAGCTACATACACCTAATTAAATTTTAATATTGATTACATTAATATATTTAAAAAAACTGATTAAGTAAATACTTTAAATAGGTACAGTTACATTATAGTTTAAGAATAAACTAATATTTTTTTAAAATACAGATCACAGGCTTATAAATCAATATCTTATATGTAATTTATGCACACAAAATTATTTGTTAATATTTTTTTGTTAGTATATTACAAAACAAGACAATGTACTTACTATTTTGGATAAAATGTTGACTAGTAAGAACAAGGGGGAAATTAGCTACCTAATTATTGAAAATAAATATTGGTGAAATAATTATCAACATAGTAAGTAGAGAAAATGACACAAACAAGGAAATAATTTAAATTAGGTTACGTACTTAAAAACAAAATATATAAATATATGAACATTGCATGTTTAACAAAATAATATTGTAACAACCCAATGATGAAAAATTAAGCGATTTTAGACTTTTTAATTATGCTACAAACAAATGATATTAAATTTTTTTGAAAATAAATAATTATTTTTATATAGTTATTTATAAATTTATAGATATAATAAATAAATATATAAAAATATTAAAACATGATGAAAAATGTCTAAAAAAAAAAAAAACTGATAACTAAAAAATAAAAATAATGGTCACTAATGATTAAAAATAAAATAAAGAGAGCAGAATAAAACTAAAACACCTGTCCATGCTTATAATTTGTCATAAGGCTGAGAGGAACCAACGTCTGTAAATAAAAAAAAAAACTAACTTTGTAAGTTATGTACATCTTAAACTAATAATAACTTTCTCAAATAATATACATTTGAAAAAATGAATAATAAACAAAATCATAAAATAGAATATTTTTCCTGAAGTTAATGTATGTATAATATGTTAAGTTTATTATTATAAAGCTTAATATACAATTCATATTAATTTAGAAGTTATAAACATATTAAGAACCATTTTGTTCTAAATGTTTATCTAATAACACATGAACTTAACAATTCAATATTCCCAAAATCATACGAAATTGAAGATATTATAAAGATATACTTTAATATAATTTAAACATGTGTTTAATCCCAGTCCTCTTGATCCCCCCTTCCCCACACTCAAAATTGAAAGATTTCAAAATGTTATGTATACGTGAAGTTAAAAATGTAATAACTATAAACAAACAAATTATAATACCCTCTCCGAAAACTTTTTATAGACATACCCCCTTGGCCCCTGGCTAGAAGCTTTTAGCAAACAAATATTCAAATGAGCTTGAAAATAGGTATTCAATTTAATTATAAAAAATTTATACTTAAAAAGCAGTACAACAATCTTCACAAAAAACATGCTAACAAGCAGAATATAGAAAAAATCAAAACAAAAATGATCTAATTCTAAAATACACTGTTATTAATTAATAGTAAGATCTATATAATCATCAAAATTAAATACATACATATGCAATGCAAAGTTTAAATTTCTTACCTGAACTGTACTGTGTATACTGTTGATACTGCGGATGGAAATTATGTATGGCATCCGTCATTATATCCTTGGGATTCATTGTTTCCTAAAAATAGAAACGAGAATTATAAAAGGACCACTCATAATAATTGAGCTTACACATATGTATATAATTTAATTTTTAAATATACCTTTAAACTACTGGAAATACTTTGCATAGTAACAGTACGGGAACTGGTTGGATGCCCTGTTCCTGTTTGTGCGTTATTAGCATATACCTCATAAGGAAAGGCAGCTCTTAATGCCAATGCAGCAAACAGCATTTCAATACAGATTAAAAAGTTTTGGTAGCCAGCTGATACCGTACCAGCACTTGTTGGTTGGCCACTAGCATCGATGACAGGATCAATAAATTTGGCTTTTTCCAAAACTGCCAGTAGTACACCTTCAAAAACAAAATACCACCAGTTAAAAACTAAATACTTAATACCTAGGAGGTTTTTTTTTACCTTGCCAGAACGATAGGAAAATCACACTCTTTATGGTGCAAAACTTTAGAACAGGTTCAAAAGGTATGAGGAGATCTCTGGTAGCAAAATAGAATAAAAACAGTCCATAAAGGGCTAAACTGACTGACAAATTGTAAATGGCTGTTACATATAAGTACCCTCCATTCATGCTGTAAAAACAATTCTAGGTTAAACTATTTCAGACACGTATAATGTATAACATATAGGTTCAATTGCAACATTACCTCCAATCACCATCATGATAGTGTCCAACATATTGTAGGAAAATAATAACAAAAGCCATTGCTGGTTTTACCAAACAAAACTGCAAAGTTGCTTGCTTGCAAAAACGTAAGAACCCAATTGTGTAAGTTCGTCCTGTCAAACAACAAGTTCCATATTGCCAACTAGACCTAATAAAAACGACGAATGCGATTGTTAAATCTAAATTATGCAAATTATTGCTTATATTTAAATATATTATTTCTTAAACCGCTGACATCTACACACGAATACAACGTTAGCACAACACGTACACTGTTGAATGTATTTAAAGTTATAAGATGTTATTTTGCATAAGTTTGCCACTTACTGAATGGGTTTCCCACGGATTTCGATCATTATGTTTCCTTCACCGCCCAAGTATTCGTAGCATAGACTCATGAAATTGTAAATCACGAAAGCTATTCGAAAAAAAAGAAAAAAATACAATATAATTTGTGTTACTAACAGGTCGGTATAGTTTTAATTTTTTTTTTTTCTGTTTGATGAAGCGTAATGTGCATACCTTCGTAGCAATCTCTAATTGTAAAGAAATACACGTAGTAGTTCTCGTTGTTGAAAAACAACAAACTGACCCATGAGTGAAGTGCGTATATGGGTACAATAAACAATATTCGGATGATCCACCGTTGTTCGGCCGGATTCGTATTCCATTGAAGGTGATGATATATCTGTAAATGGAAAAAAACGTTTAACCATCGGTGATAGTTTAATACACAACGGTATTTTCCAAATTATTCGGTATTTTGTGAACATCGTTTCGACGATTGCAATGTGCAAGTAGATTTCAAATGTTACAACCCATTGATCACGATAACAAGGCAAATTTCAGTAAAAACAATCGTCAATAATTATATGCATCACAATAAATTCAAACTTTCTAAGTCACGATAATGTTGAGCTGTTTTGAAAACGTCTACGTAAATATCAATGAAATCGACGATGTTTATAGCTATAATCCCACGTCTAATGTTTCGTTATGTTGTATCTACACCATAGACAGTATTTAGTTATTACATTTATTTTCATAAATCCTAGTACAAACGCACGGTAAATACGAGTGCATCTAATAATTAAAAAGGTGCACGCCGCGCACCGTACCCGAAATCAAATAAACATAAATATCGATCGTTCAACGTCTCCGTCTCAATTCGTGCGGACACACAGGGCACAACGCACAACGCAGTTATAATGCAGTCATGGAAGACGACAAGTTCAAAACTCTCCCACGCGGAACGCAGTTAATTACGTGTTGACGTACATCGCAGAGCATTAAGGCGCGTATCCATGTTCGTCCGCGGCAAACCATTTATTTGCCGCGCGAGCCATTTTAAGTATCAAATTTTTTTAGAGCGCGGCTGCCTCTCGCGGCAAGTTATCCAGGTCGCTCAACTGAACTAGCGATTCTATCGTTCATTTTCACGTGACAACCAAGAAGGATGGACGTTTCACGTGCACGAGCAGCTGCCGCTTTCATCATAATACATCATGCTGTTACAAAAAAATCTAAAAGAAAATCGCGTTGGTGGATGAAGAAATTGTATGTCAATCGAATGCAGTATGGTGTGCAACTTATGAAAGATATGAAGTATGAAGCCATCGAAGACACCATTAAAAATTTTACAAGAATGACCACTATCGAGTTTGAGCAATTAAAATCATTAATTGAGCCACGGGTGAAGAAAATGAACACCCAATTTCGAGAAGCGATTTCAGTTACGGAAAGATTAGCTATAACACATTAAGATTTTTAGCTACTGGAGATTCGTATACACGCCTGCAATATCTTTTTCGAGTATCAAAACAATCAATTTCACGAATAGTTCCAGAAATTTGCGACGCGTTGTGTAATGCTCTGAAAGATTGTGTAAAGGTGAGAAATAACTGTTTTAATTTAACATTGTACCATTTATTATTATCGTTAATAACAATAAAATTAAATTTTAATAAAAACTTAAAAAATTTAACTTAGAAAAATTAAAATATAAAAATTAAAAATTATTCACTTTAATTATTTAAGAATCCATTCCAAATTTTCATCGACACAGGAGTTTGAAAAAGATGATTGTAAAGAATATTGAACTGCTGGCAGAGGAGACGGAACTGGAGTCTGAGGAGACGGAACTGGAGTCTGAGGAGACGGAACTGGAGTCTGAGGAGACGGAATTGGAGTCTGAGGAGACGGAATTGGAGTTTGAGGAGACGGAATTGGAGTCTGAGGAGATAGAACTGGAGTCTGAGAAGATGATGTTGAGTTTTGAGTAGTATTGTAGTTATAACCATGTCCATAATTAGAAGTGTAATATCCCAAATCAGCTGAATAAATCACATTATTGATTGCATTTTTCACGTGAGTTAAAGTTCTTTGATCATATTTACGAAGTTCGTTTGCTATGTGCTGGCCGTAAGTGAAATATAAGTCAGTTGACGATGATGTTTCATTAAGAATTTGAAATGCTTTTTTCAACATAGGTGACTCTTCTTCAGTATTTTTTTTTCTTTTTATATTTTTAACCAAAGGAATATTTGGAGCTTTGTAAATATCTGTTGGTTTTTCTACATATTTATCAGTACAGTCCGTAACTGATGGTGTGTTTGGTTCTCCATCATTATTTTCAAATGTTATCTATAAAATAACGAATATGGTTAACAAAAAGTAAATATTATACTTATTTAATTGTTACAGGCACCAGACTCTGAAGAAGAATGGTTTGAGTTAGCACAAGATTTTGAAAGAAAGTGGAATTTTCCTCATGCAATAGGTGCGTTAGATGGCAAGCATGTAATATTACAAGCCCCTATCAACAGCGGTACAGAGTACTATAACTATAAACATTCTTTTAGTATTGTACTAATGGCTTTGGTGGACGCTGACTATTGCTTTAGGTACGTAGATGTCGGTTGCCAGGGTAGATTTTCTGATGGAGGTGTTTTTAAGAATACTAAGTTATACAAAAAACTCGAAGAAAAATCTTTGAAAATCCCTTCTCCATCAATACTTTAGGTCCCCTATGCTATCAAAATACCTTATGTTATTCTGGCTGACAAAGCTTTTTCACTAAATGAATACACAATGAAACCATTTCAAGGAGAACCAGCCAGAGGTTCTCAGGAAAGAATTTTTAATTACAGGCTATCGAGAGCACGAAGAGTCGTTGAAAATGCATTTGGCATTCTTAGCTCAGTATTTAGAGTACTACGGAAGCCTATGTTACTAGAACCAAAAACGGCTATTAAAATTGTTCTAACAACTATTCATTTGCATAATTATTTGAGGAAAAAACCAAATACACGATCACTATACACGCCACCTGGATCTCTAGATAGTGAAATTGATGGAGAACTTAGACCTGGAACTTGGAGAAATGAACCTGCTCTTACATCACTACTGCCTATGCCTTGTGTTCCACGAAGAGCGGGAAACTATGCAAAAGAAATACGTTCACATCTAGCTAATCATTTTATTACCAATGGAGAAATACCGTGGCAAAACAGATATTAAAATATTGACTTATATTTTCCGGTATCGTATCAAATGTTTCATTAGGTATGTCTTTATCTTTCATAAAATCAAAGTCTTCAAATGCAAACCACTTTGATATGTATACTTGATCTGTACCTATAATAAAATAATATTAATATAATTAATAATGTTAGTTAATGATTAATTATGTGGAATCTAATCTATTTTTATTAGTTATAAATATATTCTAATAATTATTATTATCAAAAAGTAAAATTTAAAATAAAATGTTAAAGCATATTAAACAGTATTTTTTTATTTGCCATATTACCTATGTTATTTATATCGTATGCGTTTAGTCGTATGAATAGATAAATAAAATTAGTTTGGGATCAGTACACTTTCCCTGACTGAACGTCGCGTTCTATTAATATCGTCTATCGGTTTATTTGGATATGAAAATCTCATCGCGATTAGCATTTAGTAGTATAGTTCGTGACCGACAACACAATAATTTTATTTACAATACAATACATACATATTTACAATACACTACACATATTTTTATTTATCTATTTTATTACTTTCTGTAGAATTTTACTTAATACTGAGTACCTTTTCACATAAATTTCATGGATATCCATGATAAAATTTTCGTATGATTTTGTTTTTTTTTATTACTGCACATTAATATTGCGTATTATTAATATAAAAAATAATTAATTAGTTTAAAAAAGTTTATATAAAATAGTTTATTTTGTCGTAGTATATTTAGTCGTTGTCGTGCGATTTATACGTAATTTATCATGGGATAATTAATTGTCTAAATTGGCATGAAACGATAAATTAATTTTTTGTACCTGAACATATAAATGTTTATAATTTCACATTAATTTTATATACATTTTTGTAATTTACAGTACTGTGCAATACTTACCAGAACCAGTAATAAGACTTTTACTTATTCTTGATTTCTCTCTCCTATATGACGCCTGAAGAGTTGCCATTTTTTCTTCAATTCGGGAGCAGGTATGTTCATTACTGAACTAATCTCATTCCAAGCAAATTCCCTCATCGACTTATTGTGGTATAGTTTGGATTTACTATTCCACAAAAAAATCTTTAGCACCATATAATTTTATTAGGACGCGACACTTTTCGTTGTCCATGATGGTGGTAAAAACAATATATTGCCGCGCGAGCGAATGTGAAGAATGAAAACGACCGTCCACACTGCTCGCGAGCAATTAACTAAAACTCCTTTGCCGCGCGCTATTTTACCGACAAAATTTGGCTCTCCGCGCGCGGCAAAAAGAAAATTTTCTCGCGCGGCAACTCTGTATCCATTTGGCGCGGCTGCCGCGCGAGCCAATGTTCGAGGGTTTGCCGCGCGTAATGGATACGCGCCTTTAGAGCAATGCCGAAACTGTTGTCTACACTGCGTCAAGTGCATAACAATAAATCTTATCGAACATTATCGAGTGGGACAGTCGATAAGCATAACGAACGAAATGTGTTGAACAATGTCTCCACAAGTACCCGCTCTTTAATGTCGCCTAATGAATTCCGAAGTGGTTGATTTACTTATGGTTTCGTAAGAAATACAATACACTTACACATGTTAACCGTATTTTTTATTGATTTATCGAAAACCAAAGAATTATTAGTACGAATTGAAATAGCTTAAATGTAGAATGCATTTTTTTTTAACGCCAGTCGTTTAGTGCTGTTATATTAAAATTAAAGATAAGAACTTATTTTCCAATATTTAGAACGCAAAACATTATGTAATACTTCAAACTGAAGGGTTTAAAATATTAAAATAATTACATTTATAGTTTTAAAAATATGTACATGTCTATTAAAACACGAACTCATACGAAGTTAATTTTTGTTAGTGAGTACTGAGTAGTGACCCCTATTTTCTGGTGTTAATTATTCTTTGTATTCATTACTCTATATCTTTTATACATATTTGCAATTTAAGTACCAATCATTAAAATTTTTTTTTAACATAGCGATACAATGTAGAATATAATTTGCAACATAAGGGTCATTTACAAGTTTAGGCATTATAAATATATTATATTATAGTAAAGACTGGTTGGTAATATGCATTTTATCACAGACAATCATGAAGTTCATTGGTCTCTGTGTACTCAATTACATGTTTGATGTTTTGTGTAATGGATTTTCTGTTACACAAATATAATTATATTATAAGTGATAAATTTAGTAAAGAATATACGTATATTGTATATATTTTCTTTTTGTAATTTCTCTTGAGAACTAGATAAACTCTGTTGTGGTTTAATTAGACCATAAGTAAATTTTGAAAACTTATCTAATTTTTCAGGGAATGACAACTGAAAGAGAAATACACATACATAATAAATTTATGCGAGTTAAAGGGATTAAAAACCGAAGGTAATGTGAACGACTTACGTCCTAGAGTAGTTAGATATTTCAGAGGTATTTTAAAAATAACTGATATTAAAGATAGGGTGAGTGAAGAAGAAAAGAATAGAATTTTAGAAAAATCATTAAAATATAAAATTATTATAGATAATTTAGAAAGTTCATTAAATCTAGGGGACTCTAGTCTCGATTCTGACAATTCTAATAATATAAATATATCATCGGACGTCTTAGACAACAGTCAGAGGGCTTGTGAATCTTTTACCCGCCATATAGATAGCGTAGAAAGCTGCAGTACGAATTTATATTATAACAATTTAGAAGGAAATCAAGAAGGGAAATAAATTAACATACCAGAATCCACAAAATTAATTATCTCAGAAATTTTTTTAGAAAATATTTACGAAGACATTTCAGATAATCCAGCCGATAATTTAAATACTACCTTTATTAAAACTCGTTCCCCACAGACCACTAATAATCCAATCAAAATAAATAATACAAATATGGAAAAAAATAAATTTATGATAATTAAACCAGATAGTTATTCCGTAAAAGGAGACATTAAACTGTTTTTTAAACAATACGAAAAAGCAGGACTGATTAATAATTGGGACACCAACGATAAAATACAATATTTATCTATATTTTTAAAAGACACCGCTGCCATATTTTTAGAAAATTTGGAAAATAAAAAAAATAATTGGACTTGGGATGAAATAAAAAAGGAATTTTTGTCGGAGTTCCAACCTATAGGATATTCAATTTTATTAAAGAGTAAATTAGAAAATAAAAAACAGGAAGAATTAGAATCCATAACAAGCTTTGTAACTGAAGTAGAAAACTTATGTAGACAAGTAGACAAAAATATGAAAGATGAAGACATTTGTACTTACATCTTAAAAGGAATAAGAGAACCAATATTGCACGGTATTTCACTCCATGACAATAGTAATTTAAATAAATTAAAAGATAATTTAAGAAAGTATGAATTGATGCAATTTAGAATAAATTCAAGGGGTACTGGTTATAAGGAAATTACTGAAATTTTAAATAAACAAGTTATACAATTAGATAAATATTCAAAAACAAAGGACGAAGAAATTAAAGAATTAAAAACAAAATTAGAAAACCGAGATAAATATTATAATAATGAAATTGAACAACTAAGCAAAGAAATTAAAGATATAAGTATTCAAAATAAAAAAAAACGTTAATTTTAGAGAAGATAGAGGACGAAATTACGAGAGAAAAAATTACTATAATGAAAATCCAGATTACAGAAATAGATCATATTCGAGAGAGAAAGAAAATAATCAATATAGAGATTATAGAGATAAGAGCCCTTACCCAGGAAAAACAAACAACAGAAATAGAGAACAAAATCAGGATAGATACTACAGCAATAACAGGGATGGATCTTATTCTAGAGAAAGGGGTTATAATAGTCAGTATGAAAAAAACAATAGAAATAGAAGCCGTAATAGAGGATATGATAGAGACAGCCGTGATAGTAACCGATATAGTAGGAGTAATAGCCGTGATAATACCCGAAATAGCAGAGGTAACAGCCGTGAGATAACACCGGAGCGATACAGGGAAAATCGCTATGACAGAGAAACAGAAAGAGTTACCTGTTTTAGGTGTAATAATAAAGGGCATTACGCTGATAAATGTACTATTTCAAAAAACGATTAGATTCCGAGTTAGAAAAAAAATCGGATAATCTAACTCGGGGATTCAGAGAAGTTATAAAAGATAAAGCTGTATGTAATATTATTGAAAAGGAAAATAGAGAACATATAAAATTTATAGGCGAATGGTATAATAATAAAGAGCATAAAAATGAGTACAAAAATGCATTCCCACGTTTTTTTCAAGAAATAAAAGGAAATATAAAAAATATCAAAACAGAATTAACAGATAATGAACGTAAGCAAAAAGTACTATCGGTAAAAGTAAAAATAGAAGAAAATGAGACATATGCTACGATAGACACGGGCTCAAACATATCATGTGTAGACATTTCCTTAGTTAATGATGTTTCTCAAATTACAGTAAAAGAACAGTGTACTATAACAGGGGCAGACAATACTGAACTAGAACAGTTGGGAAAAATAGATTTAATAATCAAAATAAATAATAATGAATATTTTATTAATGCTTACGTTATTAAAGGACTTAACTGCAAACTACTATTAGGAAACGATTTTAACATTATAAACAACTTAATCATTGATTTTAAAAACAAGAATACGACAAAAGCATTCCTTTAATCTACACACAGGAGACACAAGACGACGACCCAGACGATAATTCGGAAAATATAAAAAATAACGGTGGGGTTGAAAACTATTGTAAAAATAAAAACACGAACTACTGCAATATTGCAAATCAAACTCTAGATATACTAGCCATGATTAATAAAAACATGAGGGAGAGCGATTCAAACATGTTAGATGTTATAAATAAGAGCATAATAAATGGCAGATCAAAAAGAGGGATTCAATTATTCGGGAACTTATATCACTTCTGTTGTAATGTTGCAACAGAAAAACAATTAAAAACTTTTTACACCAACGAAAACATGTTAAATCAACAGATCAACAAATTTAAAGACGCTTTCGTGTCAGACCATAATGATCTAATAAACGTGACAACAGAAATAAATAAATATACTAAAAACACTAAAAACAATATGAAAACATTAAGGGATAGTTTTTCAAAAATTATAGACGAAGAAAGAACAAATCAGGAAAATACAATTCAAGGTATCCAAGAAATAATGTACAACCTAATGCTAGTAATTTTAAAATTTACAAACCACGAAAGAGATACAAATATCCATTTACACTGTAAACTACATAAAATCCCTTCTAGAATCATAAAATCAAAAATACTGTTTAATGACTTAACAAAACTCAAAAGGGCAATCGAAAAAGATGGGTACGAATTAACTATACCTTTAGAAGATTTACCAACATATTATAACTTACCTATCACCGAATGTCAATTTTCAAAATCAAAAACCCTAATTAAAATAAAGATACCAATCCAAGAAAAATCAGAAAAATGGAAACTATATCAATATATACCAACGCATTTTAAATTCCAAGAATCTATCTGTATTATATACTCGGAAAAAACATATATAGCAATAAACTCCATAAATGATGAACATAGGATAATATCAGGTATTGGCCTGCAACACTGCGATCCACCGGTCACGGACTTATGCTATATACCCAAATTTTCTTCCGACATCACTCTCTCCCCAAAATGTGTAGAAGCCATTTTTAAAAACAAAAAAATTGATATCATTAACCAATATTGTTACTTTCAATGTATTAAGCAACATGATGATGACTCTATAATTATAAAACAAATAGGAGTAAATTATTACGCTATAACTAACCCACAACCTACGCTAAGAATAAAAAAGGAGAAATTAAATATAACAAAAATAGAAGAACTTAAGTTAAATTATAGTAACCCAGGACTATTAAAAATTACCTTTCCCTGTAACTACGAACTATTGAAAGATGAGACCGTTTTGATTCCAAAAATGTACCCGTGTGAAACAAACAATTTAAATACATATTCAGTTAAAAGGGTACTACCAGTATCCTGGACAAAAATTAAATCTTTAAAAATAAACCACAAAGAAAAATCTGAAAGTATTTATTTTTTAAATTTGACTGAAATTTTAAATCAAAATTGGATCGAAAAAATACCTAATTTTCACGTAACCAAGCAAATAAAAGACCCAGAAAAATATTTTAATGATATAATAATAAAAAAAAATGCCGCAACCATTTATTGACGATTTCCTAGGTGATATAATTTACTTTACATGGTTAACCATTCTTACCATAATAATGGGTTTTATTGGATATAAATTATATCCCATTATTATCAAAGTAGAAATGTTATCATTACCTCCGCCTATCCCACGAAGATAATTAAAATTATAAAATAAAAAATTACAAAAAAAAAAAAACCAAACAGTTCATAACGATAACGCTCGAAAATTGTATTCTATTATTCTATATTTTATTTTTATTATATTTTTATTATATTATTATATATTTTATATTTATTATATTATTATTTTTTTTCTATATCAAAACGTTTTATTTATTTTTGTCAATCAATTTTAAATTTTGTATTTTGTATTTTGTATTTTGTATTTGGTATTTTGTATTTTGATTTTTTTATTTTTTTTTTTGGTTTGTATTTTATATTTCATATTTTGTATTGTATAATCATAATGTTTGTTTTATTATGATTATACCTTGTATATAATTTAAGTTTAATATCTGCACCGTCAAACCTTATTTGACGTGATTGTATGATTATTAACTATGTTTTTTATTTAAATGTACTTAAAATATGAGGGCATATTTTTTTGTTACACCGGGGATTGTTGTATATGCCAACTAGGCCAAAATTTAATTATTATAAAATTAATAGAATTGGCCAGTGAAGCAAATGAGCTGAGGTAGCATATTGTAAATTAATATTTAAGACAGCCGGACGGACGAGACCTTGGCAGAGTGTGTGTAGGTGTTTTTGAAGCACGTATGTGTAGAGACTACGACGCCACGCTTAATTTTTGTTTTAATTAAAATTGGCCTTTTGGTGTGAATTATTGTTTTATTTTGAAAACCCATCAACTCTTAGTAATTGAACTAATATCTATTAGCTTTGATTACTAAAGAGAGGATAGAGCGATACCCACGAAAGTGCGGTATACGACACTAGGAATATTATGGTTTGTCTGTGCTCGATTTCACCAGAAGGAGTGCTCCTATACGTATATATATATATATATCTGTTAACGGCAGTATGTATAATTCAGACATTATGTATAATGCCTAGGAATTTTATAAAATGACTGAAATTGCCAGACAAAGTATATAATTTACACATTCCCTAGACATTATAATATAATATTGCCCGATTGTTTGTTGCTGATATATTTGTCAGTTTCACAAATTTTATGCTGTTCAAGTATTTTTTTTCAGTACTGTGTATAACTCAATAACTGATTGAGGTTCACAGTGAATATTCAGTCAGTATTAATTTCATTTGTTGTTACTTTACCAAATATTAGTTATTAGTATGGAACGTTTTTATAGTGAACTAGCATTAAAAAATCTAATTTAGCTAAAAACAACACAATGTTATGTTATGTACTATGAGTTAGTAAACAAAGTTCTAACTCTAAGGTCATCAAATTCAAAATGAAATCCTCGAAGTTTTTTGTATGTACATGTAAAACAATGTGCCAAAGTAAAAAATATTTGTGAGTTAAAAACAAACTATTGTGTAACCCTCGTTGCCATTCCAATCTAAATTGCTGTAACAAGTAGCTACTATTATAAAAAAAAATTATTTGTGTCTTTAAAAATTAAAAACATAATAATATAAATATGAAATAAGCTTAAAAATATAATAAGACATTAAAGATTATTTTAACATATTGCCTAAATTCGGTTTGGCATTCTATAAAATGTCTAGGTAATGTACGAGTATATAATGTCTAGGCAATTTATGATAAAATTAATATTTTTAAAACTTTGCCTATAATCAACCGGCATTTTATTAAATGTTAGGCATTATCTATAATACCTGAATTATATATATTCCCGGTAACATATATACATAACCGTGGTACTTTTCTGATTGGGAATTTCGTCTAGTTGGTACTCTGGGAGGGACACTTTTTGAAATTGAAGAAAATACGTATAGGTAAACAGAAGCCGATTAGTAATATTATAATTTAGCCCGTCGAATTTTGTTAAACTAGTTTTTCTTTTGATTTTTCTAGTTCTTTCTCTAGATCATCTTCTGCCTCTCCTTCTTCTCCTTATTCTTCTTATTCTTATTTGTTTTTTGATCACATGTAGTCAATAAAAGCTGGCCTCTCTCTATTTTCAGTTCCATGCATGTTCAGCTCTTTAGGTTTGACTACAATTTCCTCTCGCAATGATTTGTCATGTGTAGACCAATCGAAAAGTTTGACTAACATATTGGCGGTGGGAAACGTTTGTGGCAAATATTTGCCAACTGTTCGTGGTACTTCCTGATAGCCATATCTTTTTCAGTCTTCTGAAACATATCTTCATCAAGGCAAACGCATGTATACAATAATTACAGTCATTAAATCCAACACAATACCCTAAATAAATATTCAAAAACTTTTATTAGATTAATTCAAATAACGCAAATATATATACGTATATATTAAGTGGGTTGATAAATAAAAATATTAATTCACTTTCCAAAATACTGTACTTATACTTTTGTTTAGTCTGAATAAAAGAAAGTTGCAATTATGTGATGCAACCATCTATTACCCAGATGACCAGGTAATGCTGTTGTTCAAAATTAATCCTGACTAATTGGTCTTAAATTTATAAATAGCGTGAGTATTTTATTTCGGTTATTTCTTTTGAATTGGTAGCATAATTCAAATATATCAGCCATAATATCGTTGATTAACGAACGTATTTATTTTTATTAAAAATTGTTGACTACTGTTGAGTTATACTTATATAATAATAAAAAAATAACTATATTTATATCATAGTGGTGCAAACAATTAAACACTTATAAACCTAAGAAATTAATTTAGTAATAATTTTAGATAGCCTATTTTAGTTACCAAATATATATAAAGCCATATGGGTAATATACATCATCTGTATTCTGTAATATACATCATCTGTACATCTAAAATATTTACACGTAAGAAATGAAAAGCGTAAAAATATATTTCTTTACATTTATATAAATAATGTATTTTTTTAAATTTTCTAATTTTTATTCAAAATCTTATAGTTATCTAGTATGGGGCGGGAATAATAAGTCAGCAAAAATTGTGTAATAGCCAAAAGGCAACCAAACATTTATTCACAACTAAAACACATAATTTATATGTATCCTAGACTCTAGTAGATTTGGTGTTTTGGTGTATGACAGTAGCATATCATACAACATTTACCGATTTAGTTTATCTGCCCCATACATCGTATATTGATATCACATAATATTGTGCTTTTCTACTAATTTTAGTATAATAAAAAAACCACAAATCAAATCATAAACAAAATATGTAAATTTAACCCATTGAAAAAAAATAATGTACAATATAATACCATCGGATTTATTTTTTATAATGGCAAATTGGACTTAAAAGCTTTGAAAAATAAGTTTTTTCGAAATGATGCAGAACTCAGCAGAAGCCCTGCCGATCTAATGTATTGGTTGTACCATTGATTAAATATACAAGACCGGCGTTATGTATAGGCAATTTCATTACATAACAACTCTCAATAATAAAATATCTATTATTTTAGTCATTATTCATTAACTATTATTTATTATTGTAGGCTAGGGCTACCTGACTTACCAGTTACCATAAATTCAAATGAGTATATCAAATGTATTGGAGAAATCTATAGTACATCTATTATCAATCAATCCTAATCTCGCTTGTTTCAAGACTAAAATTGATAAAATTACAGACAATATACATTGTTGTTAAATGAAAGGCAAGATCAATGAAGTAAAAAAATATAATATTGTCACTTGTATACTACTTAGACTTTATATTCATCATAGATGTGCGTAGACTCTAGTTTTAGGGGAATCATGATATTTAACTTGCCCATTTTCCAAATTTTCTATGAAATCTGGTCTATAATCTGAATCACTGTGATGTACGATCACTGCAATGCCTAAAAATGTGATGCTTAAAATCTTAAATATGTTGTGTTTGTTTTGAGGCTGTTTACATGGTGTGTGGTAAGGCACTGTTTGTGTCAAGAACCCAATGTAATTTTATATATTCTGCTGTTTACGATTTAAATATATTATTGGAAACCATATTTCCCTGTAAATTAACAGGATATTAGTTTACAGATATAAATGGTATAATTTAAATATAATTTAGTAATCCTCTGTTTACCAAGGAAAAAGTTAAAGAATAACAACTATTGTTTGCATATGATGAATATAATTTATAGCTACACAATTTTATGGAGATTAAATGTGCAAAAGCCAAAAAAAGGATTCAGGTACATCATATTATGCTACCCCGTGCACATGTCTAAAATATATATAATATGTAAATATTAACCAACTGTACCACAGTAGTGTACCATATACGTGAAATTGTGCGACAAAAACAAGTAATCTAATCCAGATGACAAAATACTCATCCCTTAGCATAAATCTATAGTCAAATGTATAACCACAATATGTAATGAATTGAGAAAGTTCTAAAGTTCAACAGCTGAATTACTTTATATTAACATTGGTTAATATATATAATTACTTGCCAGAGCCTTTGGCACTAAGCACTACAATTGACGGCTACACAATGCTTCCTTAGCAACCAGTTGAGTATCCGAACAATTATTGAAATAAATGTAGATAACAAAGTGGATAAGAAGTGTTGATATCGCTACTGTACATCTATACCAGCCGTTGGTTCTTTGACCTACAGCCCTTTGACGACAACTAGTGACCATATTTATGCCACGTCCAATGTCTTACAGATATGACATTATGACGCTGATTATTAAAATACATTTAGTTTTATTAAGTATAATTTCTCCAGGTTCATTAAAACATATTTTTTTTTATTAGATAAATACTAATTTACAACATACAACAAATACAAAATTTATAAAAAAACATTTCAATATACATATTTTTTTTTACATATTAACAATTATTAGTTTTATTATTATAATCATTTCCGCAGTCTTCTATTTCATCACAAGGTTTATGGATTTTTACACACCGGCCATTTCTGAAAAAAAAATGTACACATTAGTAACTAAATTTGATTTAGAATAATATTTTATAAAATATATTTGTAATATATTTTTCAAAATTGTAATCAATTTCTACAGTTAGTGACTTGTATACGATGATTAAAAATCAAATATAAAAGCATAGATTAATATTCCTATAGTGCAGGGGTCTCCAACCTTTTTTACAGCGGGCCAAATCTGAGATAGAGTTCGGAATCACGAACCAAAATTGCTTGGAGAGGGACAGAGAGGTAATGTATTTGAATTGGATAAGAATTATTTTCTAACTATTTTATTATTTTATATTGTGAATTTATTATTAGTTGTCGAGAACAACATCTAAAGAAAACCCTCATATTTTATCTTTTAAGACTCACTCAGTAAATCATTTCTTTTTGAAATAGGAGATAAAATACATTTAATAATATTATATTTCCAAAACATCAGTTAACTCGGCAGGCCGGACCGCGGACCATAGGTTGGGGACCACTGTTATAGTGTATACACTGTATACAAATAGTGTTGTAGTCAAATATCACATTCTACGTACGTTATTTACCAACAAACATGCGTGCAAATTGTGCACTGTGTAAATGAAGCATATATATTGAGATTTAATAAAAAATTTTATTTTATGTAAAATAAATTTGATTTTCATATATTATATCAAATAAATAAAATGTATTATAATAGAAATTGTTTTTTTTTTGTTAAAATAAATACGTAGGCATTATACATACAATTTTTTTCCACTACCTTAAAGACAATTAAAAAGAAAAACTATAAATTTTTTTTTTTTTAAAGAATAATTTAAAGTTATATAATAAATATTTATACATTTATAAACAATAGATTGATATCAAATAGTTTTCACCGTAATGATGTGAATGTCTTTCGAATTCTTGCTATGACCTTGAAAGTCGAATAACTACCACACTCAAGCGAAATATATTATACGGGTGTAATAAATCAATAGCAACAATTGATGAATCCACTTTGCAGTCACAACATGCGTTTTATCATGCTAATTTAAACGGAGCGTTTGTTTGGAAATTCTGAAAGAGACTGGCGTGCTGAGGACAGCCAAAGAAACTCGCGTGAAGGAGCATTCAGCTGATGCGATATCTATACCTGCAAGCTTTCTCATCACTTCTGCAAGGACCTTCACATCCTAAAGGTTCGTCGGACTTGTCCGAACAGTCTGCGTACGCATCGCAATAACGATCGTGGCTTACACACTCATCGTTTGAATTACAAGCGAATTTGCCGTCTTCGCAATCTAAATTTTCGTTTATGCGTGTATATTGTAATAATTATATGTAATACGCATATGTTACATAGTTACGATCCGTTCGTATTATCCACGATCGATGTCAGTAAGGTTAAATAATAAAATCTCAATAGATATACTTACGGGTACAGTTCAGTTCGTCGTGGCCGTTCCAACAGTCCGATACGCCGTCGCACATTTTTGCCTTTGGCAAACACTGTATTCCACATCGGAAGTGTGTCTCGAGATCGCATGCTAAAATGACAAACGTATTGAAATGTATCGTTTTACTTCTTATACATGTCATAATAATAGTGTATAATGTAATTATATGTTCATTGTGCAATTCTTACCGCAATCCTTTTCGTCTGACTGATCGAAACAATCGTAGATACCATTACACTTTGCTTTATCCGACACACACATACGGTTTCCGCACTCAAACTCGTTCTTAGAACACGGAGATGTATCCACACAGCTGAAGAACAATCAAAACATGTATTTAATTGTTAAATTTTTTTTTTTGAAAGCAAATTTTGTTTGGTCGAAAGGTGTAACGTTTAGTAAATAGCCAAATATTAGACTATGTCAAAATGCCAATGTCAAACTTAAATTCGGATGATATTCAGATCGATGTCTGTTAAAGTGATTAAAAATGTAACGGTAAAAAAAATTATCATCAAATATTTAAAATATTTAATCAAATGTTAAACATAGGTTTTTAAGAAACTGTCTCCACAAAATCAATTACATAATATTACTGTGTACCTATATGTATGAAATATTATTTAAGTTCTTAAATATGTGGAATAACTAATATTAATCGAAGATAGGTACTAATGATAGATAGATTCGATAACGAGAGCTAATATTTTTCACGAGAGAATTATTTATATAAAATATTTCTTGGTTATTTTCATTGGCTTAAGTTTAAAAAATATCGACTAGAAATTAAAAATCACAAGGATAACCTTCTGGAGTTGTGATCTGGGTACTTAATATCATTGAGAAGTATAAATATATTGTATTGCGTACCATGCTGTTAACGGGATGTTCTGTATTTTAAGTAAAACTTCCTGTATTCATTATTCGCATAAATTATCTTTTATAAATAAAAATATCATAATATAAATGAAGTCGAAAACAATTGACTGATTCATCAATTTATCATTCATAACACGTACTATGGGGATGAAATTGTATTTATACCCCCCTAGTTTATTCAGATGCATGAGGGCTATTAGTGGCATTAGCGCCCCCGCTGAGTCGGCGCTTGTGATCGTTATAGTAGAATAAGATAATGGTAGTTTTGAAAAGGATATTGTGTGTAGAACTAACAAATGTGGGCGGAAGGAGAAAAGCATCAAACGGGTATTGTTTGATAAAATAATCTCGAATCAAATATTCAAATTGAAGAAGACGTACTATGAACCCAGACAGCTACATAGTTTTTATAATGTTATACATTAAACAAGAAGTTAAATATATCAACATGAAAACTAACAAGATTATATTGTGTTAGAAACTAATATAATATTGAATGATTCAGTAATGGTTTAGGTGTGGCCCCTTTTTCATATTTATATAAATAGTGATGAATAACAGATTAACGTAATTTGGAGATGTATAGGTAACGAAGAAATATTATTTAGATAAAAACGGACAGTTAAAGATTTGAAGTTACCTTAGAAAAAGGCAACTTCAAAGGTAGAAGAAAACCTTAAACAAATATGAAAGAGAGAATATTTAGATCAATAGATTGACATTATCAGAATCAGTCATAAGTTATGACTCATAACTATTAAAAGAACGTTTAGTGTAGAGTAAAAAATAAAGCTGAATATTATAATATCTAATAATAATGTTATAGTCGAATAGTTATGTGTTGTATAATATGTTATTTAATATCTTTATCAATTTTAAAAATGTATTTACTTACAAAACGTTTTTTGTTTTGTGCCATTAATAAATAATTGCACAATATTAATAAATGGGTTATTTAAAATAAAATTTAAAACTGATAATGTTTGTATTACGTACATTAAAGTATCAAAATAAGAATTTTTATTTTCCTTTAATTTCGGAAAACCAGTTTGAATGGTGATTACAATATAAATTTGAATGGATTTACAGTCGCGGAACCTAAACCAGTTTAATTTGATATTTTATATTCCAATTAACTTTGTTTAATAACAGTAATTAAGTAGCAAACTACTGAATAACCAATTTTGGAGGAATTTCAATGGAATGTCAAAATTAAAAAAATGATTCCTCATCCATCACCCGTCTATAATCGATAACTGAATCGTATAACCTTCAATTATAATAATGAAAAAAAAACAATGACTTACGTGTACGCGTTTCTATGAATATTTTGACAGTACTGAGTGTTTATACCACATCGTCCACCACATCCGGTTTTATCATTTGTGTCTAAACTAGGCAAACATTGTAGAATCCCTTCGTCGCGATCGGCCAGACATACTTCATCAGACTTGCAGTCATCACAAATCCAATTATCTTCAACTAAAATCCAATACAAATATTATTGGTTGGTTATTATTTATCAAGTATAAAATTGTAAACAACAAATTCTTACTTTATAATAATACATTTTTATTTTATTAATGTTAAAATGGTCCAATCAAAACAATTTTACATTATTGCTAAAATGTAATCAACGTGAAAACGAGAAATAGCCTAAGGCCGGAACAGCTTGGATTGTAGTTGTAAAAAATACAATTACCGAGACGGTATAAATTATTCATAGCAATACCCAGCACTTTTTAATGATGGGAAAATTATTTGTATAGTTCTTTAAAAAAATTCTACATGCCCGTATACGAGACACGGTCTGGCATTTGGTACATCGAAGTATTATTATTATTAAACACAATAAATTGGTTTCATTTATTTAGAGACCAAACTTCGAAACCAACGAAGTATATAATTTTGCCAAGGAAATAAAATATATGATCGAGCACACGACAAGACAAGTCATGTTATTACGATTAATCTGTCTAATGTACGAGTCGCGTATCATAATATAGTAATAGAAACTTGTGCACTTTTAATGCCGTAGTCGTTTATGGCAAATTAGGAAAACCGAACGCTTGTGTCACCTAATATTTCGAATGATGTACAAGTACATACCGTTTTCCGTGGCTTTGTTGGTTGGCGCCTGTTCGATAACTTCTTTACTGGTGGACGTGGAAATCGGCGGCGGGACTGTGAAGTATTCGTCGAGGTCAGAGTTTTGCGACAGATATATTCGACATGGCATCAAGTCCAGGTCGCTTTTGTTGCCCGGTATGAGCAAACACCGGTCCACGCTTGTCGGTTCTCGCGTGTCGCGAGTCAAACACTTTCTCGTCCTGGTGGCGACGTAGTCACCGCGATCTTCGCAACCGCTCCACTCGGACCAATCGGTCCACTCGCCCAACTCGCCGCTCACTGTTTCGTAGAACGCAATCGATTAATAATATTGTTTTGTAAATAATCTATTGTGTTTTGTCTTGTTCGCCACCGGATGCGACAGAAGCTTACTTTGGAATCCGATCGATTGCACGTCCACGCTGTAGTTGCCTAACCAAGTATGTCCATGCTGTATGCGTAGCGTTTTCAGGAACGCAATGCCGATCTGCCCAATGCCAATCGCGGACTCCGGGTCTTGAAAGAACTTGATCTCGCACTGTACTTGGACGCCTTTTGCCGAGCCGGGACTTAGGTCGGTCACCTCACAACCGTCGTACCACGGGGACAGTTCGCTGTACTTGAACGTGTCGTCCAGCTTTAGATAGAAAAAAAACAAATAAAATCAAATTTAGCTCTACAAATTTGTTGTACAACGCACAAATGACGAAATGATATAGCGTATATAAAGCGAATATTACCTGAGTTGTGATATTGTTACTCAATTCCAGAAATTCGGTGGAATTTCTATTCACAAAGCTTATCGTAAAGGGGATATTTGTAATTTTAAATTCACCTTCCACCACTAATGTAAATTTTTCTTTGAGCGGAACTGTAAAAAAAAAAAATGCTGTCATTAATAAAAAAAAACCTTGACGTGTACGGCAACAATTCTACTAAAAAACGCTTATTATAATAATGAATTTTTTCATTTTAATCAACATTATGGATTTAACATTCACGTCAAATACATAAATAGACATGTCGGATACCTACTCCGAATCGACGATCCCCCTGTTAACTATTAATTATTATAGTATCGACGAAACACACGGCGGCGTGGGTATAATAATATAATATAATACACGATTATATTACTATTGGTTTTTCGGTCTAGCGTACGTGCTTCACGAGAATTCAAAATTATTAATATCTATTGCCTCCGGGTGATGAATTAAAAGATGCTTGTACCTATTCAAAAAATAATATATCTCTACGACCTACGTACTGCAGGACTTGTATCGAGCATATTTTCGTGAGCGGTTTACTATAGTTATTAAGAAATGAAAAATATATATAATAAGGAAAATAATCCGGAGAGAACCTAGTTTTTACGGGTAATTTGTTTTCGTCAATAGCTTTATTTTTCAATTGAAGCCACGGCCCGAAATCGGCATTATATTATCATATTATTATTTATGTTTGTCTGCCCGACAACACGCGCGCGCGTATCCTACACACGAAACGTATTATGCGCGCGGTATCAATATTTCGATATCATTCGATCTCCATCGCGAGCGCAATCTGATTGATCTACGTCTTTACAGAGCGTGGTGCATTATGCGCGCTCGACCTATTGTGTTTTCTAAATCGAATTATACACGTATTACGTACACAATATATGTATATACATATATTACGTACACAATATATGTATATACATATTACATACACACACACGCATTATTATAGCGGATCGCGCGTTCATGTCTTCGGTGTACACGCTGTATTAATAATAATAATAATAATAATAATACGTACGTCGTACATGAATACGTATATAACGAGGAACTGCTGCGGAGCTGTAAACAAACGTATACGCAACGGCACCACATGGGTGGGCACGACGAGAGGGGACCGCCGCTCCCCCCGCATGAACTTTGTACATAAATATTCATCAAATGAATATGCCTGCGATAATATATATATATCGGTACGGCGATTAATAATAGTATAAGGTTTATTTCGTTTTTCCGGTCTTCGATTTTGAAGAAGCGGGTGGGTGGGGGGAGTGGGGAACACAAGCGGACAATGTACGTATACTAAGACCGTCGCCAACCGGTCCGCGAAGAACTCGTACGAATAGCGCACGGAGTGCCCGGGCTCCAGGGCGCTGAAACTTATCGAAGGCCCCCATGCTTTTTCTCTGGGAACAAATTCGTAACATTTTAAGTTTAGTGATGGAAAATCGTATGCTTTCATTGAACGTTTTCTTTTTACTCAGCATCTTTAACTTACTACGTTGAAAACGCGCACGAACCTATTGCCGGTACAGCCCTAGGTGGAACAATAAAATTGCGCACGACGATAATATTGACAGTCGTAACACACGCGGATGGTTACTAGGTATTGCGGTATATACCTAATAACGTGTATTGAACGCATCACTATGCAAAGAGACTATTCTTTACGATCAATTCGTCTGCGTCGTTTCCCCTCCCCCCCCCCTCAAATCCGAATACTGTCGACAGTGAATAGCGTAAGAGCCCGTCGGAGTACCCAGACTCCTGCAGCTGGCCTGGCACAAGCCTGTTAATGCGCGTGCAGCTCACCTTGTATCCTGGTGATGTACAGCAGCACGCTGGTGGTCAGGCATATGATCGCGGTGAAGAACAGAAACGTGTACAGGACGAACATGTTGGTGTGGCACATGGTCCTGGGCGGCGAATTGCACTTATGCAAATGCGGTATGTCCGAGGGCGGCTGCCAGCAGGTACACCTCTTGCCGGGCTGCTGCCGGGTCTGCTGGTGGAATGCGGCCGGCGTGGGCGTCGTCACTACCGCGGCGGCGGTGGTGCTGCCATAGGCGCGTGGGTCGTAGATCGTGGACACCGCGGTGCCGGTACCGCCGACGCCGCCGCTGCCGCCTCCGCCGACGACGCCGCCGCCGCCTCCACCGCCGCCGCCGCCCGTGTTGTCCTTACCGGACAATAACCTCGCGGCCAAACACTCGTTGGCCATCCGCTGGCCCTCCTCCGGGTTGTAAGCGGGATTTTCCATTATAACCGCCGTGTTGTATGATTGTTATTTCACTCTTGACGCTGTTCACGCGGTCACAACCGTCGTTATACGTCGTTGTATTGTCTGCAGTTTCCTCTGCAACAGATTCCCCGTGAACGATTATATCTCGCACGATCACCTGGAACAATCGAAAAATGAAAAAAACATTTATATATATTATTAGTACAATATAATCTCGAGTGTACAACACGAGGTCGGGAAAAGGTAACGTTCAAAATATTATTGCACTCGGGTTCGACGGATTAATGAACGCATTTTAAATATCGCGTAAGCGTACATAACCGAGTAACTTTTTCGGAATGAGTAAATTATAAAATTAATTTTTATTATGACGTTATAATATCCGCGCAATTTAAAAACGTTATTGAAAACTACCATTTGAACCAAGTACGATTCGAACATTTTGGTTTAGGTGAGGAGTGCAGACATATACACCGCGTGTGATGTAATGTATAAATTGTACATAAATCGTTGCAGGTGAGCGTATTAATACTGATCGCTTAGAAATATGTTATAACAATTAAACGCGCTGGTGATATCGCTGCGGCAGGAACACGTAGTGTACAGGACGTGACGTTTACGGTTTACAATACGTGCATAATAATACCTATATAATAATAATAATAATAATAATCACGTGTGTAGATCTGCGGTCGAGTTCAGCGACTCTTATTCTGTACAAGTCCCCGCGTGTAAAATATTATACTTATTTATATATGTATATTATTTACGATGTATACATGCAGGTACATATATATACATATATATATATATATATATATATATATATATATATAGAGAGAGAGTTGTGTTGGTTCTAAAGGAAAATGGAAAACCACGTCGTCCGTGTATATAATATAATAGCAATGTGTATTAAAAAAACGGTAACAGTGCGCCACCGGTGGACATTTTCGTTCTTGATAACCGGACATCTCTCACAGCGCATTGTGATCGACGCATGAATGAAACATCACACAAACCCTATTGTAGAGTTTATTATTTTCTTTTCAATGGGTCATTAAATCGTTGCCGGCCGCATATAGTCATAAAACATGTGTCGACCGGAATGATGACTGCGAGTAAATATGGAATTTTTGACGTGGGCGTGTGATCGTCTGAACGAAAACATCACAATAATATAAACGTATATATACATATATATATATATATATATACATGTACATGTATACGGTTAATATATACACACACACACACGCCATATGTACGTGAACACGCACACACACATATTAATATATTATGTATAAGTATATGTACTCGTATATACCCACGTAATATAATGCCGGTCTCGTGGCGTGCTCATGGGCAATGTCCAAGAGACGTCGCGATTTGCATAAATAACACATTTACGAGTCAATATATACGTATATATATAAGTATGCACATGCATGCACGGGATATACTGCCGCGTGCGTTTGATAGCTGTTGTTGTTACTTTTTTTTATTTATTTAAATCGTTGTTTAGAGTATTCATTAAGCGCCGAACACGTTTTAACTCTTAACCGTGAGTCCGCAAATTAAATATTATACACCAAAACCGAAAGAAAACCCAAGACATTTATTAAGTGCCGGACCGTTCAATCGTTTAATCGGCCAGTTATTCAACGTGAACACAACCGGCTATAATATATCCTTTGTACGTATTTTTAATGATACATAAGAATCGTACGAATACGATTTCTCAGAAGACCGTCACCGGCCGGCGGCGACTCGTCTTCGTCGAACATCTTCAACCGCTGTCCGTATAGTTGAAATAAAAGCGAATGACTAATATAATGACGTGCGTGGAAAGTTAAAGTCTACTTTTGAAAACACAACAAATCCATTGAGTTTTTTTTTACTAGGCACAACTATAGAATATAATTATAATAACTAATATCGAAAAATCGTAGTTATCAGCTTTCGAAAAAAAAAATCCCGGGACCCGTACATGTTATACGTATTATAAATTATATAAAAACATACAAATTAATACTATATGCCTATACCTACTTATACACGTAAATAATGTTCATATAACATAAGATTTATCAAAATATAACATCGGCCGGTGATTCACGAGCTGTTGATGATAGACCGACAGTTAGTAATAACGTTTTAATCGTATATACACACAGTGCTGAATGTGCTGTGTTGAATTGAATGTTAAAAATTTAATTATAATGACTAAAAAATAACTATTCGTACATACATTAATTATAGAAATATTTAATAGTTTTTTTCCTCCTAATAATTGTCTTTACGATGCTATTGTATGTACATACATTGTACATAATTGAATAAATTACACCAGTTTCGATGAATCAAAAGAATAAAACTATTACTTATTTAGTAATTCCAATTTGGGGAAATTAATTAACGACCGCATAATTATACAGCTTAAGAATAATATCTACTCGTTAAAATTACGTTAAAAAAAAGACATTAAATGCGATTAAATTAATACCTATGGTTTGTATAGAAGGTGACCATTACTCGTTAAAAATGCGTTTTCTTTTTTTACAGACATTTTGATTAAACCTTAAGTGATAGTCAACCGAGTTATTGTTAGGTATTATGTATGAGTTCAACCTTAGAGTATTTTTTCATGTTTCGATGAGTATTTATTGAAGACGTTTGTATACACATGACGAAGCAGTTTTACAATTTTAAAAATATTATATCAAGTTATAAATTAATTAGCAAATAGTTTTGAACAAAAATAAAGAAATTTACGAAAACTTAACATTATATTTCAATAATAAAAAAAGCGTAAGCATTCGGAGTACCTAAATACAAGATTTATTTTCAAGATATTTTGTAGGCTATCTATAAAATATTTACTATAGTTATATGAGATGAGGTCACTCGAGATTATTGCAAATTCTCGTAGTACATCCTGTGTATATTATGTAAAAAAAAGGTCATTTTAAAAATGTATTTGGGTGTTTTGTCTTCATTGTTAAACACTACAAAATGTAACCTTACTATTCTGATTTTAGATTGTATGGATTTTTGGTAAATGTATAAAAAAACGACAGGTACCTACCTAAGTATCACAAAATAAATTATAATAGATCCTTGCTTAAGAGGATAATACTTCATCAAATTATTTTTACGACGTTCCGGAAATGTATTTTTAATAAAAGAAAAAGGTAGCAATTTTTGTTATTTTTTCAAAATAACTCTTCATAAAAAAATAAAAAGGTGGTCTCTAACTTCCAGGTAGGTCAAGATCCTACAATCATTGTTCTCTAGATTTCACACGCTATGTAGCTGGGATAGTGGGATCATAAGTCATGAATCGTTAGAGACTGACAATACTAACGGTTAACTTCCTACTTTTTCAGTAATGTCTTTTAAGTATATGTTTGGAACCAAGCATACACATAACTAATAAAATATTTTAACATCAAGTGCGTTATTATTATGAGTAGGTACATTATTTGCTTCGAAATTCGAAACAGTAATATTACATTTAAAAAACATAATTAATCAGCGTACTGTTATTATACGGCATTAGCAAATAAATAAATAATACATTTCGGTACATGTGTCGTGTCGTAATCAGTATTTACTGTTCAAAATTTCAGTATGTTTCAGTGACTGATCATTTTCATAATATAAGAAATAAAGAAATTATATTTTAAAATGGTTTAAATTCAAAGTAGGTAAACTTACGTGCATTTAACTAGTGTATAATATTTTATTATTATAAGCTACCTCTATGTATTTTATATAAAAATGTGATCACGCAAAATTAAACATGTACGATTATGAATATTGTATACCATTTTGGTTCCATAGAAACAGATTTTACTATAATATTTTTGTATGTTCACACATAACGCACATATTACTTAATAATCTTAAAAATAAATCATACGGTTTATTTTAATAAGTACCCATATGAATCATGACATCGATACACTTACAAAATGGAAATATATTACAAGTCAAATGCTTCATAGATTTTATTAGATTGCATGTCCAATTATCCAATAAAAAAATACATCACCCGAAGTATTTTAAGTGTTTGAAGAGCACAGCAGTTCAATTTATTTTAACTGAAGTTTGATGTTTTTGATTAATAGTATTCGATACAAAATACGAATATGGTGTATAAAACATATTCGTGTTCACTACAAAATATACTGCATGTATTTACACAATAAATAATCAACAATCATGCTAAAAATTGACTGCGAACCATGTAATATTTATAACTTTTTAAGGATAATTTGTCATGCATTAATTCCTGAAATTAGTGGATACTATTAATATAAGTTCGTTTTCTGTGCACGTCATATTACCCTGCACCTACGTATTACCTATACATATACAATGTAATTGCATGTTTTCATGTAACACATTCTGACATTCATTCTTTAGCTAAGTATAAAAATGTAAATTGCATTTCATTACGTGCAGTAATCGATAGTTAAATACCTACTTTACAATTAGGGTTTGTCAGTTACAGTTAGAACGTTATTATTTTTAAAACAATGAAACATAGAAAATGTAATTATCTACTAATCATTGTATTACTAACAATAGAGCAGTGAGAACATTTTCAATTGACTGCATGGAACTTACCAATAAATTAATATTTTTAAAAAGTTCCTGTATAATTCATTTTGAAACATAATAACAAGGATTACCTGTGCTTTATTTGAAAACTAAAAAAAAACTTATGCATACAATTAAAATGTGTTAAACAACAACTTATTTTAATACAATTGAAAATATACACGTCATTTTTGTGATGTTTGTTGTCTCATTGACATATTTTTTAGACATTTTTAATGAAGTTGAAAATATGTCACCTCACACAAATCATAAATATTTACTAGTAGCAAAAAATGTGACTTATGTAAATAACAACGTTTTGGGATATTGCAATTTATTTAAAACTAAACGTGGATAGAAAATTAAGTTATCTAAATCATAATTCTGTACAAACAAATTAACTTGTATTTATTATCTTACTCTTCGTGGGTATGTTGCAATTTAAATATATGATTACTAGACAGAGTTTATTTTTATGTATACATACTATAGTACAAATTTTGACTAAATCTTAACTACGACAAAGGTATTACATTTATAAATTTAATGAATGTACGTTATTATTTTCAAATTGGCTGTATAATTATTCGACAAGTATATTATAAGTTATAAGTTATAACCTATAAGTACATATACGCAACGACTTAAAAAAAACAACCAATAAGTCTAGATTTTATGCGATAAAATAGGTATTTAAAATAATTACCATATTTTAAATAAGTTCATAGAAATGAACGAATCGATATTTCCATTAATAACTATTCAAATTGACCAACATAGATATGACGTCATTAAACACAATTCAACTATGTAACCATTAGCAACGAAGAAATGATAACAAAACTTGCTTAATATATATTACATGCATATTATATTTATATTCTTGACTTAAAACCTTAAAAAATAATGGGAACAACCCAAACACTAGTTAATGAATAGGCATAAGAAAGGTAAGAA
Organism: Periphyllus acericola; assembly: GCA_949715065.1. Taxonomy (NCBI): domain Eukaryota; kingdom Metazoa; phylum Arthropoda; class Insecta; order Hemiptera; family Aphididae; genus Periphyllus; species Periphyllus acericola. Next base: position 4,659,628 of record OX454266.1, read on the forward strand.
ATAATTATTTTTTCAAATGGTTGGGAAAATAAAAAACTTGAATACTTAAATAGAATATTTTAATTAAAACTGAAATTATAAAAAATCAATTATGAATAAAACTGTAGAATAAATTCCAACCGAACATTGCTATTACCAAGGTATATTATAATTTCTAATTTGACCGTGTCCATTTTTTATATTAAACATCGGTTCATAAATGATGTGCTTATAATATTAAAATATATATAATGTATAATCAATGTCATTATATAGTGTTTTCATCATCTAATTTATTTTCTAATGTTAACCACTTATTAGCGATTAACTGATTATATTATGCTTAAAACTCATACACCTGCAAATAGAATTGCATTCTATGACTCACTATAGTCATTACTCAGTTCCTAATGAAGCGTAATGGTCAGTGAGTGATTTAGTTTAATAAAAATAGTGAAAACAATAGATTGCCAAAATTTCATCACGATAATAACGTGCACTTTTTATTGTTTTTTTATAAATACATTACGTCAGTAGACAGTAAATATTATGCCAGTATAAATATGGATGACGGTATTTTATGTAAATATGGTACTTTATTATATCAAATCACGTTTGTTGAAATCCATAAATGTTGTCGAACATCATAATGCTCTATAATAAACGGTATGTTTTTGTAAATTATTTATCGTTACCACGAAATTAAAGAAACTTGAGATTACAAAATGTATCGATTCTCTAACTAACTTCTGCGTGCGTACATGACCTAATAACTATTTCGAGTTGAACTTAATCTATTAATAATAAAAAGAAATCGTCTATTATTCATATTATCAAGAAGCGATTTTTGTTATTATTCTTGAAAACGATAAGCGTTAATTAATTTACTATCTAACGTAAAATTGATTAAAACATCGAATGAGTATAATTGTTAGTAAAAAAAAGCAGCAGAAAATGTATACTAATGATACAAGCTGTGAATAGCCAATAATTATAAAAACTTATACGTCTAGACTAAATGATCGAAAAATGTCGAGATTTTTGAGCATACAAATGTTTGTAAATACTTTTTAAATGAATAAACAAGAAGCTATAAATTATATGACGGCCCGAAAAATCTTAAGATTAAATATTTTCACATGGAAAACAATTTTTTCTCGAGAAAGAATTCTTAATACGGTTAGCTTAAAAATCATATATGTCTTATTAAATACCTACGTGGTGACTAATAAATAACGAGAATGTAAGGCAAACTAAACGTGAAATAAAAAAACGACGATGTGTTATAATACAGAAACGGATGTACGCGAATTGTATACAAAGCAGCGCGAAAGAGAGCCGTGTCCTGTATGGTACACAAACGAGTAGAAATGTTTCAGACATTCCTCGATCCACGCGGCTTCATGTCGAGACCTGCGTTTGAAAATAGTCGCATAATATATTATTGTTTCTTCGATGCGCAACCACTATAGTAATTCTCTTTGTGCACATTGCAATGACGTTCGATCCGTCAGCGCGACGTACCCGCCGATTCTCTCGCACGACACATTGGATTTATAGACGATATATATTTGTATAATGTATATAATATATACAGCCTGTATGTTTTTAATGAATATAATGAATACCGATGCGTCTACGATGAGCAGTGAGCGCTGTATAAATGAATTCGCTGCGTACACTCGATTATCAAGTTGATATATTATTATTTTGCATTAACCATCCGTTCGGAATTGTGTGACGACCAGAACCCGCAGCACTGGTGGGACGGGCCTAAGGATCTAGTACCCAACATTTAAATACTGGATTTGAAACGTACTATATATACACGTGCTACAGGACGACAGCGTTCTAACCGCGGTGTAAAAGTACCAGTTTCCAATAATAGGACCCTTCCTCCCGACTGAATTGTTTGAAACCCGCCACTAGCGAGAATAAATATTGGTAGGATTTTAGGTAGCACCTTTGTATAAAAACATGGCTTAGACACGATGATCATAATTTGACGTGACACCAGTTTTTATATACATATACATATTATGTATATGTATAAATATATGAGTACATATATATAAGTGCAAAATACAGAAACTTTCTGTAATAGTAAAGTTTTTAAAATAGTATAATCTCAAACATATTGCTAGATGCCTTTTTCTACAGTTTTATTGATCGACTTTTAAAAATCAAATGAGATCTCCTTAGGTAGGTACACTTTTTGTACTTTTTTTACGACATGAAATGTTGATCATCTATTAGGTGCCATGTGCACGTTTTGTACATCGGTTTACATTGTATAATAGGTGAAAACAAGTAAATGAACGCTTACCCCGAGTGCAAGTCTAAGAGGGTCGCCAAAGTTCGCGGTCACGGAGTGATGACGATCCGAGGATGCGCTTCAGTCATGACGGCGGAAACGGTGAACTTGATGTCTAAAATCACTGCGTCGAGTATTTCTACTATACACGGTTAAACCTCGCGACCGAATAACCACGACGGAGTTATATTATGCAGACGGATAAGTCATAAGTTCGGCGCACTGCTGTCAACAGCTGAAATACGCGGCGGCGGCGGTGACGACGACAACCGCGAACCGTTGGAAAAACGTACAGTTGAAAAAATTAGGAGAAAAAAAAAAAAAAATCGCGATATCGTGTACTTCGACGAGGTCTGCGGACGACTGCGGCGTGTGTGGTGTGTACGACTTGCTCGCGCGGTGCGTCGCCGTGTGTTGCGATGTTGCGGGTCGTGAGTGAAATAACCAACTGAACCGAACCGGCCTGCACGCACCGGATGGAACTACCGCAGTCGCCGCCGTCACCGTCACCGTTCGCCACCGCCACCCGTCCCCCACCGCTCGTGCCCACGACCACGTCGACGGCGGCGGTCGCTCCTCCGTATAGAATGTTATTAATGCGTTCCTAAATACGACAAAACACCTGTGTATATACGGCGCACCACCTGGCACCCCCTACTCCCCCGCGCTGCCCCTTCTCGTACCCCTCGTTCGTCACCGGCGATGACAATATACCTTATATACCTATCGGTCCCGATGGCTTCGGGGACCTATAGGCACCGTTCGCGCAAACGCTAATCCGCCACCGCACTGGTCATGCACAGAAGTGCATTACGCGACGGCGATGTGGTGTATGACGCGTATATCAGGTACGCGAGTGTACTATGACGGTAATCTGCATATCGTTACGCGCGCACGCGTTAAATGTACAATGACGTTTGCCCGTACACATCGCGCGCACAGGTTTTTCACTCGTTTTTCGCTCCATGTCGTCGCGAATTTCTGCAAAAGCTTTTCGCCACTCTACAGACCTTTTTAATTCGTCGCGTTCCGCCGTTCGCCGTCACCGTTTTCCTATTTTCTCACGCGTACACACCGGGTTCACCAGGTACTATCCAGTACGATAGATCCAGCGTGATCAGCCGGCTTTTACGACTAAATACGCGTTTTGCCGACCAGGACTCGATTTCGATATTATTATGAGTGTGTTTCCTACGTGTTTTATATTATTTTTTTTTTTTTTGCACGCGCAATAACCACCGCGATATCCGCGGGCTCGTAAAACGAAGTTCGCGAACGCTGCAGCGGCAGCTTGCCCCGACCGAATGTCCTGCAGGAGCACGGCGCCGCGCGGTGGTGCGTTTCGCGACACGCCGCAAAGTCTGCGACGAGTGCGCCGCTGCTGCAGAAACGCGCAACGCGAGCCGAACACGGGAATTCCAGAGCCCGACCGCGCGATCCGCGTACCGTCCACCAGCCCTCGTGCAGCGGCGACTCGTCGTGTGCGAACGTCGCCCTCCGCGTATACGTGCATACAGTCATAACACGCTACCCGATTTCCTGTGGTGTCCACCGGATGTTCTTTTGTGTCTCGGCAACACAGCAGCAGCAGCAGCAGCCTCCTCCACCTCCACCACGTCGTCCGCCGACCACCCCCACCACCTACAGCGTACGGTTTTATGTGTACAATGGAGTAGAAAAAAAAAACGTATACATAATATATATAAAGAAGAAAAAAAAAAAAAACTAAAATAAAAATATAAGAAAAGAAATTACGTGCGTCGTATGACTCAATGACTGTGTCGGCGGCGACGGCGGTCCTATCCGATTTCATCGGTGCGCAGAGAATCCGAAACCGATCATTAGGCTCCGGCGGTTCGTGACCCACCGCCGCACATGCACATGAATGGGATCGGTGCTAAACGCGGCGTCGCGCGCGCGGAATCGAATCGAAATAAGCTGATTAGACGCAGGGATTTTCACGTCTTTGTCTGCTCCCGACCGTCTACTACCTATACGTCGTATCATTATTATTTATCGGTGGAAACAATCATATAATATATCGCACACCGATGTGGCGGTGCAATAAAAAAAAAAAATAATAACAATACTACGTGTGTGTCACAATATATATATATATATATATATATATATATACAAGGGTACAAATATATTTGGGCGTTTTGTGCGTTATATTATCGTACACCATGCCGTCAGTGATGTAGTACGTCGTAGGGGTGTGTTACAGAGGCTTCAGGCGCACCATCTGAAACGTCAAATCAATTTTTTTTAAGTAAAATGTGAAACTATGTTTTGCAATATTTCATCGGACGTTGCACAATGCGTTGACTTGAGCGTAAATTGATACGTATATTCATATGTTATTTTACCAGTTACTGAGCAAAAATTGGAAAAATAAAGTACTTAGAGAGAAAAAAATCGAAAGCCCCCAACCGAATAAAAACATCCTGGCTATACAGCGCTGTATATCATATGCATGTATAATATATATATGTACCGTATACACGTGTCTTTAGCCGTCTATACGCGTAACGCGACGGGAACGACCTAGTATAATAAATAAATAAAATAAATCGTACGTGTACGTTGTATTTATTTAATATTTTTCGGTTTTTTTTTCTGTTCCTTTCTCCGTCCTCGAAATTTCGTTTTTCCTTCGCCGTCGAATAATACCGTATTTACACCGACAAATTGTAAATGCGAGCGCGCGGATCAGATAATAAAAACTGCACGTAGTCGCGATAATTTTTCTACACGAAAAAAATAAAAAATATATATATAATAAAATAACGACGAAAACGGTTTTCACCGTATACGTGTATACGCTGCTGCTTATACACACACACACACACACGTGATTTTATTACTATATTATAGGTCGCGCCGTATATTATAAATTATAATGTACCGTATATTGTATACCTACTGTAATATATATCATGTGCAGTCGGCGTTCCTGTGCGTAGTCTCGTCGGCTCTTACACGGCTATACACGAACGCACAGCGGGGAAAAAAATTTAGATCACACGTGTGTTTGTTCGCGTGCAGTACGACGTATTATTATTTTACATATTATTATGTATACGGTCTTGTACATTATAATATGTGTATATCATATATTAGAATTTCGACGTTGTCGTCGTCGTCTGCACCGCCCGCGCCGCCGCGCGCCACCCGCTGTGGTCGGTCTACGTGACAACAAAACGATTTGTTTTCGTGATAACTACCGCCAGTGGCATAGCATATCATCGGGCAAAGCAAGGCAGTGCCCCCGGGGCCCTTAGAGCTCAGGGGCCCTCAGAGTTCTTGGCAAATTTTAAAAATATTGAAATAATAAAAAAGATATAGGATTTTTTTAAAAATAATATTTGAATAATTTTACAATAAGGCCACAGAAATCGCTATAAAATATGATATTGATCCTCATTTTCAAGTAAAACGGCAAAGCAAAATTAAAAAAAATACATTATGACGAATTAGCTTCTGACCACCGATTTGGTAACAGAAAAGAGATATTTAAAATAACCTTTTTTAATAATATATCGGACATAATTATCACTCAATTGAATACGCGTTTTATTGGCATGAGTAAAGTCAGCAAAATATTTGATTTTATAACTCCGAAAATATTACTTAGCATTAAAGGCCTAATTTAGTTACTGCCCTGGGGCCCTTTCCCATCTTGTTACGCCACTGACCACCGCGTGCATATAATAATATTGTGAGTATCTAACGGATACTGTAATCCAAAGGGCAAAGCTTATGCAACAACTAACGTATACCATTATTATAATGATTATAATGGATGGTCATTCAAGTTCGTTCAGCCACTATTTACAGGTATACTCACTCACCACCGGTCGGCATACACCTGTGGATTTCTGTGATCAGGGGAGATTAATAAAACAATAATTATTACGTACACACGATAAGTTGAGGAAAAAATAGTTCTTTTAACTTTTTTACCAAGACATTAAATTCAATTATAATATGAAATATTTGTAGCCTTGTCCCTGTGAGTCTTATAAAAAAATAACAGAATTTGAACTATCCCAGGAGATATCGTAATGGGTAAATCGTCGGAGGGATTCCGGCCTGTATTGAGGTTTGGTGATAATTATAATCTTGTACTTACTTGTACATAAAATACATGTATCAAACAGCGCGGTGATATACCAATTAACATGTATATTATTTTTGTTGCGTGCTAAATGTGTTTATTGCCCTAATAATAATTGTTGGAATGGAATATTCTCTGAACGAGTATAATATAGTCGATGACAAAATAATAATAACAATAATAATAATACAATTTTATCGGCCGTGATTGCCTTGCGATTAACAATCGGGCAATACAAAGAGTATACTACAGTATACACTACGAGTACACTACAGGCTATTGTGGCCTGTAGTGGACTCGATATAACGTGAAGTATTCTGTACAATGTATAATATTATTACCTATGAGACTCAAATGAGTTCGTCTTTCTTGTTTAGTTTCTTTTATCCGCAACGAGTACACAGTATAAGAACATAAAGTATATATAGTTGAAGTTAGTTGAAGTAATAGTTTTGGTGATACACGCGGTGAAGATTTTACACGGGAACAATCGTCGTCTACGCGTCACACTACTGTTCATCTCCACGTTCCAGAGTAAAAACCTATGGCTCGTATCGGAGAAAATTATAGTTTTAATCACAAAAACCGTGTTCATCTGTTAACAAAATAATTACCAAGGCTCATCAGCGACCGCAGAGACGTACAACTAATATTATTCTTTATCATTCCACACCGTGGTACAGTTGTCACGAAAAGTACAATGTGCTCCGTGTAGGCATTTCAAAAACCACCCGCTTCTATTACCTACGTCGAACGCAATATGTAATAATATTATTGTACGGGTACCGCACGGAACGGTCGCGGCCGTGTGTGACGTGATAATAAATTCTCTACATGTCTAATACTCGGGCATTATCGTGTTACCACCATACGATTATCGTGCAGAGAGAAGTGGCCTACGGAACGGAATTTTTTTTTATTTTTTCTCTCTTCTAACCGGGCCGGCAACGTGTAGGCGCTATGCACGTGCACGGTGATATCGTACACGAATAATGCACCGCGACAGGTCGTGCGTGCGTCCGTCCGTTTGGCAGGATTTTCGTCCGCAGAGCCGTACGTCACGTCGTCATTACTATTATCACGTACCGCCAAAGCGACGCGATAATATTGTATCGGACACGTACGCTACATCCACGCGAAGCAAAACGGACACCCATTGATTTCGGGGCGGATAATAATGCGATAGGTACGGTTTACCCGCCACCGCGGTATCAACCCCCGTACCGCGCACGTCCCGGTCGTTTAACAGTTCCCATATCATAATATAATACGCGCACGCATATTGTATATATTACATTTATTTGTCGTAGAATATGCGTACACACGCGCACATAATGATAATATATCGTGTGCCCATCGCATTGTAATATATCGTACCGTGAGACGCACACACGCACGCGCGCGCACGTTTCGGTTTCATTCATGAAAAAATACTATATACCCAAGTATATTACGCGCGTACCTACGGCTACGTCCACACGTGGTTGTACAGGTATCGCGCAGGTACACTCCTCGGCATCGATATTATACTATTGTGCGCGGCGAAAGTATAATAATAATACGTATACTGTTCTGGTAATGCGACGGTTAACGGCGTACGCACGATTTCGGAAAGCGGCCGATTTTCGCACGGATTTCCAACTACGCCATTGTGACCGCGCGACGCTCTCCCGGTGTAAACAACACTGCGGGATCCGTAATGATATATTGCAGTCGTACAGGTGTTAGCGACAATCGTCCTGCACACTTTGGTGTTCATTGATTAATTTTATTTCACGCTAAACGGCAGTTCGTAACGGGACGATAGTAGTATTATATAACTAAGTCAAGTAATAAACAGTACATGTTACGCAGTAATGGCGGAAACAAGAAAAATAAGAGAATATACAATTTTAAATAAGATGTGTGAAATAATATGTTGGTATTTGGTTCCCGAACGATATTATACTACCCAATAGATCAAAACTGATTTGCTAAATAGATTACTTCAAGGCCGGATTTAGGAGGGTGGAACTCTGCAGTGGACTTCAGGCACCTACCGCCCAGGGCCCTCACGAATTTGTGCCTTTCCCAGTAATTTATTATTATTTAACTTTAAACGCAGGAAAATGTATTTTATTTAAGTATACAAAAAGAAAATATAAAATATAATTTAATAATTGAAAAATCAACAAATTCATTGTTTTGTTTATTTATTCAGGTTCTCCGCACTATATTCCGCCAAAGGTAACCCTGAACTATTATCATTATTTATTGTACTCAGATATTATATTTTATCATATATATAGGACGTAGGTATCCTAATTTGTAATTCCTATTTTATATTTTAATTTGAGTGTTATTAAAATATTATGCGAGTTCGAGTGTTGCTTAAGTTACTAGTTTTTTCAATCGTTTGTTAAAAAAAAGTAGTCAGACATCCGTGTAACAGCAACCACACTAAAATAATTTATTTAACAAAAAAGTTAGACCTCCTGCGTAATGACCAGAGTTGTGGCACTGGCTTGCTCACAGCGTCGTATTCATCGAATAAATGTACAAAAACGATGTCCGCTGAAAGCCTGAATGCATGAATATATAGTATTAAACTGTATTACATTAGTAGTATGAATGATATACAGTCGATTTCCGACAGTTAATGATAATCCATATTAATCGCTGGTGTGTGATGAGCGTACTGTCGTAACAGTGTTCTACTCACTGACAGTCCGTCGAAACTGTTTCAGAATCGTGATATTCGCAATACATTGCAATAATGACGTGTTTTCGCAACGGGCTGGGATCGAAAAAAATAAAAACAGCAGCTTCGGGACTATTATACGGCTATATTCATATTATTTCGCATTCTGTGAATTTTAAAAAGTAATATCTTATAAAATATTTTTATACTTGTATTGTAATTAACAACTTTCTGATGAAAATATATTATTTACATAAATGAATATAATAGGTAGTGTATAATTAAAAAACGATTGTGTCCAGTCTAATAGTTACGTGCATCTTGGAGAATTGTTTTTGAGAGTTTGAAGGATTTCTTTTTTTACATCATCATATTCAAATATTTTTTTTTTGTTATTATTAATCAAAACCAAACCACAAACTTTCTTCATTCATTATTACTTTTAATTGTGTTCAATTCATCGGAAAACATAACATTTTAGTTTGCCGTGGCTGATGTAGCAGGTTAAATGCCGAATAATTATAGAAGTTTCTTCGTAGAATTCACAGTATTACTTCTTCATCAGATTCTGGAAATTGTTATTTCATATTATAACAGCAAACCGTGATGGGAATGGTTAATTTAGTCATCAATCAAATTTCTAAAAAGCTCCCAGCTTATAGATTAGTGATGCCCAACCTTTTTTCTTCGGCGGTCCACATTAGTGAAATATTGTCTTCATGTCGGCTACTAATAATATAGATTTAATGTTTCATTGCTATATTGTACCTACTTGTCGTATATGTTGCAACTTTTACCTATAAAGCATACAGTTTACAATGGAATCTCGTTTTTATTTGTGTACCGTACTGTTAATCTATAGACAATTCTGTATGTGGGCAGATATTTTCTCGCATGAATCTAACAAAATCAAATAATAAATCGCGATTAAGTGATGATCTGAACGCTCTTTTAAGAATTGGTACGACGAAAATCTAATCTGCAGACTTCACATCATTTCCCAACAAAATTCAGCCATAAATTTCACATTAAATTGTATATTGTTAGGTTATCCGTTATATTATATGGTTTTTTTTTTAAATATTTTTTAAATAACCAAATTATTTTTGGAACACATCTATAAATTGAAAAGTATTTTTGCATAAACTAAAAAATTGAATTTTATTTTTTTACAAAAAAACAGACAGCATGGCTGTGGCAGGCCCTGGGTTGGACATCGTTGTTATAGATAGAGGAGTGCAGTGCTCCTCGGACGGATATACAGAATTTATATAATTCATACGCTGAGACTAGAACGTTTTTCATTTTTCTTTGTGAATTTCATGCTTTCTAAAAACATTATTTTATTCGAAAATAAAAAATTATATTTATTTATTTATATTTATTTTGCTACGTAGGTACACTAAATACTTGAACTATTGTGGTTAATTACGACTTAAGAATGTTGCGAACTGCAGGTCAGTGTGAAACTCCGATTATGTTATAGGTACCTCATTATAATAATATATATATAGAATTGGAATACACGCGAAGTTCATGTAACTATTTTTTGTCATATTTAAGTGAAGTATATATTATACATTTATACGCTACTGGGATTTTTTAGTTACCACTATAAGTCCGTCGGCATTTTTAAAATATGAAATTCATCGAAATACGTTTAGGGCTCATTGATCAAACATCTGTTTTCGGTTTCTTTAAAATATATGACCCTTCGGGGACCATTATATTGGCCAGATTGACATCTCGAGAGGTCCACCCTATTTTTACATTTTTGTGCATTTGTTTTGTACATAGAAAGTGGCGAGAACCCTCTCCAGAAAAATAGTTGAATACCGTATATACGCCGTAATATCAATTTGCATAACGTATCGTATGTCACGTAGCAAGCTGCAATTCGCAGAGGTATTCATAATAAATAATAGGTAAGTATATACACGTATTATGTATTATTACGTACCTACACATTGTTCTACCTTTTTTTTTTTGTAATTTCAGTCTTCAAAGTAATACGTATTTTCCCAGCGGTTTTTATTGTTTGCCGTTGACTTCGATCAACGGAAATTTGAATGTTTGATTAATTAATTATTAACGAGTTAAGTTACCCACCTATAATTAGTAGGTCTAAACAAATCGCGGTAACAATACATAACTCGGTTTTGTTGATTTTTTCCTTTTCGTTGCTCTCAATTCTTTTTTTTTTTGGTTTATTCCGTTAACCTTCTAAGGAGGGAGATATTATTCCGTACCTATATACTAACTTGCGAGGAAGTTTTTTTCTAGAAAAAAGTCACGCGAGAACCCTCTTTTGAACACGATTATGTTTGAAACGCATGCTGCGTAGTATAACGCGGGACGCGTGCAATTATAACACCGCAGCTGCACTCACATTTTGTCGAACGCTTGTATATCAGTCGCGCGGCTTGTGTCTATATTGTTATGTAAACGGTTGAATGCAAAAATTGCAAATGACACGCGAATAATATTCGACACAATAATGAATAAACCGTCGTACATTACGCACAAATAAATATACACTTTTACAACAGTTGCGTAGGCCGTTGGCAAGAGTTGGGCGAGACTCCGAAAACAGGCGAAAAGGACTGTTCGGTTTCGGTATATTTATGGAAAAAATACATAATCAATATCACACTTTGTCGTTACATTAATTCTTATCTTCCAAAATGAATAACGAATTATAATACCATTTTTTCACGTGTAGAACCTATAAGAATCACTAAAATATAAAAAAAGCCGTGTAGTACCTACAATAATAGTGATAACCAAGTATAAAATTACATGGACTTACTAAAAAATATCCGTGTACATAGGCATAGTCAATATGTCAAATATATTATGTTAAATACATCAAACATGAGAACTAGCTGATTGAATTATGAAGTATACCGCTAGGGTCTGTATTAATCTATAATATTATGCTGTACCTACATTTAATGTACATATCGATTTTATATTACTTTAAGAATACAAATTGTAACAAAACTAAAAACAATCATTTCTTTGCTGTGATATCTATAAACGGAAGAGAATACATACCCACCAGGCGCAGCGTATGTAATGAATAATGATTAATGAGTAATGAGTAATGACTAATAAGTAGGGCTAGGAAAATGATGCACTAAAAACCTACAATAAAGACATTAAAAAATTGCCAATAATGCTCCAAAAAAAGCATTTTAACCAGTTAGATGCAACAAACGATTAAATACTTGTCGGCATAACGTATTAACGACAACTGATGTGACTCATGGGCCATAGCTCCACGATAAATAACAATACTCCGTACGTTAGCACGCGAATATAAACCCCCATGGAAACTCCTATAATTGGTGAATGCTAAATAATATTATTGTAATTTTAGACATAGTAAACAAGTCAATAAATATCGTTCTCATTGCGTCTGAAGTCCAGATAGTCAACGTAACCACAACTCCCTACTCGGTAATCACTTTGACAACATTTAAAAAAAGAATAAAAAAAGAATTTATTTTCAGAAATATTTTCCGATAAGGTGAAGCCACGAAATATATATATAGTAATTAAAATAAATTGATAAAGAATAATTTAGATAAATAAGTACGTAAATGTTCTGATAATATCAAATATGCGTATAATTTACAAAAACTAAATAAAAAGCTAATAAACTGACACTAAAGTACCAAAAAAGCATTTATTTACGAATATCATAAGAAAATGCAAAAAAAGCAAAATAAAAATTGTAAATTTGAACTCTGTGATGTATGAAACGAATTTTGTTTTTGATTAGCTATGTCCTGGAGTACTAAGAAAGAAAATGCAAATGCTACAAAATCCTAGCCCTACTAATAAGTAATGACAAATAATAACTTGATTTTCTAGACACTATAAGTACATATATCAAATATCAATATCAATAGCATAACATTACCATGAGTGTAGACAGCGGTACTCAATGAAATATCTGTTTTCAAGACGTACCTCACTGCACTGTGTAAACGCTAAGGGTCTCCTCGGCTGATCAGGGTGACTGCACGGTGTCTGTTATACATGAATACGGCTGAGTCACGATAACTTATGATATCGAACCACCTGTATTACCCGAAGCCGGAAATCATCGATAACTAGATTACTGTACATTATACTTTGGTGTCGGAAAATAAATCGGAATGATCCGTCGGTAACTCGCACTCCTTCCCGATTTGAGACGGAGTTATACGCAGATATAAGAACTGTGTGCCAAAAGTTTTCGTTTTTTCGCACTTAAGGTATACGCTATATATTTTAAATAAATATTTGTAGCTGCGCATTTAATGGCGGGCCTACTTTCTAACAATCGATTTTAATATATCATAGAAATCATGGCAATTTTACTTTATTTAGTGCAAACCAATTCTACGGTAGTTTTCTTATGTGAGTATATACTATGTACGTTCGTACACACGCATTCAAATTTCGTAGCACCCAATTTACTCGTTGTACAACGAAAATTGTGTCGTGGACCATAGTGATGGGAAAAATCCCAAATTGCCCAAGTTCAAAATTCCGAAATTTTGAAATATGTTGTAAATTTGGATTTTGGATCGTTATTTCTTTTTAAATTACCAAGCATGCGTGTGTTCATACCATTCAACAACTTGTCATAACAATTATTAACTAACGGATTTTTCTATTGTCCGACGATATTTCAATATTTGTTATGTGGTATAAGTTTATAACATGATATAATAAGTACATAAAGCGTGGATATCGAGCGCGTGTACCGGGTGTTCGAAATCATATACGTAACGAAGGCCAACAATTTGATTTCAAAAAACCTAATCCCCGATTCGCGGCCGGGATACCGAGGAAAGCCTGATTCATCGGGTGCTAAGGAGAATCCGGATTTATACGCGCGTCACGTCAGCAACTGCGGTAGCGTGCTGCACTCAGTCTCAGGCCGCGCGGGTTGTGTGAACGAGACAATATGGCGGGAGGGGGGGGGAGGAGGGGAAACAAGAGCGTCGTACTCGGAGTCCGCGACGGCGGATACGGAAATACACGGAAACGAACGCAAGAAGTGTATATACCTAATACATACCATCCGTTTGCGGCTGCGGCGGGCGAGAACCGCGCGTTTACCTGCTGTGTATTGTACAGTGGACGCGTCGCGGTCCTAAGTCATAAGTATTATACATATTATATATATATATGTAGATGTTCAGGTAAATACATATATATATATACACACACACTATATTATCGGCGTGTACCGTGCGCGCTGCAGCGTTACGTGCGCGTTTGGGGGAGTCCGTTATGCTTCACGGTCCGGATACCACGGACCAAAGAGATGATGCGGACTCCGAACCGTGCGTACTGCGGTAATAGCTGCGGGTTTTATACACGTATACCTACTACGCGCGGACTGCGGTATGGTACTTTTTTTTTTTTTTCCATTTTTTTTCAAACGATTTTATTTTTATTTTTCTTCTTCCCGTCGTCCGCTCCTCGGTCTTTTCGTCGCATCGCTCGTCGGCTCGTCGTGAATGAAATAAAATACGTACTATCGATATGCATATACATTGTGTTTACGATATGTACAAGTATATTATATACACGTACGTTTGCTGCAGATGGCGCGATCCTATGGTAAACCGTATACAAGATCCGATGGGCAGCCCACGTAAAACGGTCGGACGGGAGGGCGGAGGAAAAAAGTAAGACGACCGAGTGAACAGAAAAAGAAGAAACGACACAGCGCTATAGCCGCAGTCGAACACGGTCCGGACACAATCCATAGGCGCACCGCTGCTCAAGGCCCGAGGGGGGGGAAATTACAAAGCGACGGCCGGCGGTGACGGTGTGTCGCCGTGGGTATACGATGACGCGTATCGTTATGTTATTATACACGCCTAGCCCGACAGCATGTACACGGAGCGCGGTAGTAATGAAATTAAAGAAAGGAATACGATGTAGTAATGACCCTTCATATATATATATGTGTGTGTGTACAGTATAGAGAGAGAGAGCGCGAGTATATAAGGCGGTGTTTTTAAATGCGACAAAAACGCATTATTCGAGATCACACGAAGAGCGGCGCGGACGACGACACTTCCGATACGTACGCGGCACCTGATCGCAGTCGCTCGTTTCACGATAATTATTATTGAAAAAAAATAAAAACAAGGCGTTTCGTCGTAACGCATTATGTGCTGCAGCAGCGGCGACCGAGAGAAAACGAATTCACGCGCGTCGGTCATAAATCATCGGCAACCGTGACTTATTACGATGCCATTTTGAAGCCTTTTTTTTGTGATGTACAGTACGCATACGCGCCCAACAGGTACACCGAAGTACCTATCTATTTTTTCACCGAAAGACGTTACCCCAAAAACACGTCGTATTCGCCGATCGGGCGGTGCACTGCGTACGAGATACCCTCGATTCGTGCGCAGTTCCGCTGTACCGTTAAAGTCTCTCGTGCGTCGAATCCCTACGGTGCGTGAGCTCGTTTTCAACTCGCTCTCCGGATTGACGTTGTTAGCCGTAAGGTCCTTTCACACATATCCGATCCGAGTCCGTCCCGATTTTTAGCTTTCCGAGTCGAGTCCGTCATTTTACCTATTAAACAGTTCATATGCTGTTGTCGCTATACTTAGAATTACTTAAGTCATATAATTCAGTATGACTTCTAATTAGTTCGATTAATTTTTCATTGTCCATGATGAAGTGTACTTGACAGTGTCATATGACAAAATGAATATTGACAACAAACGTAAGCCAATATAATAAATTTCGTAGTATGCTGAACACACCAGTCGAAACGTGTTCATACATGTCCGATCCGACATCATTCCGTCAAAAACCGACCAAGCTCGGACGAAAAATCGGACGAAAATCGGTCACTGACAATATTTTTTCAGTCGGATAGAGCTCGGAAAGCTCGGATCGGACGTGTACATATGCACTGGAAAACATCAAGTTTATACTTCCGAGTTAACGGATGCCTTGACGGATCAGACTCGGAACGGACCCGGATCGGATATGTGTGAAAGGACCTTTATGCGGCGGATAACGCGCGGACCGATGGACAAAACAAGATGAATATCGTTTTAACCGAGCGACTATCGTGAACGTGGTAATAGGTAAGTGTGCAGACGTACAGTGTGTCGTACATTTACCGGGGACCGGCGAGACGTGCGAACGGTCGCCGAAATCGCGGGTACGGAGGAAATCTTCGCGGCGACAATTTACTAGAAATTATCTCGTTCGACGCGCGTTAGACACGCGTCGGTTGGCGGCTAGTTCATTTCAACGGGCCAACGGTTAATATTGTTGAAACACACGTATATAGATACGGTGCCACCCCTTGTTTATGTTTATACGTGTTTATGTACGTATGTATAATATATTATATTAGATCAAGGAGAGTATGTACACTCTGCGGTATCTTCTTACCGCCAGATGGCACACACAGGCCTATTGCGGGTTCGCGTACAATACGTGTAATATAATGTCCTACGTATATTATATATATAGCTAGGTGCAGCTTATACACGATTCCGTATGTGCACTCAAAAAAACATTATACACGAACGCTGCTGCAGTACGATGCAGCTTGCAGCCATTCCGGCGGGCTATAATTACATGCAAACACGTGTGTACACGTATTGTATATTATGGTATACGCCGCTCATTATGCTGTACAATTATTTCCATTTAACCACGCGTAACCCACACAATTATACTGCGGACTATACTAG
Source organism: Periphyllus acericola (assembly GCA_949715065.1). NCBI lineage: Eukaryota > Metazoa > Arthropoda > Insecta > Hemiptera > Aphididae > Periphyllus > Periphyllus acericola. Next base: position 4,676,460 of record OX454266.1, read on the forward strand.
GTAATAGGTATACTGCAATCGATACCGTTTGAATACTCTGAACATTACACGCGCGTCATAACATTAAATGCGTCGTATTGTACGTGCAAACTGCAAACGCGGTAATATTTAACGATTGCGTTTCAGTGCACTTTGAACAGTTTATTAGACCTGTAAGTATTTTTGTCATATTATACACGTAGAGTGGTGAGAGAGGCAGTGAGGGGAAGAGAAGATAGGTACAATCTTGTGGGTTTAACAATCGAGTTTACACTATCCATTGAAATACGACCGTGGCGTAGGGGTATACTTACTATAATTTTAAAACTAATAATGTGGAATTCAGATGTACATACGTTAAAATAGTTGTATGAACAGCGTCGTCGTTTGTATTATTTTGATTTAATAATCCAAACGGATGGTGTTGTGTGGGCCCAAAACACGATCAAGTCTTCGAATCAGTATTTTTTTACTATTCACCTCGGCACAGTTGGGTATCCTAAGAATAAACTTTTCCTTAATATGTCCAATATAGCATATGTCACTGCAACCATTCCATTCATCGCGATGCCCCACGCCATGCAGCTATTTCGCCACGGCACACACACACACACACACACACACACACACACATTTGTTTGGGTTTTTACCTTAATAAAAAAAAATCTTTAGAATGTTTTCATTGGACTTACGGTGTCCTGCGGTGCGTTGTTCGTTCCAGGAATAATTCTAATTCATGCTGCACCATGCAACAGTCTCCTGGCAGCTCTAAATCTCCGATGGTACGATACCTGTACATTATTAAGTGTAAAAGACGACCATCTTGGGCAAATATTTAGTCTATACGTGATTTTTGTAGCAGCAACAGTAACATACACAGTTCTATGTTAAAAAAGCAAGACACATTCGACCTTCAATTATTTCAGGAATATGATGTCATGTAGGACTTTTGAGACTATATTCCCTGCGCAGATACGTGCATCATATTAGATCGTGTCGTAACAGGCAAAATTATGTTTTATATCGCATTATACTCACCATGTGCATGTCATATTATATACTATAATATTTTCGCTTTATCAAAATGTGAATCGTGTAATAACTAATATATAATTATACGACCGATGGTCAACAAACACCAGTCATCGTTTATGATTTATATGACAATGGGTAATTGACCTTTTAAACTATATATATTATGAATTTAGGATTAGATCCATCATCTATGATGTTAATTGAATTACATTATAACGACATGTTGCCACGTCGAACTGCTCAACATATAGTTTTCACACCCATACATAGGTAGACTGAAGTTTTTAAAAAACGATAATTATATTCAAATGACAACATCGAATAAATATTAGGAACACTTTTGAAGAAGTAAAAAATGACAGGTATTTGTTAATATTTTCAATACTGCAGTACAGAGAAATATAAGTAAATATTGAATGAGAGGGAGGAAGGGAGAGGGATAATTCGTGGAATTACATCTTGTATAATGTAGCATGTGAATGCTAACCGACAAATAATATTTACTAAAAACGCATCACGGATTAGACACGATTTTGTTAGGTTATTTTTTACTTACCGTGCCATGTCATAAATACGATTATATGTACATTAATCATATTCAATTTGTCATTAAACAACCAAGCTAACTTTTTATGAAAATATGCCAAGCTGTCCCGAGCTGTGTACTATATAGATACATGCAAATTAACATTCATTCATTTTTCATCAACAATACGTCTGTAGATGAAAATCGTTAAGATTACATTTTTATTTTTTATACTCGGTATATGAATATTTAAAAACAAATTATTAGCAAAACACGATAGAAATGAATCGACTACCTACGGAATCATTACTGTATACACATTAGATTTCAATTTTTAAAAAGCAAATACCGTGTTTTCACGCCGATTATCTATAATCTACCATTGCCTATTTATTTTATCTTATATAATATTTGTTGTGACATTACACAAATTAGTGAATTGATGAAGATGTAAACGTTTTAGAAGATTTAGAGATACCGTATGGAAAATTAATAAAAAATATTACTGTTTATTTTTGTCGGGTTTGACTGTAAACGTTTGTTGCCGAGCACGAAAATGTTGTAGGCGAAGAGTTTATTTATTTACCATACAAACTATACTTAAAATATAAATATTACGCGTGTTAATATCCATACAAATTTTGAAATATTTGAGGCTTGAGCTGTATCTTACGCACCCATAACACGTTATAAAATGATTTTATGCTTTAATCCACCGACAAATGTATGTAGTAGTAATTTATTCCTGCAATAGTATTTTTATTGTATACACTTCTTCTATTATAATATATTTATATATACTTATATAGTTATATATATATATATATATATTTCGTGTATTTAAAAAACGAGTTTTCAATTCCTAATAACAAAGTATAAGGTTTATAAATTATACTATAAAAGTCGGCAATATAAACAATCATATTAAATTAATTTACTTTCCGTGTAGGGAATTTATCATTATTGTTTATGTTATTTACCAACAGAATAAACACAAGTTATTACTTAGTTTTATTTCGTAAAATCTGTTTTTACCGGTGATGAATGATTGATGACTAAATAACAGTTTAAATAGTTTAATGTATAGAAATTATTTCTCTTTTAGACTTGGAATTATTATTTATTTATTAATAAGAAGTTTGATTTGAAGATTAAAAAATATTTTCAATTTAACTGTACAGCTCATCCATGTGATGTTTACACTAAACGCTATATTAATTGTGAATACAAAACTATTAGTTACAAATTATTAATAACTAGTGATTTGTAGGAGTTTGCATGTTTTTCAATAATCATTTAAAAACGTAGTTAAGTAATATAGAAATTGGTTTCATAACACATTACTTCGAGTTTATAAGGATATTTTTTTATTTTACATATTTAACTCTTTTTTCTATATAATTTCATATTTTGTTATATTCGTATTTTAAATACATTTTTCACACATATGCAATATTTATTATGGAATGTCTATAAATTAGATAAAAATAAAATAAAATAATTTTAAAATTAATAATAAAAATGATAATAAATTAATAATTAAACATTATACGCATTTATAATTGAAATGATTTTGTTTTATTTAAAGGCAAGTTCAACTAAGAAGAAAGAAAATTAAATATATATCAACTTAATTTTTAAATTTTTGGTATTTTAACGAGAAAATAAAATATTTAAGAATTTTTTCATATTCGATGAGTATATATGATACATTTTTATGCATACATTTTCTAAGGTTTTTTAGAGCATAAAGTCCCTGCCCTATTAATAACTAATAAGGAATAATATAATATATAATTACTTTATACTGTACTCACTTAAAAATATAAAAACGTAAGAAAATACCTATTACTAATACTTGTATTTACGAACACTGCAGACTCAGCGGTTTTTAATTATTGTATTTCATACTTGACTCATAAAAACGTGAAAGTAAAGAATGACACATCGCCGCTGTAACGTTATAGCCTTCCGACAAAATCGGCAAACGGATACAATGAACGACGAAGAATGATTATTTTGTGTTATCATTCGTAAAAATTAATTGTATCAATGAAACTGTTATTGACGTAAATAATAAAGATAGCCACTGCAATAACACCTTAACCATTGTAGCCGCATTAAACACTTCTCCGTCAATTAAACTTCTCGCATTTCCGTGACAATAGAACCTATTTATATATTGATGTTGATATACATGATTTCTAATAATGTATGTGCCTACACAACCGGCACACACACATCATTTAAATCTTCGCTTGTGCCCATGCGTATACTATGCATTTAGTGGTCACAATCGGATGGCTGTTAATCAAACAAAATTAACTTCTCCTTCAAATTATATTTTTCTCTATTCGTATTCTGAATTCAACACATTTTTCATTTACATCACACGTTTCCATTTCCGTCCTCAAATAGTAGAACTATTTACATATATGTATACTTTTTTTTATCAAATATTCTACGCCCAAATCGTACAGAACATCTAGGTAAATATAATTAGTTTGATTTAGCGAATAGTTTTCAATAATTTTTAACAATGATTCATGAAACATTAGATTTTCGAGATAATTAAAAAATAATCGAAAAAACAGTATTCAAAAATATATATATACCTAATATTTGTGACCATTTATATAACCGAAATACTCGTACATTGGTAATTTTAACTTTTGGATAATTTGGTGTATTATGTAGGTATTATTATTTTTTAGGAATGGAAAATAATATTTTACGTCAAAGCGAACCGAGGAATATAGTTTCTACAGATACATAGATTGATAACAATACAGGATATGTATAATATACTCGTACATTATATATAGGGTACGTACCTATATTCAACGACACCAAACATGTGAATAAATACGCAAATTATGTAAAAAATAGTATGTGAACATTATATTATTATAATACAGTTATGGATATATAAATAGATCTTTAGGTTATTATAATAATGAAATAATTAATAATAAATGATAACCTATAGACGTTATTATGGCGACGAGGTTCAAAAATTAGTCGTTTTTCAGTTACATAATATCATGCATAGCATAAAATACAAAAATACAATATATTATATTTTGGACACAACGGAGTTGTAATAACAATTAATACGTTGAATTGTTGAAGCCATAGAAAATTATGTTTAATACATATTTAGACTATATAAAACTCAAGACCGCGTCCAAAGTGGAATCAATTTTGGGGAATTGGCTACTAAATACTAAATATTTTTCCTACTACTAACGACCTTATGTATAAAACAACATAATAATATGCCAAACAAAAATAAACGAAAACATTATAGAATGCTAAGGATATCGGTTGATAACAACACAAGACGCCCTTTCCCACATAAACTATAAGAGTGGAATAAATACTTTATGCGACAATAATGTTGAAATGTATTTTATTATTTTTTTAATAGAAATTTTAAGCGTCCTAAATGGGATTTTCAGGTATCTTCTTATCTATAAACCATGTTAATCCGTTTTACCTTTTAATATATTTCACCACTTGAATCCTCCGCTGTATAATTATTTTACAAAACACGACGTGCGGAAACGAAATGAAAACGTTTTTTTTCCCCAAAACGACCTACATATTTTAAAAATACGACTCTCGTAGACCTCAAAGCAGATTGATAACTTTTGGGCAGCGTGAAAGATTAACTCAGTTACATTACGTGACGTGTCATTTAACGTAACATACAGGCGCGGTTTCGTGTCAAACTTAAAAACGTAATTTTGCTATACATCAGCTTATGGTTTGACAAATATGGTATACGCGCAACTAAAACGCTGCGGTTTGTATTGCACGCATCTAAACGGAAAACATTTAATAGAATAAATAATAATGATGGCGAAAAGGAGATGATTGAGTCTGACGACTGAGGAAATAATATTCCGAAATTGCCGAGCGCATAATACTATTAGATTTATAATAGAGGGAAACGAACGACGATACAATAGCTTGAGCATGAACCGTCGTGGAAAAATGTCAAACCGTATACATTATGACGACGACGTTAATATAAGACGGTTTATCGGCGAACCACGTCCGCGCGCGGCTCGGGTACCGGATGAGCCCTTCTTGCGAGATTAAAAAAACGATTGAACATTAGATATACGCATATGTATAGCCGTATACCTATTTTCAAGCATACAATGGGTAATAGGTACGTATGTACAGTAAAATAATGTGCGCGCATTCGATTATCCGCATTGAAACGACCGGACAACGAGGTATGTCGAATGTGTGGAAATCACGTTTAACGATTCCATAAGCACGCACAATACACGTAAACATAATACGATTTCGTGATTGGGAATAATAACAATACAATAAAATATGAAACGAATAAATCGGTACAGGGTGAAACGAAATTCGCCCTCTCCGTCGCCCCGCGGATCGTCTCGCTCTAGAAAACTATTTGCAGCCCCCGCGGCGGTCGTCCTCATGAATGGTCCACGTCGTCGTGGCCCGTCGATATTAAAAACGTACAACACCACACTATATACATGCATACATATATAATATATATATATATATATGTATAGGTTTTTATTATATACATTATATATACATCGTCGCACAGGGATTTCTTGGCTTATTGTGTTTACACATGCGTGCGTGTGTTTGTGTGTGAGCGCGCGTGCATTCGGGGTTGGTGAAAGGGGGTTAAATCATCGTGGAATGCGTCGTCCGAAGATAAACATAATGGAAAACGTGTAAATTGTCGGCACGATAACACAGGGCTGTAACGCTGTGTACGTAGTATATACACGCGCACCTACGCATAATGTTACATACGGTATAGCGCGGCGCAAAAGAAATAAAAGAAAAAAATACACAGAAAAAAAAATCGTTTACTACGTTGCACGAAGGTCCTTCCCCTCGTTCCCCGCATCCCGCTCTCGCTCTCGACCTGTAATAACGACGGGTCTAATGCGCGCCCGTTTGTGAGCGCGCGTGCGTGCGTACGCGGACGCGTGTGCGGTCTGCGGTGAAAAGAAAAAGAGAGACGGACAGATGCACCGAAAGAGCGGTCGAGGGTCGGGACCGGGAGACGACCCTTCGCATCAAATAGACCGTACGCGCACGCACGAACGGCGACGGCGATGGCGGCGGTGGCAGCGGCGCAGTTAAGAAGAAAAAAGGTTTATTGTACACAATATATTTCATATACGTAGTATTTTTAGACCGGTTGAATGGGCGACAAAAACGTCACAATAAAATGCCTGCAACAACCAGCATCCGGTGTGCCGTGCGTTACGGAGGGCTTCGAAATATGGCCGGAAGTAGGAGGTATTATTTATTAATTTTTTTTTTCTTCATTCTTCTCCGAGTGGTATTCCTTCGAGTAGTTTGAGTCCCCGTATACCCGTCAGGCGTCACTGCCGCCACCGGCGGAGAGACCGCCAAGTGAAATAACAACAAATAATAATAATAATAATAATAATAATAACGTTGACGGAGTGTCATACGGTTCTGTGAAAAAAGAACAACAGAAATCAATAGATTTATAAACGTTTCGGAATTTCGCAAACGTGCGTTAAGCCTCGTTCTCAGGGTAGTGTGCTATACCATACAACTAAAACTGGAATCAACCCCCAACCCGTAAATGCAGGCTCCCCTTAAAAATGTATTATAGTGAAAACAAGAATAAAACATTTTGACATTTCAATCCGTTCCCTTTTCAAGGACGATTCTAAAAAAAATATAATAATACGGAGGTAACCAAATTACATTTCATACTCTAGAATTAATAAAATGTATTTTTAATTTCAAATTAGTCAATACAACACGCACACAAAGAAAATGCATTCACTGCGCAAGTCACTACTACGAAAAAATAAAATATAGTGGTTTAGGTAATCTTAGATGGATACAGTTAGTCAGTTAGATTTACTTTGTTGGAAATAACGGCTCCTACTGAAGCGTATAAAAATATTTCCAAATGGCCCAACGTTCTTCATATCTTACGACTGAATATTAATATATTATGTGCATTTACGAACGTTTTAAATGTATATTAATGGGTTGAAAAATTAAAAGTTATGATGCGAGAATGCCAAAATATACAAATATTTCTGTAATCGTTTGTAAAAACAAAAAGGCTATGACTCATAAAGATAAAACCATATTTTATATAGGTATGCGCTGTGCATGGATTAAACTCAGCTGCGACTTTAGGTCTTACGTATAATACGTACATTTAAATATTTAACAATAGGAATCGTTTTACAAAAGAAAGCAAATCGACGTAGAAACTTAAAATTCCGTATCCTAACAAGTGACAATAACAATATTTTTTTGTTAAAATGTAATCCCTTTTACCAATTTATCATCCCCCACACACACACATATATATATATATATACTTATACACACATATATATATATATATATATATATATATATATATATATATATATATACTTAGGTAGTATGTATACACAAAGACAAAAAATCCCTACGACAATGATGGAAGTAATGGTACCTGTGCGTTCTTAGGCCGATGACAAAGACGACGTGTACCATTCACAAGTCCTGACGTTTCTTATTTTATTTCTCTCGGTATATAATAACAGAGTCAGTAATAACACTGTCATATTTATAGGCTAAACTATAATTATACGTTGACGAACCACTACAGTCTACGGGGAATATCTAAAAAATGCAGTGTACAGTCGAATACAAGTATACAACAAGACGAAACACGAATCCAAAAGTATTACTACAAATATAAATCATTTTTTTTTTTTTTACAAAATAGAATAAAAAATATAAAAATTTAGATTTTAAAGTATAAATAATTGCTTGATACCTTTTCGAGTATTCAAACATGCACAATAAGTTGCTCGCGAATATTTGTTAAAAGTGTTAGAACCCATAAAAGTATGTAGTTAAAATAAGTTTGTGAACATTCGTATTATGTTTTTCATTATTGTTGTATATATTTTAGTACAAATTTATCAGAACCGTAATTAAAACTATAAATTGTAGAAACAATATTATTTACGTAAGTTTTGAATTTATGACTGGTACAGACTTATGTAAAAATGATTTCTACAATATAGTTTTTAATTTGTATATTATACGTCAAACACTATAAATTTGTTAATATTTTGATTTGGTTTGCAATAAATGTTAATGGTTTGATTCTGGATTTAACATAAAGTCCCCATATATTTAATTTGTACTACCTCTTATTGATCTGACTAATATTCACCGATTTAAAATACGTTGTAAATATTGGTAAAATAACTTACATGAATGTGTTCCTTACAATCTAAATATATTCCACGTGGAAACAACATTTTTCATAAACATTATATCAATAATTATTTATTATCCATTAAAAATATAATTTCGGTTGAAAACATTTCTAAATAATTAATATTGTGCAAAAAGTGGTAAAGAAGTTCTTATAAAGGTACATACCTCGTATTAGTGTCCACGTCGAGTATTTTGTATTGTCAACATGATTTTACATAGACTCACTGTAAATATACAGAAAGACAAGAGACCGGATGAGAAAATTGGATCATTACAGCTTAAGTCGATATAATTAAGTTTGGTAGCCCTCTGGTTGGCCGTCTTTGTGTTCATTACAGCAGAACAGAATGCCGAAGCAGTACCTACCTATACACAACGCTTAAAATGTAAAAATTGTTTGAATCTAAACTAATTATATTAATCGACACAATGTAATGATGGGATTATATATTAATAATGAAATCGTATTTATACGAACTCGGCAACAAACAAGTGCAATACGTGATTTTTTTTTCTGCAATTGCATATTTATACATAACTTTAAAATTTTTATAAAGTGACATACTAACACGGCCATAACGTAGACGTACAGCCGTACAGGTAAACAAAATTATAATAATTATAACATAATCATAAATAATAACTCTGAAACTTCAGTGATAATATTTAATATAAGTTTTTTTTTTCCTTTATTTAGCCTTTAGTAATACTATTTAGCATTAATATAAGTTATAACAATTACAGAACGACGAAGTCAAAAATATTAATATTCTCGTTGATTTTAAGTGAACCCAATAAATATTGGGTTCACTAGGTAAATATAAGTAAATACCAATCAAACTGAAAATATTGACAAAAAAAAAAAATAATGAAAAAAAAAAAATAACGAACCATTCCTTATAAGTGATAAGGTATAGTATATTAATATTAATATATAACTTGCTGTTCATCGAGTATATGTATATGTGTTTACCTATCTTCGATTTGATAGGGACTTCGGTTGGCCCAAATAATGAAAAGTTTTTTCCTGTTCGCCGTCCCAACGGACGACAAGCAACATAGTGTACAGTAATGCAGTAATATACTCTACTCATTTTTATGCAATCTGCGGCTACTGTTATAGCAGATATTACTAATGTTCAACGTATTAGAGTCTAATAAATGAGTAGGGTATATTACTGCATTACCGTACACCATGTTGCTGGACCGTTGGGACGGCGAACAGGAAAAAACTTTTCATTATTTGGGCCAACCGAAGTCCCTATCAAATCGAAAATAGGTAAACACATATACGAGTACATATGCTCGAGGAACAGCAAGTTATATATTAATATTAATATACTATACCTTATCAGTTATCTATTATAATATTCATGATTGCACATAAATTAGACATCTACTCGTTGTCTACTTAATCCGAAATATTATATTATAGGTACCTAAAAAAGGATTGTAAAATTTCACTCGAAAGCGCATGAAATAAATAAACTCCGTAACTGTGTTCTTTAATTATAATGAATTATGATGTTATATAGAATCTAGAAATGTTATAATACTACTTAAAAAGATTTCTTTTATATATCTATATAGTATATATCTAGGAATTGTTTCAAGAATCCGCATGAACGATACGAGGTCCATGCATGCGTTTAAAATGGTAAAAAAAGTTCACTTAACTTTGTGATTTTAGAAATGATCATAAAAACGTTATAAATTTATAATATTCGGTAGGAATTTGAAAAATATGAATATTGAATTTATGTAGTCAGAAATACATAAACTGTTAGTTTTTCGATATAATTTCAAACATTTTATAACCGTGTTTATTACATGAATCGCGCCAATAGCTCAAATAAATGACATATTTTTATGTCATGTGTCCATTAAATTATAACTGTATTTTGGTATTTTTCTTTTGCTAAGAAGTCCTGTGATCAATTTTTCACTTTTAAATGCGTTTTATTGTATGTTGGTCCGCCCCATATGTATTAATATTTGTAAACATGCAAGGCAGTTCAAATGGGATACATACAATCGAGTATAAGTACAATTATAAGACGTAAAAATGTATTATAAATTAGCGGTCAATGTATATTGAATAATATAACACGGTACATTTAGAGCAAACGATAAGGCTATGTAACGCAATTCCGTAAGATTTTAAATTCATCGTTGCCGTACCATCCGTTAAACGTAAACGTGACTATTTAAACGTTAACGCCGGAAAATATAATTGACTTTCGATTAAGTGCCGCGAACAAATAATGTAAAAATAAATTATTATCGTAACATAGTATTCCTAAGTCCCATCATACACAGGTTCAAACATTTATAGTGTCTACAATCGAAAATATGATCGGTTCACGTATTCAAAAAATTAGTTCTGAACGTGAGGTAGACATAGCATTAGTAAATTTTATTAATTTTAAGTTGATGGGGTAGGTATGGGAAAAAATGGTGTTTTATTTATTATGATATATACGGCCCTTTGTAAAATTACAATGTGAGTAAATAAAAATTATAATAAAAACCAATTACCTAGGTACGAGACTACGAGATAATACAATTCATTTAGGATTAAAACAATCATCATAACTCAAAATATAACAATTAAAGTGCAAAACACTAATATGAACATTTCCTAGTCTCTTAGAGTCTAGAGATTATGTAGATTTCATAGGATTTCAACCATTTTTATGCTATTTATTGGTATTTGAAATTTAGATAAAATAAGAAAAATGACAATCAAGACTACCACTTTTTTTTTATAAACTAATCCTCTCGACCTCTTTCACTTAGAATCGTGCTTTCAAAAGCAATGGTATATTGGTTTCAAATTTAAAAGGCCAATGCAGCATATATTACCCATCCCTGTTACTCTAAACTCACCCTACCTTATATTTAAAATAGAACTTTATTATCAGTATAATTTAACAATAAGTAAACATGATATCTCAAATAAATTGACATGAGTAACTTGGTTGGGGAAGAGGCCCATTGTCAACACCCTAATACTATAGATATTTAATTTAAGATGAGAGGGATATTTTATTGTAACAGGTCACGGAACCAGTTTCTTTTTAAGCATCGCCATGAGTTTTCAGGTAGAGTGAGAAAGGACACATTTTTTATAAAGGGTTTATGTGAGAGTTGAGTTTACAATAAAATCGAATACATGTCAAATCAATTAAATAAAATTTTTCTTCAGTTTTCAATTAGTGGAATTTATTTTCATTTCGAAGCCTATCATTTTAAATGTAATTCACCTTAGGTGAATTATGAAAGTTTTCGATTGTTATACACCCAGCTTCAAATAGAATATAAAAAAATAACTTTTGGTTATTGAACCCCGGGTGGATCCGACAGAAGTATTAATTTAGCTGGCTGTTGATCTCGCTATGAATAACTTCAATGGTCCCAAGGTTTTAAAATAAAAAAATATGTTAAACAGGCCAAATTGGCAGTCACTCAAAAATACTTTTATCGTCCTCCGCTCATAATTATTCCCGTTTAAAAATACGTTAGTTTTCACCAAAAAAATTTCAAAAGCTAGAAAAGTTTTGTATAACGTTGAAAATGAACTGTTATTAAGTTATTTTGTATGTTTATGCAAGTGAATTCCTATACATTATGAATAATATAATCAGTAGCGTCAACAAGAGGGGTATTTGGCGTTTTAATCCATCGTAATGAGTAATGAAATACCCACAAATAGATTTTTCATAATAAATCAAAAAATAAGGGTACTTTTTCAATATTATTCATCAAATTTCTTTAATCTTTTATCATATCAAAAGAAACCATAATGAAACGGACTCCTGATTTCATACAAACGCTACCCGCCAAGTTATTTAACTCAAATGGTCAAATTTATAACATAACTAATAACATTTTTATAAAATACTTATGTCCATCACTACCTGATTTAATTAACTGTAAATTCCAATGTGAAATTGACGTTTTATTAAACTTGTAGTACCTCAAAGCTACGGTCAAGCCCGGCTCAAGGGCATACGCAGGGGGAGCTAAGGGGCTGAGCCTCCTCGATGGCCCATAGTATTGTTTTTTTCTTTTTAAATTAAAACATTAATAATAAATCATTTTCGAAGTTAGAATACAAAAATTTTCAAATATCTCACCCTAACAAATACGATTAATAGATTGGATAAAATAAAATTTGAATTTATTGTCCATTGCCTATTATTTTTACGATGAATGAGAGGTTTTTTTTTCACATATTATATTTTTAACAGTTTAGTATCATTATATCAGTGAGAAAGTATCTGTTATTTTTTCAAACCAAATGTCAGAAATGAGTAATTATTTATTTTCAAGCTCTCCCCCCATTGAAAAATCCTGTGTACACCACCATAAAAGATATCTAAATAAACACATTAAGTATGAAGCTTTTTCCCAACTGCTTGACAACAGTTTTTAATTTTTATTTATAAATATAACTTATTGTTTTACCTTTAAAAGAAAATTGTTAATTAATTCCTCCAGTTACCACTTTAGTATTTGGTTTACTGTTCTTTCTTCCTGGTACTAAAATAGCATTACCTGAAGGTAAAAAACTAGAATTAACAATATGCACAACAAAACAGTTACTGATAGGAAATAAGCCACTTATTAATATCAATGAAATGGTCATGAGTGACTAAGTCATCTTACAAGTCATTGAGACCACGTATAGGATAGCCAAAGAAAAAAAGAGGAAAGGCAACACAAAATTATATCAAACAGTTATAATCTAGCTACGATCTTAATATATATGTATAATATATATGTATATATATATATTTAAATTAAACAAATTGCAAAATAATAAAAGTGCATCTTATACAATTACAATGGCTGCTTATACTTAAAAAACGAAAAATTTGTATCAACGTTTAAATTAATTAAGTTTAAACCACATACATTGTATAAAAATTTTCAAATTGGAACAATTATATCAATACCATAATTAATCAAATTTATAGTGAATTGTCAGGCCGCGTTTAAAGAAAGAAGATATTTTATTAGAGACCTAGAGAATAGAAAAGCGAGGAAAATTGATACCAATACAGTTATTCATTAGATCGAATAGCATATTTTCATTTAAAAGATAAATAATTCCATTTTAAGTACAATAACAATTTGTATATATATTAAAAAAAAAGTAAAAAGAAGATAACGATGTGAGCGAGGGAATGGGAGTCGAAACCGGCAAATATGAGACTACTACAGACTAAAACCAGTAAGAAACCACTATATTCATTGAGTTGTAAAGATAGAAAAATCACAGCAATTAGAAACTCTGCACATGTTATTATTACAACAAATTTTTGAGGTTTATATAATATGTAAAGATTCATCAATATATACATACATATATATATATTATTTTTAGCATAGTACATATAAAATATATACATACGTACATATATATTTGAAATTACGAATGAAGAATATTTTAACAGATTTCAAGTTATATACCGAAACCGGTTTCGAAAATTAAACATATAAATCAGTTAAACATTTTTAAACGGACGGGTCAACTCGAAGAGTGCTGGCAACAGTAGTTTTACTAGTAGTTAGTTTGATACTTGTCACTTAGATGAAGTAAAATAAATATTAAATTTTAAAGACATAAATCTTAATAGTTACAATAATTACCAGCAATCAACGTGTTAAGTAATATCGTGTAAATATAACATATTTCCAAAATGTATTTATTATATATATAATATATATAATTTTTTTTTATTGTAATATCTCTATATAATAATAGTTATAAACATTCAATAATAATTAATAGACTAATAAAGAAAAAAAATGTGTTTATTTATTCTTATTCAAGTTTTCTTGTATTTAGAGAACAGGTATAAAAAAAAAAGAAACAGAAAACAAAGAGCGTGTCGTGAGAGCGCAGTTGTGGGAGGGTGGAAGATGAAGGGGCGCAGTTTCTCGCGGAAGTGTGTAAATTTTTGTTTTGCTTTATTAAAAATTATTATAGTTTTTTTTTATTAAATATTTTTAGTAAAAGAGTTAGTTGTCTCCAGCGGCTTCCTGGGGCTCATCGTTGTCTTGTGTGTCAGACGTCCATAACGTCAAATTGTCACGCAACAATTGCATAATGAGCGTTGAATCCTTGTAGCTATCCTCATTCAATGTATCAAGCTCAGCAATTGCATCATCAAAAGCCTAAAAAATTATCAAAATAAATTAAAAAAAAACTATAAATTACAAAATGATTTTAAAACTAACAAATATAAAAGCATTAGTTACACATTGAAAAAACTACATCCCCAACAAAAAATACTAAAATATAAGCACTTAAAATTTTTAAGGGCAATTTGAAATTAATGTTTTTAATTTTTATCTTTAATCAAAAATACATAAATTATAAAATAATTACCATTTTTGATTTTAAACATTAAAATATTAATAATTTGAATATTATCATAACAATCTAAATATTTATGGAACATTAGATTATTATTTAAGTATTACAATGGGAATCTAGGTAATTGAGAAACATACCAAAATAAAACTATTATTTTTTATCCATTAAAGCAAAAAAGCATAGAGGCAATTTTTTCACTGTTTAGATTCATAAATTACAAAGGTTAGATAAAAGCTTGAAAATCCAACATGTTAAAACAGTGGTGACGAATCATAGATATAACAGATCTTTTCAGTTCATACAAAAGTTATTAATTCGAAATTAATAAGAAAATTCTGTAGAATTATATACATTTTAAATTTCTATTTACTATTAAAAAAAGATAAATTCACTTATGAACAGTCAACCACTGAAAACACAAATAAAAATTTCCGATCTCACTTGGGACAGAAGGGGGTACCTGTTTGGCCAAATGGCAAGCACGAGCTGGGGAGTTTATGATTTCATAATAGAAAACCGAAAAGTTCAATGCCAATCCAAGTCTAATAGGATGAGTAGGTTGCATTTTTGACTTTGCTATATCAAACGCCTCCTGATATGCTTTTTGTGAATCTTCCACCACCCCTAAATGCCAATAATAAAACAAATAGGTTACACTTCATAATATAAATACCTGTTTCGCCAATTGGCAAGCTTTGTCTGGTGAGTTTAGTATCTCGTAGAAAAACACTGAGAAATTTAATGCCAGACCCAACCGGATGGGATGTGTTGGTTGCATTTTTGCTTTACTGATCTCGAATGCATCCTGGTATGCTAGTTGAGAATCATCAACCACAGCTATTTTTATCACAAAAATTTTTTTTTAACAACTTGTTACAAAAATTAGCTAAATAATATTAATAAACACAAAAAAAAAAAATGTTATAAAAATATTAATAGCATACTAAATTTGTTAAGTAAAAACTTTTAGTTACTAATTGTATTATTTAAAACTCTGTATCTTACAAAGTTAGGTGAATTTTATACTCAAATATATTGTTTATCATCAGTGTACTAAAAGATTCCTCAAACAACTTCAGAAGAACGAAAGTTATTTATCATAACATCATTTGATATTAAACAATGAGTGTTTTGTATTAATTAATCAATTCAAAATAAAAAAGTTTAATAAAATTTTTTTTTAAAATAACTAACAATTTTTAATTTTTAGTTTTAAAACATCAGCAGTTCAAAACACACTGTTAAATAAATTAAATCAAATATATTATTAATTAGTATGATTATGATAGTTATCTAATTAAATTCTAAATCATCAGTTTCGGTATATCTTTTCCTCACACTATCTCAGAAGAACGAAAGTTATAATAACATCATTTGATGAAAAAATATTGAATACGAATGTACACAGTTGAAAGTGCCATTTACTTTTAATGGAGTGATGTGACTTAATAGTATATATTAAATACTATTTAGTTATTGTAAATTTTTTTTTAAGTGTAGTAGTATCCATTTAATAGTAGTATCAAACTGTTCCTAGCATATAATTTAATTTATCATATTTTATCATCAGCTTGAAAAGTTGTTCCTCATACAATTTCAGAAGAACGAAAGTTAAAATAATAAAACATCATTTGATGACATAATAATATAGTACAATACTAGTAATTTGAATCAAAATTATTTTTGGTTACCAATCAAAACTTTAAAATATTGATATAAAAATATATAGACAACTAACTAACCTAATTACTTATTAACTTTTATCATCAGCTATGAAAATTGTTCATCATATTATCTAAGAAGAACGAAAGTTAATAATTAGTAGAACATCATATGATTTTTAGCTAAAATATTAAAAATGTTATATCATAGAGTCACAACCTACTAAAATGTTTAGTAAAAGCAATTTCAAATGTTATTTATTATTGATTATTTAAATAAAATTGTCATAATTTTTTTTAATGATAATAACACAAATGAAAACTAAATTGCATATGAAAAGAATCATATCCACTTAATAGAATTTAGTATAGTGGTAATTGTAACATGTTTCAGCAAGCACATGCATTGAAGAATACACACAAAGAGCACCATGTTATTAGAATAAAATAATTTTAACATTAAAAATAACAAATTAATATAAAATAATCAACTGTCAATTACTATCAACCTTTACATAAATATATGAACTTTAAGAACACATATGTAATCAACAGGTTAGCAGTTATACTTCTTCAGAAAAATGTAATATAATTTAATCTTTTACATTTACAAATAAAACAACACCTATATGGGCAATAAATTATATAATAAAATTGATTTTAACCATAAATCATCACAAATTATCATTTTGATTTCTAAGAAATTATTTAAAATAAACATAGATAATAACTTAAAAACTACTCATTTTAAAATGGGTATAATAAAATAAAACTATTGATACAGAATAACTTACCATTTCTAGTTTCACCAGTTGCTACTTCCGCCAGGTACCTGTAATAATCACCCTTCATTTTAAGGTAGAAGACTTTGCTTTCAGCATTACTCGCTTTGGGAATTAGGTATTTATCCAAAAGGTTCTATAAACAAGATATAAACAAATATAATTAAAATCAGAAAATAAAATTAACTTAATTAAGAATAAAATTTTTAGTTTAATGATACTAGATTGATAAGAAATTAAAATTGTTAAGTAAAAATATTAGTTATTTGATTATATAATAATAAGTTACATACCAATACGTCATAGCAGATGTCTCTAAGTTCCTTTTCAACCTTCTCCCGATACTCTCTTGCCATCTGTTGTTTCTTCTCAGAACCTTCTGTTTTTTGCTCAATTGAAGAAATTACTCGCCACGATGATCGCCGAGCACCCACAACATTTTTGTAAGCTACTGAGAGCAAATTGCGCTCTTCATTAGATAGTTCCACGCCAGTTTCGGTAACAGATTTCATTGAGCTAGCCATGTCGTCGTACCGTTCAGCCTGTTCGGCCAGCTTGGCTCTCTGAACCGAGTCTTCTTTATCTCCAGACATTTGATATTGAACTTGACCAACCGATTAATTTAACCTAAAACAACACAAAAAACATTTAAAATCATTAGTAATTGAATAACATCAACATAATACACAATAAAAAAAATATATATATATATATATATATAAAAATTTTGTTTATTGATATTTTACACGATTTTGTTTATTGATATTTTACCTTTTAATAATAATTGATTATAAAAGATGCATCTGTTTTCAAGAAAAAAATAATAAAATAAAATAGTTCAATTTAATATTTATGAGCAAACTTAAATTGGGTTGAAACCCAAACTTATATTGGAATTTCCAATAAAATAAGATCCGGTTATGAAAAAAATATGAAAGATAAAATTATTCTTAATAAATCTACAAATGTTAGTTACAAGTGTTCTTAACACATGAATAAATACACCAATTTAATAGGTAAACCTGTTTAAAAAATATATATATCATAAATAACCTAGTACTTCACTAAAAATAGTTTAATTATTTAGGATGAAAATAGTATTGAAATTAATTATATACGTATCAATTCATATACAGCCAAAATTAATAAACAAACATTTGCATAGAAATTAATACACAATTTTGATTGAACATACAATTATATTAAAACATTGTGATATATGTACATTGAAATTAGATGAGTTTTAATCAAATTTTCAGTAAAGTTGAAGTTTAACAAATTAATAACTATGAAAATAGAAATAGTAAAAATATTGAATAATAAATATTCCATTTTTTTCATGATATTAACCTAACAGTTTTTAAAATTGATCGCACTTCAAAATGGAATTTCTATATTAAACTCAATTACGAACAAAAATGTTCTATTAACTGAAGGCTATAACAAAAAATTACAAGACTAATAACATTAGTATTATCGGCAAAGAAATCATGTGATTTCTTAAATGGTTACGAGATCAACTGTATAATCAATGAATAATTATATTAATTATTATAAGGCTATAGAGATAAAATGTTTTATCATAACTAACTTAAAATAATCAACAAAGATTATCAATATTAACTCATTAAAATTAATATAACTTCAGCTTCTCTTATTGTATTAGGATAGTGAATTTTGTAATCTACAAGGTAAAACGATAGGAAAAAAAAATGTAAAATCGATTAGACGTGATAACAAATTAAATTAAAATTACATAAGGTTGCAGGACGACCACGTTACGTCAATGGGTAAAACATAATCCTAAGTAAGGTTAAATATAGATTTCAAGAGTGCACCGCAGCCGCATCAGCCAAGTAACCGGATATTTCCAATCGAAATTCCTTCAAATTATTAAAATAAACGAATCGTGGTGTCTGGCGAGACGACACTTGTCAAGTAGCGCAAATCTGAACTTAAGAGATCAACGGAACATGAGAAAACTGCAGTGCATCGTCGATAATCCTAACGCGGAAAATATTTTTCGAGACACGGCTCCACATCGTGTCCGGGTTACGTAAATACGTAAGCGTTCGTCGTCGTGCGATGGGAGGAGGGTGGCGGCGGCGGCAGCAGCAGAAGCGAGAAAAACGATCAAGATTTCTCAGAAAAAAAGCAAAGCGCGGCAACAAATTATATTTCCCCATCGTCGCGGCGTTCTAAGAGTTCCACCAGGTTTTATCCAGTCAAACATAACAGTATAATATGTGTGTGCAGTTGTGCACGTAACGCGTACGTACGTACGAACAAACCGCGCGCGAGTGACACACAGTCGAGGAATGCGATTGCCGCATTGTACCCCCCTACCCCGACAGAATGAGTGTACGAGGAGCGTGAAAAAAAAAACCACGCGGCGGCGACGAACGAGGGGAAAACGGGTGGGCGGCAGGCGGTTGTTAACGATAGATCGTTGGCGGTGCACAGATCGAAATAATAATAATAATAATGAAAACGATCGCGGAAACGTCGGAAATTCGGGTGGCCCGCACGGTCCAGGGATCCACCAGCACGAATCGCGCGCCGTCCGGCTGCTAGGGAACGCGCGCGCGATAAAAATAGATTACACGTCGCCGCCACGCACCGGCCGGCCGTGCGTGTCGACGGCCCCGGGGGCTGCGCCGTGACGACGTTGACCGCCGACGACATTAGCGAGCAACTCACCTATAATGGACGTAGACAGCCGACGCGATTGGAAATACTGCACGACTACTGCAACGACGACGGCACGCACGCACGACGGACACGGTCACTACTAAGTACTACTAAGCACCAACACTGGTCGGGTACGCGGGACGGCGGCACGCGCGCGACACACGCCGGAGAGCAGAGAAAGAAAATTCGTCCTGAGAGGCGAACGAAATTTTTATAAATATAACGTTAGAACATGTATACGTGTGCACATACGTATTAATATTATATACGTACGACCGTGCGTTATAAAATGATTTCGTAACACTACTACTGCGTATGCATGTGTGTTTATGTCGGTGTGCGTTGTGTCGTTGTGTGTCGGTGGTGTGCGTGTACGCGCGCGCGCGCGTTTCACAGCCGGACGAGATTGAATACGCAGAGACGTAGAAGGGAAGTGGTAACTACGAATCGGTGGCGGTGCAGAGGACTGGCGCGAGCGCACCGTAGACGCGCGGCGGACGCTGCGTCCTACCCCCACCACCGTCGTCGCACAGCGGCGGCAACAATCGCGTGCGAGCACGCCGCACTATCGATTTCGGTTTGAATCTTTTCCGCGCGCAACCGACAACGGATTTATCGCGCGAAGATGTTCATCATTTCGAATATCCAATAAATACCCAAATGGCGTAAACACGGCCGACCCTGCCATCCGGACGAGACCAATACGATTTTTTTTTTCTAATCAGACTCGTTAAATTACATGATTTTCCTCTCTAGACGGTTTCCGTTCGTCTAGCGCGGACAATACGCATATTATTGCGCGTCATCGACACACACACACGAAGTCGATATTCCGGTTTAGGAAGCGTCGCGCAAATGTGCACGTCATTGCAGCAGAAACTATTGACGATTAACACGTAAATTTACGACGGAAACACGGATGAAAACGAAAACAAATCGGCCGAAATCGAAAATGAAGCGTTTTAAGACATAATTAGATTTACTCTTCCGCCCCCGGACAATATACGACGTGAATGCAATAGTATATCCCATATCATTGTACACGCCTGCGTGAATAATACACGTCGATGTAAAAGCTAAATTGTTACGACGAGTATAATAAGCAATATATAAATATAAGCGAGCAGCAGCAATACCGCGCCCGTGTGCATGGTAGTGGTGCAGTCGAGACACGCACGCGCGTTGCTGGGCGTGTGTAAGCGAGCACAAGGTTCGATCGATAGGTATGCGGTGGCGGTGGTGGTGTGTTGGTGTGCGCGTGTATGTAACGAACGTCGGCCCCCGGATAGCACCAACCACCGCGAACGTGACGGGCGGACAGGCGAGCGGAGAGCCGCGCGCGCGCACGCTGCTGCTGCTCCGGACGGGTCTCGCTGATGAGATATGGCAACAGCGGTTTTGTTTTCGTCATGGATTAACGTCCGCTGTAGCCACCGGACTGCCGCTGCGCACGGCCAACCGGACAACCAGCAGCGGCTATATATATTACGACTGAGCAAACGGTGGTGGTAGCGCGGTGTCTGGCCGCGCGCGATCGGAATCGGAAATAAGCGTCTGTCGCCGCTTAGCCCCGTTGCGCATAACCCAACGCACATACCTTCGTGTACAATCGTACCGACTAACACGACGGTGCGGGGGTGGGATCAAAAACTGTTTAATGTTAACGGGTACGCGCACAACGCATAAGCGTATGTTCTTCCCTAACGCCGAGGACCAACCCTATCTATCCCGGTTGTTGGGCTCGTACACTGCGAATCGGAGGACCGATGAAATACGTACGAATTGAATGCGAATATCACGGCGGTTCGGTCGTAATACGTGTTTTCCGACCGCTGCAAAGCGTGATCGATAAAATATCGTCTTTAGGCCGGTGGAAGTAGAGAGCGAAAAAAAATTATGAAAAATGCGAATTTGATCATTCCAAATACTAGGGTTATGTACGACGAGCGGTACACAATATGTATTACATATATTTTTACAAGGAATTGAACCGGTGTCTACCTACATGCACAAGTAACAAGGTCAATGTCTTTTTATGGCCAGGCATAGGATGAGATTTTTGGAACGCCGTGTGTACAAAATTAAACGCTCAATGATTACATTTTAGCAGTTGTAAAAATAAACCAATATTGTACAACACATTACCCTGCAAAAGTTTGCATATTGTGACAAAAAACTTAGCTCGGAGCTATTTGATAGGTCAATACAAATTACAGACAACATTCTTAAATAAAATATAGAATAAAAAACTCTGAAGACTTAATTCATATATTGATGGTAGATAATACCACTTGAAATATATCAAATAACTATTTTCAAAATAATAATACCAGTTTATGTTTTTTCTATTGAGAACTTAACATTTTGAAATACTGTAAAGAACCTTAGATAATAATTTTGATGATGGCTAATCTAATTTAGTACGTTTACATTTACGTCATAACAACCCACTAAAACACAGTTAAATTGGACAGGTTATTTGGCTACCAAAAACATTGAAGAGTAAATAAAAATCAATATTTGTCATTACCAAACGTAAAGTTCCCAAGGATATTTCTGCTTTTAGAATTCTTAGTTATTATAGATGATAGATTATTATTTTTTATACAGTTAAGTTAACTAACAGATAATTTATAAATATATTGTTAACAATTTAGTTAAAATTAAAAGAGTGCAAACATAGGCAATATAACCAAACCTAGATGTATTATTTAATTTAACTATGTATTCAATACTCATGAGCCATGGAGCTCTAATTCAATGTATTCAATAGAACATTTTCCTGCCAGACACCGTCGAAAAATTTGTTTATTTATCATCCTTTTATTAATTAAAATGTTTTAATTCACACATTGGTTATAATTAATTCATGACTCAACACTAGCAAGTTCACTGATAAATTACAACATTAAACTTTTCAGAAACTAGTTTAGAAATGTAGAAAATTTATAATAATACCTATATTAAAATTTCATAATCAAATTCAACCATATACATATTCCAACTTAATATACAGTTTATTTGTGACCTGAATTTTCCTTGAACACGGTAATTTAATTCATTGTTTTATGAGCATTGGCTATTATCCTTAAATTTCAGCATCTATATTTAACATTTTTAAAAATATATGTTATTTTAAGTTTAGAAATGTAGAAAATTTATAATAATACCTATATTAAAATTTGATAATCAAATTCAACCATATACATATTCCAACTTAATATACAGTTTATTTGTGACCTGAATTTTCCTTGAACACGGTAATTTAATTCATTGTTTTATGAGCATTGGCTATTATCCTTAAATTTCAGCATCTATATTTAACATTTTTAAAAATATATGTTATTTTAAGTGAAACATGTCTTAGACAGAATTTTATTTCATATACACCAATTTTTTTGGCCACAACAAATTTTTATAAATGGTGAAATACAAAATGTGGAAATAACTCTACTTACTATATAATACAAAAACCTACTAACATTTTTGATAATTTCAATGGATTTTACTTTCAGTATACTAAGTATTATATTAAATATATTAAAGATAAGAAAACTAGAGTTCTTGTTTTTTTTTTTAAACAATATTATAGCTATAATGATTTTAATTGTTACTTATGAGAGAATCTCACATTGATTTGTTATCTTAATCTAACATAAATATAACGTAACAAATGTACTTTTATAAAGTCAAGACTAACACCGAAGGAAAGCTTCAAGCCAATCGACCTATCATTAACTTCAAACATCAGAATATAATTGTAATATAGTGGTTAAAATACATAATAATTTCACAAATTTAAAATATCTTGCGTTAGAATTATAATTATTTTGAAATTAAAAACCAGCACTTTGTAATAAATACGTTTAATTCCAATTTCATAATTGGTCAATTAATTATAACATCAACCCAGAGTATGCAGAGTCCTATAAGAAATAAATTTGGTCTGTTAATGCATATAAATATATAATAGATGAAGATAACATATCAACATAGAGAATTGTAATTACTTGATACAACTATTTCAAAAAGTGTTATAAAAGCTAACACTTTCCTTACGGGAAGGAACACTTTTGGATCAATTATTGTTTTTAGTGTCCATTGCTATCATACAAAATTGCCATAAAAACATAATTTATATTTAAAATGAATACTAAATTTGGATCATGTGACCAATGAATTAATATTTTAAACAAAAAATATAGCTTGGTATAATACAAATTAATAAAAATATAAAAAAAAAATACATTAGTAAATTACTTTTGTCAACCATAACCATACCTTAACTGTAAAGTATATTATACTGATTAAAGTATTGGAGAAAGTAAAGTATGAATGGCATGTAAGTGTAGCATAAGTAAAATAGCATAAGTAATCAGTAGCTTACAATAATAATTTATTAAAATATAATAAAGTTGTGAACTTCAGATATTGTTTTATTTTCATTTCATTTCTCTGATAACCTCCACTAACAATATATATAATAAATCCATCCTATACACCTAATTTTAAAAGATTTATTAATACTAATAAAGTATTTAGCCACACAACATATATTTATAAACCTTTTCTTCCATAATTTACAATAATTATTCACAAAAAAAAGACGATCTAGGAACCTCCAAGTAATAATTCAAATTACATTATGTTTCTAACAAATTTTAACTTTGAATAATCACTATAAAATGTAAAATAAATTTAGTCTTACTAAATGTATAAACTCCATGAAAAAATAACATTCACAATTGTCCAACCAATTTATATAGTTTTATTTATTTTTATTTTTTTTTATTAGCTTTTTGTAGATAAATTGATATAGTTAAAAGAGTAATACCATACAATTAATATTTTTAACATTACAATTTCAGTCATTTTCTACTGTTAAATATTAAATAATAGGTAAATTGGAAAAAAAATTAGAAGATTAGATAGACATATATATTTGTAAGTAAACTGCCCTTAAACATTTATATATTAAATTGATATATCCAAGTATAATAGTTTTCCTTTTTTTTAATTACTTTTTGTGAAAATCATGTTATACATTCCTAAACAATACAATTGTTTATTTCAATATAAAATAACCACCAATACAAAAATTAATTGAATAATTACTTAGTTTCACACTTTTACGGTGTGAACCAGTGGTAAGATCGGTGAAATAGGTACTTGCAATACTAAAAATTGGTGTAACCAAAACACAAACATACATAAGGAAGATTATAAATATATATAAAGAATTTCATTTGAGAATAAAGCCTGCCATTAAGAAAATTAAATATGTACTAGAGTTTAATTAAATAAAGAAAAAATTATAGCGATCAGTACATCAATGTAAATTCTAATAAAATCATACATAGTTTAAAAATATGCAATTATTGAAAAATGTTTAAAACAAAATAGATATTTAAACAATTAAGTCATTGTACAATATAAAAGTTGATGTCGCAATAACATTACACAGTCTACGAACAGTAAACATGTTTTGTTACAGACTGCAAAAAGTAACAATCAAACCATTAAGAGTTATAGGATAAAATTAATTTTGATAAATTGTAGGGGGAGAGGAGGCGGCTTAAACGCTGTGCCAAAATTAATACAATTGCCACATCCTGAAATTAAACCTAATATTCTTATCATGATCGCGGGTCAAGGGAGACACCTAGCTCGAGTTTACCACGAGGGTGCGATATATAAGAGCACGTTTTCATTACTGGCGGCCACAGCAATCGTATTTAAACGAGAACGGTCTCGCTACGTTATCGGTAAAGGTGTGTAATCATACCTGAAAGGCAAATGTTCGCCAAAGGCGTTCCAACTGACTGCGGCGGTCGTCTATTTCGCAGACGAATCCTGTGTCCCTCGTCGAGTTCACTGCGCTCCGAATGCTGGTCTGCTGTGCAACTGCTAATATACCCGAAACGGCGACCACATGAAACAATCGGCAATTGCGTGTTGGTTAGCAGTTTTTTTTTAATACGTACATAAACATATGAGTGTATATATAAATATAAGTATATTATGAAAATGTTAGCAGTGCCGTACTGCGGTGGATCCAAAACGAATGTGTCGCAGACAGTACAACGTGTGTGTGTGTGTGTGTGAGTGCGCGTAAATGTGTTTGTGAGTGTGTTAGCGTACGTGAGTACGCGTGTGTGTAGAACGTATGGGAAAAATTAAAAAGAACAAAAAAAAAATCAATCAAACCTGCTGTTTTTAAGTATGCGTGACCGGAAACGTGATGCGTTTTTGGTGGAAAACTATTCACTCGGCAGCCATGTTTGATACGGTAGTGTGGAGCCGGCGTTGCGCGCGCGAGGGCAGCACTTGTCCGGCGGCGACGTCGGTGAGTCACGCGACCGCGGTCGCAACCGTGCGCGGCGAAGCGTTGTGACAGTGCAGCCAACGTGACGACGGACCGGGCGTACGCGAGTGTGTGCGTCCGTACGTACGTGTGTGCGTTCGTAATCACGAATTGTTGCACGTTTACGAGATCGAGCGTCCGGCGCGGTACGACCACTATTACCATTCATTACACCGGCCGTCCAACTTGTCCCTGTGACCGGTTGTCGCATTTCCGTTGATAGCAAACGCCTAACACCTCCTTCCCCCCCGGACAACTCTTAATGATAACGTTGATATTATGGTCTCACGACCGAGTAATGAACATTGAATATGTTATACGTCTTGTTAGTTGCGTTGGGCAGCCGGCGTTTGGTCATAACGAATAATTTGTAACGTTGGGACCATCGCAAACATCTGGGCAAAATAGTTTCATTCATTCAGAATTTCTAATGTGAATTTATACAAGGGCACAAGTCGCATTCATGTTTTTGATTGAAAATTATTTGATTAATGTATTGCTGACAGTTGTAAAATATTTTAAACAAACGAAAATCAAACTATCAAATATTTATAATTGATAAGATTCCAAGTTCTTTTAGTCTGTTCTAGCAATCACGTTAATTTTTCAAATTTAACAGAAACTACACATACTTGTTTTTTTTGTAACCTGTGGCACATCTAGCCATTATTTTTATATATTTTCATATAGCCAGGTTTTTTTTCAGCCGGTTGAAAAACTTAGTCAACTTTGTTACTTAATCTTCAGGTGCCAGATGTTCACCCATCAAAGAACTATTTATGTATAAAAAAAATTCATCCAATAAAGTAATTTTATTTTTAAAGTCACATCAGACCAGCCTGTGTCTCAAAATACTTTAGTAGCCGATTATGCGGATGACAAAGCCATAATCGAACCTTCAATTTCATCTGAACTTAATGTCAGAATGGTACACGAAATGGCGAATTAAACCAAATCCAAATAAATCAGTTCATACAACATTCACTTTATGTCACTCCTTCTGCCCAAATGTCTCTTTAAATAATGTTCCTATTCCAATGTCTAACAGTCAGATACCTAGGACTCAATTTGGATAAACGCCTTACTTGGAACGCC